>WKFP01014998.1:735923-771149 GCA_011057875.1 Pterocles orientalis | reverse complement strand
ACAGTCCGTCCTTCAAATCCACACCTCTCCAATTTAGAGAGAAGGATGTGGTGAGGGACCATGTCAAAGGCTTTGCAGAAGTCCAGGTAGATGACATCCATTGCCCTTCCCCTGTCCACCGAAGCCTTCACTCCATCATAGAAGGCCACCAGATTGGTCAGGCAAGATCTGCCCTTGGTGAAGCCATGCTGGTTGTCTCGAATCACCTCTTTGTCTCGTATGTGCCTTAGCATAGCTTCTAGGAGGATCTGTTCCATGATCTTCCCAGGCACAGAGGCCTGTAGTTGCCCAGGTCTTCTTTTCTCCCTTTCTTAAAAATGGGAGTAATATTTCCCTTTTTCTGGTCTTCGGGGACCTCCCCAGACAGCCAGGATTTTTCAAATATGATGGAGAGCGGCTCAGCAACCACATTAGCCATCTCTTTCAGAACCCTAGGATGGATATCATGTGGTCCCATGGACTTATACACATTCAATTTCATGAGGAGGACTCGGACTTGTTCCACTGTTACAGTGGGACAGAAACCACTCCCCACACCCTCACCTAGAGGCTCAGGGTCCTGGCAGATACGAGAAGCCTGACCACCGGTGAAGACTGAGGCAAAGCACTCATTAAGTACCTCAGCTTTTTCTATGTCTAAAGAAGCCAGCTCCCCGTTACCTTTCATCAGAGTGGGAACACTCTCCTTGGCCTGTCTCCTCCTGCCTAAGTACCTGTAGAACCCCTTCTTGCTATCTTTCACATCCCTTGCCAAGTTCAGCTCCATCTGCGCCTTGGCTTTCCTAATCCTATCTCTGCACACACAGACAACAGCCCTGTATTCCTCCCAGGCTACACAACCCCTCTTCCACTTCCTGTACATTTCCCTCTTTTCCCTCAGTTTAAGCTGCAGGTCCTTGCATAGCCATGACGGTCACCTGCCTCCCTTGCTTGACTTCTTTTGCTGGGGTATGGAGAGCCGCTGCGCTCTCAAAAGGGTGTCCTTAAAGAGCTGCCAGCACTGTTCTGCACCCATGCCCTTAAGGACAGTTTCCCAGCCGATCCCACTCAGTAGCTCCTTGAGCAGCCAGAATTTTGCTCTCCTGAAGCACAGGGTCCTGGCTTTGCTTTCAGCCAGGCCCACCTTCCTCCAGATCACAAACTCCACCAAAGCATGGTCACTACAACCCAGGCTGCCTCCAATCTCAACCTCTCTAATGCTCTCCTCCACATTTGTGAGGACCAGGTCCAGTAGGGCCTCTCCTTGAGTGGGTCCATCTATTACCTGGACCAGGAAGTTCTCCTCGACAGACTCCAGGAATCTCCCGGATTGTCTGCCACCCACTGTGCCACTATCCCAGCAGATATCCGGGTGGTTGAAATCCCCCATCAGGACAAGATCCCGCATGCAGGACACCTCCTGCAGCTGGAGCAAAAAGGCCTCATCAACAGGCTCCCCCTGATCAGGTGGCCTGTAGCAGACCCCAACCACTAGATGCCCTATACTGGAACGATCCTTGATTTTTACCCATAAGCTCTCGACCTGATTGTGGCTGTTCCTCAGACACAGCTCTTCACAATCTATCCCCTCTTTGACATAGAGGGCAACTCCTCCACCCCTCTTACCTTGACTATCCCTTCTGAAGAGCCGATACCCCTCAATGGTGGTATTCCAGTTATGGGAGTCATCCCACCATGTTTCCGTGATAGCAACAAGGTCATAACTTTCCAAGTGCAACACGGTTTCCAGCTCATCCTGCTTATTTCCCAGGCTGCGTGCGTTGGTATAAAGGCACTTCAGCTGGGTTTTCTGTCTCACCGAAACCATACCTGTCACAGGTGACACATCAGGAAACCCAAGCTCTCCAGGTTACACCTCGTAAGTATATGTCCATTTAAACTGTTATTTTCTGTTTCCTTTACCTTTCATATTTGGTCTATTTCATAATACGTGCATAAGAGAGAAAAGCAAAAATTTTGTTCTTTTTTTATACAATGGTGATGTTGAACAATTTTTGCAAATCCTTCCCAACCACTGATTTTGCTTGTTCTATTTGTTCTTGATTCATCAGCCACGTAACTCTTGATTTATCAATAGCTGGATATTGTCACTGCAATTAGTTTTTCTAATAATTAAATGAATGACTAATAAATTTTAAAGGTGCTTTAAGTCTCTAAAATTTCTATCATTTGAGACAAGATTCTGACAAACTAAAATACTGCATTCCCAACTGCCTAAAAGGCCAGCATTTCAGTAGCATTATCTGCTAGTAGGAATAAGGGTGGTGTTTATTGGTGTTGTCTGTTTCTTTTAATTACAGAATTAGACTGTGCTTCCTTAGATAACAACCCCTAGGACGTCTATTTGTAACAAACTATTTCTATAACTGTTAAAGGAGAACAGTACTTTTTCTCCATTTCCCAGTTCAACAGATGATAATGGCCTCAGCCATCTACCAAGTCCCAAAGAGTGAAGCTAGGCAGCTAACTGAGCTCACGGGTATGTAGTCAATGACTATACACGCTGCATTTTTTTCATGGTTAAATACAGACCTGAAAGTAAAGCACAGAAATCAATCACTTTAGGTTAATCTTTTTTAAATGATTAGGGAAGAATATCTTGTGTTGGTCCAACAGTATGACAATGTAAAAAAATTTTGATTTGGCTTCAGTCTCCTAGTGTAAGCAGCATGTAATACATTAACATACTTTTCTTCTCATATAAATTCAAAACCATCAATCTTGCCTGACAAAATTACATAATTTGGTTCTATAATTTTTTTCCTGTTTTATTTTTTAAATCACCATACAATACTGTAGATGAATTAGTGGCAGTTTATGGCTTGGTATTCACAAAGGACATACTTAGAAAAGCCATTTTTCTGTATTGCATATTCCTTCTGCATTAACAATCAAACTTCTGGTGCTGTTTGGGTTTATCTAAAGCTATTTTTAAAAAATTTTTCCTCCTACTTATGAAAAAATGATGCTATTGTTGGCCAGAACATTTGCTGGTAAGATATATGCTCACATCATCATGAAACACATGACTGGTAGATTATGTGCTAGTGAAGGAAGATATGGTGTTTAAGTACAAAATTTAACTGTTGAGTGTTGCAAGAAATAATCAGATCATAATATTTTAAATTAAAGGAGTTTCGGATCACTGACTGGGCTTTTGCTGTTACATTGACATGAGGATCACACTTACCCTTTAATACTTTGTTTAACCTCCAGCTTTGTCATTGGGAAATTACAGAAGAAATTATTATTGAGAAATGCTTGTTTATAAGATGCTGACTGCATTTCTATAGTCATCATCATTTCACTGACAAAGTGTCTTCCTAAACTAGAACACTAGTGCCCTTGCTTTTAACTAAAACAAACACCAGAGAAAGCAATAAAGACAAAGAAAAAAAAACCCTACAAACCCAGCCTTTTTTCTCTTTCTAAGACTCATAAAAGGAGACTTGACAAAACTGAAAAATATGTTCTCTAAAGTTGTATTAGAAGCACTTGAAATGTCCCTGTTAAATGCATTGATATATCTTAAGGTATATGTAAACAGTTAAAACAATTTGTCCTCTGGAGCACAGGAGGCTGCAAAGAGCCCAGCACACACCTTGACAACAGATGGGACCCCTTGCAGCCTTCTGAATTTTCTTCCCTGAGAGTATTTTGAAGCTCTGTTCCCTTTCAGTTCACAAGCAGACATGAGGCTGGCTGCAGAGGCAGAGCCGTGCTGCTGGCTGCGCGTGGTGCAGCAGAGAGAGCTGGAAAGGCACCGGCCTGTGCCCACCACCCTTGCACCACACCCTGATCTCCATGGTGCTGTGCTTCCTTCTCTACCTGAACACAATCAGCCACAGATCAGGAAGTATGATTTTGCAAGCTACCAAATACAGCTTTAAACATTAACAGCAGTCCGTGTCTCACTTCACACTATTACATTTTTAACCTAGTTTCCCCAGGAACACCACACACACACACTCTGTGGGTACACTGTTAGCCACTTTCAGCAGAAGTCCTGTACGTTAAAAGAAACACACAGTTTGTTATGCTGACAAGCACAATTTGTCATTTGTTCAAGTCAGTCCATGTAAAGTTGCCAGAAGTTTAACAAAACATTATGTATTCATTTGAACTCTGTGTTCCTCCAGCCTTTGTTGGACAAAAAACATGGGCAATACTACATGTTCCAGCTGCAGGGATTTTTATTCTCAAAATATATGGGAGGATGACTAAAGGGTTAGCTATACACAGCACAGAGAACTGAACAAAGAGGATAGCAGATTCTCTGTGTTTAACAAAAGAAGACAGCACAGATAATTTATGTCAGCTCTGAATTGCAAGCACAACACGTTGAAAGGTAAGGCCAACTAAAAGTACAAGCCACTTCCCACACACTCTCCCCTCCTTGGCAAAGACAAAGTTATTTCCAACATCCTGGTTCCCTTCATACCTTTCACTTGCTGGGCCTGAGACCACAATGGCCCTGCAGCACATCCTTAAAAATAGCCCATAATATTAAAGATTAGTTCCTAAGCCCATTATTACAAAAAATCTGCTTAAACATCTCATAGAATCACAGAATCACAGAATGTTAGGGATTGGAAGGGACCTCGAAAGATCATCTAGTCCAATCCCCCTGCCGGAGCAGGAACACCTAAATCAGATCACACAGGAACGCATCCAGGCGGGCTTTGAATGTCTCCAGAGAAGGAGACTCCACAACCTCTCTGGGCAGCCTGTTCCAGTGCTCTGTCACCCTCACCATAAATAATTTTTTTCTCATATTCAAGTGGAACCTCCTATGTTCCAGCTTGAACCCATTGCCCCTTGTCCTATCGCTGGATGTCACAGAGAAGAGCCTGGCTCCATCCTCCTGACACTCACCCTTCACATATTTATAAACATTGATTAGATCACCCCTCAGTCTCCTCTTTTCCAAACTGAAGAGACCCAGCTCCCTCAGCCTTTCCTCATAAGGGAGATGCTCCATTCCCTTCATCATCTTTGTGGCTCTGCGCTGGACTCTCTCCAGCAGTTCCCTGTCCCTCTTGAACTGAGGGGCCCAGAACTGGACACAATATTCCAGATGTGGTCTCACCAGGGCAGAGTAGAGGGGGAGGAGAACCTCTCTTGGCCTACTGACCACACCCCCCTTCTGATACACCCCAGGATGCCATTGGCCTTCTTGGCCACGAGGGCACAGTGCTGGCTCATGGTCATCCTGCTGTCCACCAGGACCCCCAGGTCCCTCTCCCCTACACTACTCTCCAACAGCTCAGTACCCAACTTATACTGGAACCTGGTGTTGTTCTTGCCCAGATGCAAGACTCTACACTTGCTCTTGTTAAACTGTATTAAATTTTTCCCCGCCCAAATCTCCAACCTGTTTAGGTCTCGCTGAATGGAAGCACAGCCTTCTGGCGTGCCAGCGACTCCTCCCAGTTTCGTATCATCAGCAAACTTGCTGAGGGTGCACTCTACCTCCTCATCCAAGTCGTTGATGAATATATTGAACAGCACAGGTCCCAATACCGAACCCTGGGGGACTCCACTAGATACAGGCCTCCAACTAGACTCCATCCCATTCACCACAACTCTCTGGCTTCTTTTCTCCAGCCAGTTCACAATCCATCTCACTACCCGATCATCCAGATTGCACTTCCTCAGTTTAGCCGCGAGGATACTGTGGGAGACGATGTCAAATGCTTTTCTGAAATCGAGATAGACCACATCTACTGCTTTACTGTTTAAGTCTCATTTATTAAAAAAGGAAAGAAGGCTTAAGAACATACATCGGTGCTTTCTGAAGTTTAGGTCAAAGATCGTAACCTCAGAGAACTGAAGTTTTCTTTCTTCCATTAAAGCTGAAGGAATTATGAGGAAAAAAAAAACAAATAAACTAAAACAGAGTTTTTCTGCTTCCCTTCTCCCCTTTTATCCCAGCCCCTGGTTTTGAAGTCAGCATTAAAGTCTCGAGAACAGGAGATCTCTCTGGAAGGTTTGGTTTATCTGGAAAGCAATGTGATTAATGTGATGCACGAGGTTCCATTGGACCATACAGGTGTCTGCAGCAGCATATTTAAGACCTGTGAAGTTCCAATAGTTTTTTTTATTTTTATTTTTATGTTATACATTTCTCTTCTATGCACTAACATCTGTACTATTTTATTGCATCTACACTTTCTTGCATTGATACATCATTACCTTTAATACATTTACTTCTTGGAGAGCTCTGAGAGTTTGTGGTCAGTGCAGTTACTCCTCCCTTCCTCAAACACTCTCTTCAGCTGCTATAAATCCTGTAGTTGGCAAAGTGGCTAGCAAGTAATCTCTTCTCTAATGAGAAAGATGACAAATGGAAGAAGAGAGAATCACAAGAGCAATGGGGAGATACATCTTCTTAAATGCACACTAAAAAAGCTGGGATACCTCCAGGTGATTTTTGTTCTTCCTAAGCTAATGGATAACCAGCTGACTGGAAAGAACTGGGCATAATGAGTGGAACAAACTACTGCAGCCCCGTTTCCAAATCTCTGCCTGCCCTTTGGCTGCCAGCAGTAGCACTACTTTCTTCAGAGAGCTGCACTCCCCCTCCCATGCCTGTCCCCTGCTCCTCACAGGAACAGCACGTCTGCAGGGAGACATTCAATAACCAGGACAGAGATTCCCCATTTCTGGTGACTCACTTACCATGCTCACCGAATAAGCGCTACACCTCCATGCAAACATTTAGCATGGGGGCAATGTTATAAAGTGTTTCAAAGGACAGTTGAGTATTGCTCAGACTCCTTGTGGCCTTCATATTAACAACGAGATACGGTGGCAACTGCCAGTTGTGAATTTAATTGCCCTCAGGCAAAAATTAGTCACCGTTTTTATACGTTACTTTCCTTTCTTCAGTAAGCCATGCTAAGATCTAGCAAGATGACGAAATCATGGGCAGGTGGGATGAAGTGTCCATGCTTGAAAGCCTTGTGGAAAGCAGAGGGATTCTGCCTGTCCAAGACACAGAAGAGACCGCTGGCACCGTGGGATCAGTGCTTTCAGTCACCCCCATGGAACCAGGGATAGTGAGACATCAGGGAGACAGATTCAGATATTCAAGCCGAGATAACTTGGTGATAGCCCATCCCTACGATAATTCCTGCTGCCTAAGCTTTGGCGGTTCATCTAAATGCAAAACAGCTGAGAACAAGGAGTCTTTGTAACAGCAGAAAAAAAGACAGCACAGCTTCTCTGCAGCTGAGCCATGACAGACAGGAACAAGAACAAGTCCTCTCGGACAACTGCTTAAAGATTATCCTTCGCAGCCTGATTCAAACTATTCTGATGTGAGAGCTTTCATCCTTAAGACACCTGGTAGCACTATAATAGGACATGTTCAGTGATAAAGGGATGGCAAAAGAGAAAGAAAAAGAGTTCTCAAGAGCCTAAGAAGAAAATCTACTTGTATGTGGCATCTCAGTGGAATTCCTAAGATAGAAAAAGATTTTCATGAACTTTGAACATCTGACTTCTTCCAGCATTTTGGAAACAAAGTTGTCATTGATTCTACAGTCCCTATCACAGCCGAGTATATCCAGCACTGGAATAAAATCTGTAGAAAGGTACAAAATGAAGGCAATTAAACTTCCAGGTCTCACAGTTATCACAATATTTTCTCAAACATTTGCCTCTGATAAACCAGAGAGATTTAGTTCAAACAGAAACAGCTTCTAAAAAGGCAGACAAGCAATGCTGTTAATTCAAACCTTAGTAGAGGCAAATTTAATGTTAAAAGTAGTTCCCACTTTCTAAAATTGTTTTTTTACAGTGAATTATAACACTTTCAGTATAGAAAATTATATCCCAAATAATGGTTTGAACACCACCTCCTTGGACTAGCAGTTGTGTGTTGCCTAGCACTGCTGATCACTGATCTCAAGGCACGGACCTGTGCCTTGTCACACAATTTTCAGTAACTCCTACCTCTCAGGATTACTGTTGAAACATTTACTGACTCAGATAATTCTGAGTTTCATCATAATGCAAGATTTAAAGAATGAAACACCTACAACCAAGACCAGAGAAGGATCCTCCACGTGGTGGGAGGATCTACAATAAATGGATATTCCTTTAAGCAAGAGCAATTAACTTTCTTTCCCCTGGGCCAGAGGCTTACATCTGCCTGTGTCTGTGAGCCAGAAGACTTGCTCCATCTTTAAAGAACCGAGGATAAATTGCTGCAAATGTGGTCCTCTGGAGGAAACCCTACTAGTTTCATCACTGGACTGAGCAATGAGACTTGGCTGTGCTGGCTTCACAGCAGAGATCTGGGGCCATTTGTCACTGTCACTTGCAGCCGTGCCTGCTGTTTCATTGTCTTCCACAGCCAGGAACAGAGATTGCCTAACACTGGTGCCTCCTGCTCCAGTACAGCTGTGCATAGGTGCACTGGTCACGCAGTCTTGCTGGGACATCCATGCTTCAACTGCTTGCAAGAAGACAGGCTGCCCCTGGTTTAAAAAAAATATATACCTGTAAAAACGCTAACAACATTTGAACACTTGCATGGAGTGAGATTGCTCTGGGAAATTATTTTTAAAAATACCAGTGGGTAGTGTACAGAGACCACAATAAGAACCACATATTAGACACATATTGCATTATATGCTACCTATCTACCTAGTTGTGGAGGATCTCTAGGCATACAGTTTAAATCTGTTACAACAGTACCAAAAAAAAAAAAGTATAAAGGGTATAATGCAGTGCATATTTTTACCATAGTACAAATTTTTCTAACTGCTTTCATGTAGGAGGTTTCAAAAATGCCCTGGCCAGAGTAGTATTTAATAAATGAGGAAAACAAAAAACAAAAAAAAAACAACATTGTGGAACTTTTGATGGCTTCTATTCCTTTCTCAGCACTATAATTCTCTCTTACAGACCTGCTTCCTAATTCCCAGTACAGTCTCTTTTGCTCATATATAACAGCAGAAGGAACATTTAGAAAGACGAAAAAGTGACAAATTACTGTAAGCTATTAAAATGAATCTTTTTTTTCTATAAACAATTAGTGAAACTAAGTGCACCAGGATAATACAAAAACTAAGAAGTTATTGTATGTAAAACATGACATTGATAAAGTATAAAATATTGAAAAATATAAAATATTAATTAAATTACTCTGTTATGGAACATGAATCACTCTCTAACTCATTATGAGACATAGAAAATGTGCTCAACAGGCTATTACTACACTGGGCAAAACAGGAGGATTTAAGGCTGCTTTACAAGTGGCAATGTCCTGAAAAGCCAGGCTGGTTCCTGTTGCTGCTGCCACGGCTGAAGTGGATGGGGTACACAGGTTGACCCAAAGGGTATTCCAGAAGCCAAAACCCCAGTTTCAGCTCCAGCTCCCAGGGCAGAAAGATTGCACATGGGCAAAAAGACTGTGACCCAACATTGGTGTAATATTTCTTCTGTGCTTGTCAGTGACGGTGACATTGATGATCACTGTTGAAGGAAGGATTCTGGAGAACGATGCTTTGCCACGCTAACAGGGTACTAACAATAGCAATCCCTCCCTTCCTGATGGCTAGCTAAGATTTTCAGTTTCTTACTTACCCATTCCTTACGAACAGTTCATCTCAATATCCACAGTCATGTTAGTTTATCGTTTATGCCATTTTTCTCAAGTCCGTTGCTCAAGAAACACAGGTGACATGATTTACCTCCTGCCTGGACAAATAATAGCACAACAGGCTTGTCCTCACTAGCAGTGATAGTAGTGGCTGCCTGAGAGGTGGCAACGGCAGCAAGGAAAGAGGGGACATACATAATGAATGTGTGACTTATATGGCATGGAGAATATCAGGCAGGAGGACATAATGAGGCCCAGCACAAGGGAAGGATAAACCCTAAGGCAGAAGAAACAGAGGGGAAAAGAGGTAGGATAGGATAGTAAATGGGGAAAGAGGAACACTAAAAGCCTTCGGAGGAGACCAAAAATTGATAAAAGGAAGAAATATGCTTGTTTGGATGCTCTGGAATGTGGTTGCAACGTGGAGGTGATACCAATGCAGACTGTGAAGAGGTGTACACAGTTAGGAGAAACCCGACTGAGGAACTGTCAACTCCTGTAGCCCATCTGCAGCAGCAGCAGCAAGAACCAGCCTGTTCCACTTCCATCCTTCAGTTTTTTTTACTGTTGTATATGAATTTCTGTATCTTACATAAGCAATTAATAAATGATGTTACAGCCATCTGAAGTGTTTTTTTTCTTACCAGATGTCTGGAGACACCACTGGTTGCAACTTCAGTGAAAATGACACTAAAAAAGAGATATATAATATTCAGAACATATTAATACCAAACAAGAACTGAACAAACAGCAGAGCATGACAACTCATTATTCTAATCAATGGAGTCAACTTACTATGCTTCTCTGAACTGTTAACAGCTGAAGCTAAACGAGAATGAACAGGGATAACATGCTGCACAATACAGTAATAACTATTCCAGCCTGCTCTAGTCACCCCAAATTTTAAACTATATTTTATGCTTTCTTAAGCTGCCAAATATTTTTCGTCAATGAATACAAAGGCAGGATGAATTTCCAGAATATACCTGTAGAATTAGAAATCCACAACAAGTGTATCAAAGATTTAATCTCTACCACTGCCATAAAAATACATCCATCTTTATAAATGGATTGCAAAACAAAAAAAAGAAAGACACTCCACTGATGTACAGTTCCATATATTTAAACACCAGTCAGGAAAATTAGTGCATATTATGACATCTTGCTTTGTAGGTTTGCCTTCTGTATACTTTTGTGTCCTAATTGATTTTTTCCAGTCCTAACTGATTGCTTTCTGTGAAGGAAGAAATCAATTCCTTCCGGTGACCACAGTCTGACATACAGAAAATTATGCTTTTCACCTCTAGGATTTAAACTTAACGGTGAATGTAATATATTTTAGTGTCTGTATGTTTTTGAACACATACAGCTTCCCTGGATTAACAGGCAGAGTAAGAAGAACTATGTGCCATTGCATAACTGTTTCATATACCAAACATATATCACTAATAATAAATGCAGCATTTATTAAAGAAATATAGGCATTTAAAGTGAAAGTGCAGGGTTTTTTTCTGTAACAATTAGTAGCATTATGGGATTTTTGAGTGAGGTAAATAAATACCTACTAAAAAAAACAAATCCAAAACCAAAACCAAAACAAAAAAGCAACCAACCAAACAAAAAAAAAACAATAAAAAACCCCATAAAAAGATCTCAAAAGAACAAAACCAAAACCATAGAAAGGTGCAGAATCAACCTGGAACAGGAAAGACCGTAACTGTATAAGGCTCTTTCCTAAATTCAGATGAACTATATCCATGTAATTGTGGCCAGAAGTCACACAATCACTTGTTGCAACTTTTCTAAATCCTTTTTATTTTTAAGAGAAGCCAGCTGGGAAGCAGTTCTCAAAATGTCTTAAGTTTTTAAAAAGTATTTATAATGGATACACCTCAGTGAGGAGAAAGTAAAGACTTGTTATAAGTGAGACAGCTAAATAATCTTAAAGCTTTTTGTCAGCAAAGCATTTTGTACTTTGACAGATAAGAAAAGCCGGGATATGTGGTGGGTCTTGCATGTGTTGCAGGTCAGTGGCTATGTTATTTCAGAGATTGCTCAGAAAGCTGTGACACACAACATGGAATTCCATCTTTGCTGGAATTTGCTGTTTGTTCTGGATGCTCAGTCATCCCATTGATTTGAACTGACTCTTGCTTGGCTCTCTTGGCAGGTCTCCCTTGGAAGGAGTCCACCACACCTAGTGTTAGCACTCCAGATGTTAGGCAGCCATCCAGGCTCCTTTACAGCAGGAGAGAGGGAGCAGCATCTCCAGAGGGTGACTCATCTCCCACAGCAGATATTTATCTTCCGATACGATGGACTGCTATTTGTACATAATTCTCTCTCAGTCTGGTCATTGACTGCAGTAGAGGCCTTGGTGAATAGCAGCAGAGTAGCTGTGGGTGTGCAGGCTTAAGGACTTAGACAGAGCTTAAGGACTTAGACACAGCAAAGCTTGTCATTAGAGACATTACTCTTTACTATACCATCCCATCAAAACATAAAGGGAGGCAAGATGAATCTCCTAGGATGTACCTGACAGTAAAAGAGAAGGAATCACACAGTCTTAACAGGTGTTATGAATTACGCACATACATACACACACACCAGTTTCAAGGCACACAACCATCGATTGTTCTTACTCTCAGCAGGACTGTGTTTGGATGTCAAGGTTTATAGATTTTCTATCATCTTTGCAGATTTTCTATCATTTGCATCTCAGACTGTGCTTGTAATCTTTACACTTGTCTGTAACTGACCCCAATTTTACCAGTGCTTCATGGAAATTCAGCAAGGCAGCTACTTTACATGATTTTATTAAACTCACAATAATACATTGATACCTGTCTTGTATAATTTATTGCTTCATTCTCTCCCCAGTGACAGAATTGTATGTAGCAATGCACTGATAAAGTACATGTTTTAATGCAAGCATTCTGTGTTTGTATTTAGTGGGGAAAGCAAAGTTGAAGACTTGATTTCTGAAATCAAAGCAAAAGTTAATTACTTCTACAATGACAACAAAAGAAATCAAAATCTGTTTTGGTATGAAGTTTCACACTGTAGTTTTTAAGAAAATTTTGTTGAATTAGCATTCCAACTATGGAAATATTTGAGATATCCGTAAGTGCCTTGGAAGAAAGGATCAACATGTTTACTGTTACTTAGTACTTTTTGGACAGTGTACACATATTAAGTGAAGGTCAGGACTAATAGCTTCTCTCTCAAGAATCTGACATGGAAAGTGGCAGAGAAGAAAAATACATTTAACTCAGTGCTGAGTCATTGTCCTCCAGGTTCGGATAGCCTCCTAGCAGAAAAGATTGTAACATTATTTGTGTGAACATCCCTCAAAGCTTGCTGTGACTGAAGAATCCAAGAACATAGCTAAACTGTGGCCTGACATAAGGATTAAAGGAACTTTTTTAAAGTAGGGAAACACTCACTGCTCAGAATCAGTGACTTGCCCACTTAAACATCCTACAGTTTCTTAACAAAAATTTTTCAATCATGAGAGAATATTTTCAAAAAACTGAAAAAAAACCTAAGCTGGTCTGCAACAATGATGAAAACCGTTCTCTGTGTCCTTCACTTTGCTGTACCTAAGTTGGGGAAAAATATATGCAAAATTTAAGACAGCTAGAAACACGATTTTCTTGCAGATAAACATTATCAGTAAGTTTGCTGAGTGTGAATCTGTTTCAAAGCTCCAGTTTGAAAGCAGGGAGGAGTAGACAAAAAACCACAACCAACCAAAAAACCCCCAAAACTGAGGAAAGCAAATATTGTTTCACTACATTTTCATTCAGTCAAAAAAAGCACACATTTACAATTAAATGTTTCCATAATATTCTCTGCTGGTTTAGTCTGGTGTTTGAGAAGACGGGAGTGGCCCTGCTCTCAGAGTTTGTCTGTACAGAGGCTGCCAGTGGAAAGGGCCATTTGTCAAAACACATCAATTGATTTTACAGAGGAAAGCATCTGTAGCACTTACTAGTTTAACAAATGGTTTTTTACTTAAAAACAAAAAAAAAGAAAAAGAAAGAAAAAAAGAAGCGCTTTTATTTATGTGGTCTTCGACTTGGTAAAAAATTATATGAAAGCCATAACTCATTTGGTAGAGTCATAATCAGACCCCAATACTCCGTGAATGGTTCAAGGTGAAGACCATGAATATGTCTGAATTACGATGCCATAGGGTTTGACTAAACACATTATAAATATTTATGTATGCAATGCCTATATTAGTGAATTTCTTTGTCTTTATTATGTTTATATACAATATTGATATATCTTGCATAAATCAGGTTTGGGGATTTTTTTGTATCTTTACAAGAAGACTAGTGCAATCATGACTGCTGGAAAAGGTTATTCACTGATTAACTCCAGAGTAAGACCCATTTCAGATGCGACATTAACATGTGAGTTTTTAATTTCATTGAAGAAAACACCTTTGGCTTTCTACATTTCTCTAATAGATGTCTAATCCAAGGTAACGTTTTTAAAAGAAAATTGAACCCTTTTTTCTTCTTCCAGCTCTTATAATTTCAAAAGTCGACCACCTGCTGGTACATTTACTTTGATTTAGTAGCTTAAATTTACTCCACCACTCAGTCTTTTTTTTTTTTTTACAAAACAATAAAGCCCAAAAATCTGTGCAAGTTGTCTAGAAATCACACAGGGAAGATATTTCTATAACTCATCCTCTCTCCCTCTTACATTTTCCTTGGTTCACATAAAGGAAATGATATTATTGTTTACATTAGAAACATTCTGATGAAGTTACTATGGTTGCCAGAAGCAAAAATCTTCTGTGATGCAAATCATACAAAAACAAAACAAACAAACAAACAAACAAAATTAATGGCACTGCAAATATAAATGCAATTCTCACTGTTTTCCAAACTATTGTGATATCACAAACCAAACAAGGAATTTCAGTTCTATCTGTGTTTTTCCATCTCCATGTGCTAACAAAACGTTTCCCTGAGCACACGGCAGGTTGAGTCTAGGGTAAAGTATGCTTTTATTCTGCTGGAGTGTTGCCTGATAAATAGCTGTGTAAGAAAGAGGCCTTAAGGGGTATGAAAGAAGGCCAATGTCCTCGGATGGGTAAATTAATACCACAACATTAAGTTTTCAGCTATGTACCAGAGTATAAGTGTCAGCAGTGTGAGTTTGTGCTTTTAGAACTGTTCTTAAAGCTATATATTCTTGATTTTATGATATGGTTCTGCCAAGCCTGTTCTTTCAAGAGGCATTCTGCTCCTTCCTGCGTCCTACTGGTTGCTGTATAACCTCTGCCTGCACATATTTTGGCTTGCCTTTCTCTTCATTGAGATGTCCAAATAATTTCTAAGGTTTACTGGACAGGAACTTTGCAAGTTCAAAGAATTTTTGCTTCTAACACCATACCACAACAAAAATCTTAATGACTATTATCTGATTAAAACATGCTAAAAGAATCAAATGAAATCTTAACAAAGAGATTTGCAGAACTTCCCATCCAATAAAAAAGCATGTTTTCAAAAGAAGCATAATTACTATTAGAAATATGTTTCACTGTTTCTTCTATGAAATAGTCACCATTCAGCAATGCAGCTAGTAGACTGAATGAAAAAATACACTCCCTCTTGTTTCAGAAGTGTAACAGGTCCATTAAGATCACAAATGTTCATTAGCAAGAAAATTCCCTGGTGATATATGAAAGATTGAAAGCAGATCAGTACTACAGAGACATAAATTTTCAAGCACACACACACAAAGCTACGGGAATACATACAACTGATTTATAATTTGATTTTTAAAATTCCAACACCATTAGAAGAGCTTGAAAACAAAAGCTCTGATGATAAAAATTATGTGGAATCCATGAAAAAATTGCTGAAGCAAAGCCAAGTGCTGTTAGAGCACTGGGGATTATGCCCCTGTTATCTTGTGAGATTCAAGGCTCCATTGTACAGTCCTAACATATGCAAGCAAAATCTTAGAATAGTGAAAAAGCTCACACCTCCAGTACTAAAGTTCAGCTAGATGCCACAGATCTATTAATAGAGTTCTTAAAACCTAGGGAGGGTCTCTGTACTGTCTAAGGCATTGCTCTCAGAGTTGACAAGGTCAGCTAAAATTCCCGTGTGAATTCAGTGACTGCAATTGCAAGGGCCAAATTCCTCTGGACACAACTAAGGTACCCTGGCATGAGAAAGTGATAAAAGAGCCACAAAGCCCATCTTATCTCCTTCAAACATGAAAACACCCTTTGAAAGTTTTTTTCACCTTGTTGTGTTCACTTTCATTTGACCATCAGCCAAATCACCCAACAACCTCAGCAGCTCCTATTAGGGGTAAGTGGATTTACGTCACTGCTTTCCCCAGAGGAACCCAGATCACAGCAGGTTGCTAACGTGCTTTCTGGAGCTGATGATCAGGTCACGTACAACAAAAAACTTTGTAATTTTATTCCGATTTCTCCCTTTCCATGTTTAAACTCTTGACTGAATTTACAGTGTTTTCTTTTAGTAATAATGAACATCTGTGACGGTGGAGAAGCCAAAATAAACCCAGTCAAAGAAATTCTATGTAGTTGTGCTAAACAAGTTTTATTCACAGGTTTAGGTTTCCTATTAAAAGCAATACAAAATGTCTCCTGCCCTGGCTTTATGTGTTATTATATACATTACTGAAAGTAATGTACACAATACTAAAGGGTTACCATATTCTTAAGATGATTTTTCACTCATATTCTTCTGGAATGAAAAGCACTTGTGCAGCTTTCAAGTCGTAACAAGGAGATCAATGCTCATTGTGTGAAAGGTTTTCCTTTACTGTCATGATGAAAACCAGCCGGTGCTGGTAGGTAACCTACTATAAGCATTTCAGTCATCAACTGTTATCTAGGGCAAGTGTTGACCTGGCCTCAGACAAAATCCTTATTGTTCTCTTTGTTGTTACTCTCACTCTCCCCCCTATGTTTAGTTATGATATGCAAATTGTACATGAAAAGAAAAATCCAAGGTAATTCACTCCTTTTCAGCTGCAACAGTTGGAGTTGGCAATAAGTCATAATAAAATGATGTTATTATTGAGCATTTTGATTGCTACTTTTGCAACATAATGTGGATTTAAGAAGTGAACAGTGATTTGTACATTTCTTCACAAGGACACATATGTCTTTCCTTCTTTAACTCATTTAAACACCTCACTGCTATTTGGGTGTGATGACCACTTTAGATTTTTAATGTGACTAAAAAATAATTTTTCTTCTGTTCTGTGTTGCAGTATCCAAGCAAAAGAGATCCAGGCACGTCTGTAACCTTTTAAGAATAGTCACTGCAGCATCTAAACAAACCATTTATTACTATTCTTATTTATTGGCAATAAATCGATTGGCGACCACCTTATTATAATACAAAAATAAAAATACAAATAAAAATACAAAGCAACGAAGGTGTCTCTTACAGACATCTTTCTAACTGTCAAAATTTAATAAAATTCAGATATTCATTAAAAGAGAGATGTGCATACTTCTAAAAGCTATAGCTGAAAAAATGGGTATATTTTTCAAGAAAATAGGTTATCAATGTTTCCATGAAGAGTCAGAAATTTCAAAACATAACAGGAGATTGTAATCTACTGTGTGTCACTACAGAAGTAATGTTGTCTCTAAGGACTGATGATTCACTGTTAGGAACGATGACTACCTCCACACCACCAGATTTGGAACTGAGATGGTAGGGATATGCATATTTCCACGGAAACACAGCTAAATACAAGCTAGAAATTTCCTAGAAATTTAATAGACTACCTGTATCTAGTGACCATGTCATAGATTTAGCTGAATCAAGCAAAGATCGCAAGTGCAGTGTCATCCCACCTCTGAGAACTACTAGACCTTTCTGTACTGGAGAGGCTTAGACAAGAACTGGTTGACAAAAAAGGTGCCGGTGGTAAGATTACAGGCCCTAATTCATCTAAGGGCTACTCCAGTGGGCATGGGTATCATTCTAACCATGGGTATCATTCTAACCATGACAAACACATTAACATAATCTGATTTTTTTAACTCCATTCTTCTTCAGAAATACTCCACCATGACATTCTCTTAAATGCTTAGAAATCTCATCTGAGGTTGTCTGATAAATGTAACCTTTCCACTCACTGTCTCGTCATCACAGAGCTCTTTCCTCTTGCTTTGCCCTCAGTCTTTGACAATTGTTTTGCTCACTCAGGAGGTATGTTGACAAATGTGAAGCAAACAAGGGGTTCCCTGTGCTTTTCCTCCTTGCTTGTAAAGAGCTCTCATTTTTATCCTGGGAGCTGATGGACCCACATTCAGAGACCTGTTGCCTCTCGTGTTATTTTTATATTTGGTAATGGGAGACCAATCAGAGCAAAGCAGAAAAGGCTGTTCAGAATAAAGAAGATTTAGTGTGGAGTCTTCTCTAATCAATGCCAATTAGCAAGAAGCAAGAACTAACTGATATCTAAGGATCTCAGAGGAAAAGACAGAAAAGTCTTTTTTACTGCTAAATGCAGTAAAAAGTTGCAGAAGTGTTCAAATTGCTCTCAAATGCTATTAGAGTGTTGGAATAAAATAATTGTTTTATAATATACACTAGTAAGTTTATGTGCTAATCCACACTAATATTAAGAGGCTGCACACACACACAAATTTATGGAAGATATAGAAAATAACCTAGAACAAGTATTTCAAATTATCCAACTTCAAACAGTTACCCAGGCATGAATATATCTGGAGTGTTCTGGTCTATACAAATGGCATGAAGATATTGCTCCCAAAGAGTGTTTAGTTTTGGCTTTTCTTTTTTAAGGATTATTTTCTCCTGTTTAAAAGAAAAAAAATTCTCCTGGTTACAACAACCTCTAAAATCTCCCCTGGCATAAAGCCAGTATTGACTGCTATAACTAAAGTTAATAAAGAAGATATTACACAAGAATGAAACAAAGCTGAGAACTCCAACTCTGTTTCAGTATTGGTTGGTTTTCAGACAAACAAATTAAAACATACCATTCTGCCCTGTGCTCACAGGAAGACGTGTGCATTATGTAAACCGTAAAATCCACGTTCCAGAATATGAGCCAACTTGCAACAAGTGGAGGGAGAGAACCTCTCTCTTTGAATAAAGACTTTGTAGGAGAAAATGAGGTCTTTCCTCACCTTTAAAGCCCCTTAAAAGAATGCTGAGATTATTGAAAGAAAGAAAGCACCCTTCCCACGTGGTGCTCCTAGTCCCTTCAGAGCTGGCCGCTGTAGGTACAAGGAAGAGCTGCATCAATACTAATCACAAACATTAATAACAAAAAACGTGGGTTTTTAATTGCCTTTCAGATCACATATTATCCATAATAGCTTTCTTTAAAGCATGGCTTGGTATCCACCTGCTGTGAACATATTTCAGCTTATGGTCTGAGCCTTTGCTACGGGCATAAATAATCCTGTACTTCAGTGGAACCTGGAGAAGAACTTTACCCAACATAACAGAGAGGACTGACTTTCAAGAAGCCAGAAGATGGAAGGCACTATGTAGTTTCACTTTGTTTATAGAGCACTGAACAGACAAACAGGCACACTGAGACCAAAAGTCAGGATTTTTTTAACATTGGAGATAAAATGCTGTATTTGCTGCAATGCAATTTGACTAAACAAATTTCAGGGACCTGCAATTAAATGCCAAAACTAAATGTAACCCTCCCATTCCAAGCTTCACCTTTAATGTATGAAGTGATTGGACTGGGGAGAAGAGTTTAATAAAATTATGAGCTGCTATATCGATAGGACAAAGGGTAATGGTTTTAAACTGAAAGAGGATAGATTTAAATTAGATATTAGAAAGACATATTTTACTGTGAGGGTGTGAGACACTGGAACAGGTTTCCCAGAGGAGCTGCAGATGCCCCATCCCTGGAGATATTCAAGGCCAGGTTGGATTAGGTGTCCCTGCCCATGGCAGGGGGATTGGAACTTGATGATCTTTAAGGTCCTTTCCAACCCAAAACATTCTATGATTTTGTGATTTCCTTTTCCACATTCTTAAGTCATTCCTGATTTGCTACGGGATACTAAAATGACTTCTGACTAATCAGCACAAAAATACTTATTCTGTCACAAACACACATAAACATCTTTGCTGAGTAATTACATGGTTCACGGAAAGCACTTTGTACGTTTCTATCACTGTAATGTAATCAATGCTCTGGAAAACACTGCTTAGACTGAAGGTTTTTAAAAAACCCTGTGCTTCAGAATAATACAAAACTGAAAATGGTTATTAGTCAAACATACATTGAGGGAAAAAATGCTCCACTAAATAAATTTTCCTTCTATTTTGTTTCAAGGAACCGCCAAGAAGCAGAAGAATCTAAAAGTTGTATGACAGAGAAATTTACTTGTAGAATTAGGATGTGAAATTAAGAACCCTTTGAGAAACTTCAGTTTCAGTGGGTACCTCTTTGATTTTACACACTTGAAATAGATTTACACTGAAACCTGACTTTTATCACAAAATAAACGAAACCAGATCTAAAAAGTTCATGCTATGTATTTTCTAGAAATTCAGAAAGGCAGATTAATAAAGATTTAGTTTAAAAACACCATCAAAATCCAAAATAAAATCTTTTCAGATTAGGTTTTAAATTAAATGGTTGGAAAAAAGGTTGGGAAGAAAAGAAACAACCCAGATATTCTGGACCAAAGAATCAAACTGATCTAGAGTTCTCTAACAATTTTTCCTATAAAAGCTGAAGGCCAAGAATTTATACATTCACTCCATCTCCCTTTTGCTCCTGAGTTCAAAGTTAGCTTGAAGTGAGAAAAGCAGGTAATTTGGAAATTTGTCTCCCACTGGAGTACTTCCCTTCAAAAACTCTCTCATCATTTATGTTCAAAATAAATTTTAATATCTATTATTTATTTTTATTTAATTTCCTAGTTCTTACCCAAAACCCACAAAAGCTTAAATGCCTGTTTCCTTTTTAAACCTACAGATGCAAATTTTGTATTAATATGTTATTTGCAGAGACCACTGTAATTTAAATCCTGTCTTGAGTTGTTACAGAATTCTTGGTATTATCACAGACTTCACAAATCCCATCCATTCTCTACATAAATACTAGAGCTGGTAGCATAATGCTTGATCTTAGCCACCACCCCCTGCATGTTTTTGTGTCACATCTGTGCCAAAATCTTCACTTGAGTTCAATCAAACTGGTCCTAGTGTTCAAGACAATTTAAACACCATTAAGTATTTTGAACAATGCAAACTCATTGCTGCCTACAGATATTCTTGCTCTTTTCAACAACAACAAAATCTTTATTCTGAAATTTTCTTAATTCTAGCTGCCCTGGGTCCAGCTGGGATAGGGTTAATTCTTCATAGAAGCTGGGAGGTGGGCATAGCCAAAGGGATATTCTACATCATGCTGACGTCATGCCTGGGATATAAGGGGAAGCTAGCCGGGAGAGGGGTCTCTTGTGTGAAGCCCTTGGTGGTGAGATATTCATTGTTTCAGTGTTTCCATTGTATTCTATATCTTGTCTTATTGTTATATTCTCCTTTCTTTTGCTTTCCTCGTGTGGTATTATTAAAAATCCGTCGTTATCTCAACTCACAAGGTTCCACTTTTTCTTATCCTTCCCCAACCTACCGGGAGGGGGAGGGGGGTTGCGACCACATAGTGGTGGCAGCCCTGACCTTAGACACTAGCTTTGTCCAAGGGTGCCATAGATAGGTTTACAGTTCTGAGGACTTCCATGGTTTACTAGAAATGTTGCACATCTGCAGATAAAATCAAATGAGAAAGAGTCTGATGTTTCAAATGATAGTTTTCTATGCTTACACAATTTCTATGCTTATCTCAGATTTTGATGTGCTCAGTGACCACCTCAAATGGTGCAAATGAGTCTCCTACTTAAGTATTTCCCTACTACCAAAAAAAAATGAAGAAAAAAACCCAGAAAAACAAACAGAAACAAAAACATATAACATTAAAAAACATCTAATACCTAAAAACCTGCAGATATCGGATTCTGGTAGTTGTCTGATTTGTAAGACCAAAACTGTGGAACAAAAGGCTTGCAAAAAAGGACAGTCAGTCAAATGTCACTGAAACTACTACATGGTTAGTTTATGGATTTTTTTCCTCTAAAACTTACTGTCTGTCCAACACATTACCGTTGAAAGTGAAATAGTTAATTTTTATGGTTAGCTCAGTTCATGACTAAAAGAAAACCTAAACAAAACCAGGTTGACTTCTCATTTAATTAGGGAGATACTGACCATGTTGCTTATCAGGGTTTTTGTCCTAAAACCCAACCTGATAAAAACAGAAAAGATTTATAGATATTCATCCTAGTTTTGCTTAGCTAGGGTCAGTGGCAAATGGAATAGTAACGTACAGGAATGTATAGAAGTTCCACATTTTTGACATTTGGCTACCTCGAATATAATGTTTTCCAGGCCTCTAGAACTGAAAACAACAGAATTAACCTTTTCTGCATGAGAGGCAGCAACTGTTGAAGAATGATACTAGTCTGTGGGGACTCCAGTATGTCTCAAGGAAAGGGGACAAGTTTTCCTGCACATACATAAGGTTCTCATAGTGTTCCAGTAGGATGTGCACTCTGCAAATGTTAATATTTCATAGCAGAACAGGAGTTGATGCAATTTCAGGGGGCTGAGAATGAAATAGGTTTTAAGTGGTAAAGTGCCAAATGCCCCCTGGGGCACATCACTGAGGTTCATGGAATTCTGTGGTTTCCTTGCAGTTTGCTTTTAAATAAGAATAAATTAGAACCATGACTCGTCTGAAGAAATTTGGCATTACAATATATGTAATGAAAGTTACATTATGTACTTTAAACTCTCTTTGGAGGGTAGGCTTTTAACTTTTGATAACTGGGCTCAATGTTCATTAGCATGCAACTGGGTTCTTCTGAAATAGCACGTGTGTGTAGATTTTTATTAGAAAAACAGAGAGAAGTGGCTGAATAACGGTGCTTCAAATATGCTGAAAACATCGCATGGCCCCACACACTCATTCAAAACAAGAATGGCTCTATAGTCACAGCATTAGTTTGGGATCTCGGAACTGTTCCGTGAATTTCCTGTGTGGCTGTGAAGAAACCGTTGACACTCTGGGTTCTCATTACCATCAATAAAGTAGGAAAAATACTTCCTTCTCCCATGTTTCATTTTGACTAGGCACGTGCTTCCAAAGAATATAGCCTAAAAATATTAGGGCTTCTCAGTAGCCAGTGCTGTGCAGACCTACAGAAATATCCCTGTGCTGGATTGGCAAAGGCAGAGAAAGGGGAGTAAAGTGTCAGGATTTTCAGGGGGAAGAAGTAATACAGAGAGGAACTAACATCCTGAACTTCAAAATTCTCTGAGTCAAACTTTCAGTTTTGCAGTATATTTGATTTCTCACAAGTTGGTCATAAATATAATTTGTTGGACGAACATTGGTGTTATGTTTAGCATCAAACCTGGGAGCAACAGTTCATTCCTGAAAACAAGGCCTGTGTGTTCAGAGCCACAGAAAGACAACAGACCTGAATTACGGTTGAATGACAGGATAACTTCTAAAAAATTTTTTTTTCATTTCCACATGCTGTTGAGTTTCCTGCTGAATGGAAAGAAAAGCTGAAGTGATGAAATATTATGGGAAAAGCCACTCTTTCAGTGGACTTTCTGGACTGACCAGAACCATAAAGGATCAAAATAGTGAAAATTTATTTTTCCAGGTTTGTGACTCTGTAAATTCTGCATACAAGACATATGTAAGCATCAGGGTCCAAGTTCTGAGAAGTGTTAAGCACATAAAAATCCCCCTCAAGCTAACGGGAGTTACATGGGAGTTACAGGTGTCCCCTGCAATGTCCACAGTGAAGGTATCAGCACAAGTAAGGGTTGTAGGCTCAGGACCTCATCCAAACTGGACCAAACCTCTCAAGTCTTTGCAACAATCTTGTTTTTAAGTTAAACTCCAGCTTCGCCTGTGCCTTTATATCCTTCATCAAGAACTGTTTCCTAGCCACAAAATTAGCAATTCAGTGAGCAAGTTATCCTCTTTTCCACGTTTCAGTGTTCTGGAAAGCACTGCAAGTTCAGCACTGAGCTTTGCCACAACACCTACTAAAGCCTATGGAAAGACCACCACTGACTTCCAAGAAGGTCAGATTAAGTCATGCAGGATGACAGATTTTTATGGTCTAGATCTTGAGCTGCTGAAAGTTCACATCTCTTTATTAACAGTAATACCAGACGAGTACCTGGCCTTTTTTGCACATTGATTTTTCATCTTGTGTCCTATACATTCTCAAGTTTAGCAGAATTTGCCATCCAGAATGGGCGTTTTGCATCAATGCACTGCACGCTAACAACTTCTCCGGTGTTAATCATAAATGACTTTCAGAAAAAGTAGCTTTGCCTTGAGCTACTATACCTCTCTGGACAATAAAGATCTCTGGTCTTCTTTCTCATCTTTCCACTAGTTTGCACTTGAGAGGCATACAGGTCTGTCAGACTAATCACTGGAAGCATTTTGTTTCCCTAATTCAAGAGAAGGATTTCATTGATATGAGTATAGATATTTCTATTTCAGATAAGAAAAAAAAAAGTCAAATGGGTATTATTATGCTCAGTGTGAATTTACCAAATTGTTCCATGATGCTATGTGTGATGGTATGATAGAACTGGAAGCTACTTACATTCCCAGAGACAACAAGAAGCTGCAACACTTGATGGCATGTGGGAGACCTCTCCCTCCCAAACAACTGATAATCTATGCATTGTCCACAATATTTTGGCTTTTTCTTCAGGACAAGTGGACCTCAAAACATTCAGAGACTTGGATCAGCTTGTGCAAGCATCCATTACCTGAAGAATGTGGTTTTGTGTGTTTTACTTAATTGTTTTTACTGCCTGGCTGAACAGTCTTGGTGAAGGACTTGGCCTAGAAGGAGGATAATGTTTTTCATAATTTCCCAGTGTTTGCTCATTTCTAACATGTTAGCACAGGAAGTACTGTAAGAAATCTAATCTTGTCAGCATTTTCAACACATCACAATTCATTAAGATTTTCTCAAGCCCAGCAAACACTAATATTGAACATTGAATAAAACGTAGTGGTACATAATGTTCAAATAATCTGATCATGCTGTGCTGACTTGTGGTTTGTATTTCCACTTTTAGGCTTTGTTCTAATTAAGGTTTTCATCACAAGTGCCCTGAGACTTCTCTATCCTTTGTAAAACACTATGTGCAGTGATAAACAAGATAAATTATTTTCATTATTCATAGGTGTGGTGCTCTTGATTGTGAGAGATTCAGACAGTATATGTAAATATAAATAAAAAAAAATAAAGTTGAAATGCAGAACTTGGGGAAGAAACTTCAGAAAATACACTGAAAAGCATCTACTGTTGCTTCTTTCATGTTTATGAAGGAAATTAGTTTTTATTCAAATATGTTAGCACTCCTGGGACAAGACAAGAAGAAAGTTAGAACAACGGTCAATGGAGCTGTACCCAGTTCTTTTTACTAGCCAACATAACTGAAAAATGTGCATAACGAGTAAGTAGTATAATGTACTTTACATGCTGTTAAGATTAAGTATCCACACAATCTAAAGGAGAGTTTGAGTATCACTTCAATTTTAAAGACTTTAGAAAAGCCCGGAAACATAGCTGAAAAGCAATTGCAGTCTAGGGCAAAAATCCTACTAATTCCAGTGAGGTTTAAAACAGAATTTACCATTAAAATTACACTTGCCATTCAAACATCAAAATGTGTTTGTACATAAGTCAAGCTACCCATGATAAGATTAGGAACATTTTCATGTCAATGTGAAGATAGACTGTGTAACTAGAGGACATTTAGAAAGCTCAGCTGGAGCAACAGGCTCTTAAACACAATAGTAGTTTTATTTTAATAAAACAAAACAAATTAAACCATGGCAAGTAAAGTTACCACTTTTGCTGAGAAAGGAAGTATGCATACATGAATGTTACATAAAAATTACTTAAGTTTTCTTTGATCTGTTAACAAGAAAACTAAACAAGCTGATGGATGTCCTCCAAATAACTTGTCATTATTGTATTTTTTTAGATGACAGAATTCCTTTCCAAAGAGAACAAAGATGGGTCCTCTGGGAGAAGAGACCTGACATCCAGAAATAATCACTCTCTACACATCCTATTGTTAAATGATGCCCAAGGTTAAGAGTTTTGTAGGACTAAAGACAAAGACCATTTAGCTCATTTCCCTCCTATGACTTCATATGAAGCAACAGGACTGTGCTTTAAGCAGGTAAAGACTATCCTTTCTGGTTTTGGGAATTTTATTTTTCTGCACTACGGGACTAGTGTCCTTCATTCTTCATTTCAAAATCCAAGTTTTAAGACATCAGATTAGGACAAATTACTACTTTGTGTTCTACCCATCATCAGTCAGCAATGACTAATGTAGCAGGGTGGGAGTGCACTTCATTGGCCTTTACATAGTGTCACAGAGCCGTATTAGGTGGCAAGACTGCTGTGCATCTCCTTAAGTGACTCCTCCAGCTCTCATCTATTAGTGGCACCCACAAACTACCCATACTGAAGACTCTCAAACTACATCTCCCTACTTCCAGTGCTTCAGTAGTGGCTTTCCCCTTGGAGGAGCTGTCACACCCCTCTCTGTAAAGCCCACAGCCTCCATCTCTACAACCTTCAGACTCTGCTTGCCTACAGGAGCTGATCCCTGGCCTCCAGCCCCACCATCTGCAGTTTGCAACGTTGCTCAGGACGCAAGGTGGAACCGGACTGTCTGTCCTGTTTTACAGCTAGCAGCTCCTACTGGATGAGGGGGAACGGAAGAGGCCTAGACAGTCCTAACAAAATAAAGATTTCAGATAATAGTTTCTTAACTGTAAATGGTGGGTTCTTCCTTACGTGTCAGATATTTTCTTTCTCCCTCCTCATCTCAGCCTCCACCAAGAGGACAAATGATTAGCTCCACAGATGGGAATGGCATGGGCCAGAGCACTGCCTACACGTCCAAAGGGAAGTAAAGCAGCTACCTTGTCCTGGAACTTCAAATTAACTGACCAGATTTAATACCTTTAAATTAACCCTAAGTTAATCCAAGATAACTAAGGTAACTAAGGACATTATCCTGGTTAATTTAATTGTTCAGTGCACCTTGGCCTTTGCAGAAAACTCTGTGGCCATCTCACAGATGCAGAACGAGGCCTCTGACATTGACCAGCATCTGACCAAAACTGTCTTGTTTGGTCAGAAGACAAACCTTGGGGAGTATAATATCTCCCTGAGCACAGATGTGAAAAATGATGATGGTGACAATAGCACCAAGAGCACCAGCAGCAACAGTGACACTAAGAGCAGAAGCAGCAAGGAGCAGGTTATCACAGGAGTGTGAAACAGCAGCTGCTGGTATCTCACAGGCTGTGGCTTCTTTTTAAAGAGGGGGAGGCTTGGACATGTGTCACCTGTGGAATAGATGTGCTGAGAGCACAGTACACATCCGTGGTTCTTATTCTCAGAATAAGTGGTTTTGGTGGGATTTCCCTTGCAGCCATACTTGGAGCCTTGCAGTTGGCAGGCAGTGGCTGCCCTGGTGAGCTCAATGCAGTTTCCTTTCCGCCTACAGTTTTTCAAGCAAATAAGGTATCTACAGATGTGCAGTGATAGTTATGGAGTCAGGGTTTGCTCTGAGGCACTTGAAAATACACAAGTGGCTAGCATCTCTTGAGAGCTGCTCAATGAATGAAGGTGGTAGGGGATAATTTTTCCTCAGTGAGTGGGGTACAGATCAGGTGTTGTGTTCAGGCGCTTCACATGAAGTCAGTGGTCTGCCCCACCTCCTACTTCAAGATTCCCGACTGGTGCAACTAAAAGGTAATGCTACAATCGTACCTACTTATTCATCCATATCTCCTCAAACTTTTTTATTTCGTGAGTTAGTTAGAAACGCAAATTAATGCTGGAATGTCATGTTATGCTTGAACTAATCCCTATTATTTCCCAATAGACTGATTGGAAAACTTACCATTGTCTTCAGGTTGTTTATAAGTAATACTAAAAGAATTCATAAAATCCGAGTACATGCTGATCCAACTGAGTACATTCAATAACTCCAAATGACTCAAATGGTTTGGAAGGCAAATATAAAAGGGAAATAAGCATGAATGAAGCAAGGTCACTAAACAAAAAAATACACTGTATAAACAGTGATAAGATCATCATCAGATTCAAGAGTGTGCCACATGTTATACAAAGGACGGATCAAACAATTAAGGGTGTAGTCTGATTCTACACCCATTTACGTCTCAGATTTAAAAGTCAGTACTTCTTTCACTGATGAGGAGGCTTGCTGTTAGCTAACTGTACTTGGATCCTCTAAAAACTGGATTGACTTCACTAATTAATTTTTTTCATCATACCTGATTTTAAATAACCAGAACTGGTATTCCTGTCTGCCAATTGTGTATCATAATTTCTCTGCCTGAGTTACATTTGTAACTTGTTCCAATTTATCTTACCTCATTAAAATAGAAAATGTAATAAATAAAATTCTTCTATTCGTGCTCCGAGTGAATCACAAATGTCATATTCAAAATGCAGGCCAAGCGCAGTGTCCTGGAAACATCATTCTTGCACAAACAGAAAAGATAAGCATGTTCACTAAGGTCGTGTAAATATTGATAATCTCTGACACTGACTTAAGCCTGGGATTTTTTTTTTTTATTTCTGTTTTTCAGAAGTCCCATCTACAGGGACTACGCTACCAATGCATTCTAGGTGGAAAAAGTCCTAATGAGTCATTTAAATGGCTGTGGCTTCATAGTATTTCCTGTTTGGCAATGAAAAATGTTCCAAAAACCTTTACTTTTGGTGTATAGGTGCTACCAGTTTATAGTCTAGAGTGCCAAACAGTATACTTAAAAGGACGCTGTATGTAACTAATTATCAGGCAGGAATGTGAGGTTAGGGAAAAAGGTGTTGTAATGTAATGAGTACAGAAAAGTCAGAGTTTAGTTTGACAGAAAAACTAACACACCAAAGACTTTATTCTGCAAGTGAAATGCTGGGAGTCTTAACCTTGCCTGCCACTAATTTAAGAACAATTTAATTCAATGGAAATTTGATTAATAAAAATGTGACAAAAGCCTTTATTTATGTACTATGTTCTACACAAAAAGAATAAAACTAAAACTGAACCATCACAGATATATATGTGTATAAAAATGATACTTCCATAACCAGTCTTCATTCAGATGTATTCTGTCTGCTGTATACATCACTGTCTTTACAATGCTCATTTTACTCAAAAGTTTAATTAAAATTTGTAATAAAAGACATAGATTTTCTTGTTTTAAAAATGCTGAGAATTGTAGGGGAGAAAATGAGATTTCTATTGCTCTGAAATTCCTCCTAGCTGTACTTTGTGTAATCAAGTCAAAAGCATTCATTATCAAGTAAAAATTGTTACATTTGACTCAAAAAGGCATTTCAAAGATCTAAATCCATTGTGATTCATAGTTATTTAAAATATTTCAGCAAATTACTATTAAAAAGCCCTGAAACCACTACCATTAAAAAATCTATAAAGCTTTTCAAATCGAATTAAAGATGAATGAAGTCTCTTTAAACTTCTTGTGAAGTCTTGCAAACTTTAAGTCTTTTTTCAGTACACTATTTCAATGCTATACAACCTCTTTTGTGAATTTACACTATAACAACAACAACAATAGTATCAAAACCAAATTCTTAAGGCCTTATTATGTTTGCACCCTTTTCTCCAATCTTGATGTATTGGTTTTCTTCCTTTCTTCAACTATAATCATTCCAAAGGGAAGGTTTTATACAGGTTTGCTGTGAGTAATTTTTATACATATGGTTTCTACTTCAATAATTAGATTCTTAACTCTGTAATGCCAAAGAAAGCAAATGCCAAGAAACTGAAAAAAAAAAAAAAACAAAACCCCAAAACCACTTATCTTGCTATTTTATAATTCCTTTATAATGATAAATGAGACATTGAAGTTTTTATGAAATGCCATCTATGCAGAGTACTTAGTAACAAATTAAAGCCCCAGTGTTGGCAGTCAAGACGCAGAGACAGCATTGCTCTGTTGATGCCCACACAAAGTCCTACTGAATTTCAATAACCTCCTTGCATGATTCCACATGCTCAGCAGTCTGTAGGATTAGGGTTTGGCTGGGTGATTTAGGAGTCACTGATGAGCTTCAGACCCGCCATCCTACAATGAAGTCCATGCAGACAAAGCTCGCCAACTGTGATGGTTGCATCTGTGCTGTATTCATTACAGAGTCCCGGATCCAGGCTGGATATTAACAGAAAATACCAAAATGACTGCGTTTCAATCTAGCAACTGTTATCACCCCAGAGTTCCAGGAGGTAAATATGAAAAATGGTTGCTCATGCAATGCTTTCAACCTTCATGGAGGTAACACCTAAAAGCACACAAGACACACATTAAACAGAGAATGGTCACCTTACTATCTGATTGATCGCTTGCCATTTTTTATCAGATATTTTTTTGTTCACACTGAAAGTGGTTGGTTTTTTTTTAGAATGTATCCCAAAAGAAAGCACCATCCATTCTCTTTGGGCCAAGACGTGATCACAGTCAAAAGCTTTGGGGGCAAAAAATAAAGAAGCCAATCTTAGTTTAAATGGACTATGAAATAATATCTAAGCCACAAAATCGATGTTATTAGATCCTGGGGAACTATCAGGTAGGACATCTAAAAATCACAGCCAAATTAATTAAATAAATCTCATTTGAGTTTCTCTTATGTTCATCCTTAAACATTTATAATTAGCTAGCAACATAAGGAAGAACGGGAATGAGGTGACATACACTGTTTTTCTTGTGGTGACTTTCTCATGAACCTAAATTGCCAGAATAACTATTCTCAAAATACTAAAAAAATTAGTTCTGTGGTCATCTCAAGATCGTCTGCAGCATTTTAATATGGCTAAATCTGTATACCCTTGCTTACTTACTTCTAAATATAGCACATTGTTTTGCTGTTAAAAATAGGCTACTTTATTAATCACGTACTCAGAACAATGGCGACACACTGTCTGTTCTTGCACACATAATGGGTTGTATCTTCTAGCAACCAGCAGACTTGGGAAGAAAATAATCCTGAAGTAACTATTTACAATGATTTGCAGTAAGCATTTCATGGTTCTTGTTTATTTCCACATCCGGAAGAATGTTCCATCTGCTTCAGGTACAAAGTGATTCCTCAGATACGATAAAACTGGCACTGACATAATGTGCCACTTGTATACAATGCACAATTTGAAAACACTGCCAAAACCTCAGCTGTTGTAACTCTCTGTAGTCAGTGGAGTGATGCCAATTTGCAATCATTATGGATATGGCCCCAGTGGTGTAAAATGCTACATGATATAATAAGATGCAATACTGTTGATTAACTCTTTCTTGCTGTATTTATAATAACCAATAACATTTCCAGAAGCTCTTACCCACTTTTCCCTAGAAATACAGAAGCAGTCTATTGCCCAAAGCACTACTTTTGAGGGTGGCCTTTCCTTTAGCTAGCAACTTTATTCAGATAGGCAGGAGAAATCCATACTAGAGTCAGCAGAAGTTAATCACTCAGAGCCATAATCAGAACTGGTACCTTTATGCAAGGTTTGATTTTGTATTTTTCCAAAATAATGTCTTGAAAGTATCGTGACCCTAAAACAAAAACTAAAAAGGGAAATGGATACTCTTAACAAGGAAAAATAATCCTCCTTCAACTTTTACTTCACAGAAATAAAAACCATTTAAAACAGAAATAGTCTGTAAACATATCTTTCGGTAATAAAATTAGATGGTAGGGCAGAAACTTAATGAAGTAATTCAGAAGACTTCCTTTTTATTTCACAGTCAACACTACCCATGCTACAGCACATGGCACTCACTACAAAAAAAAATAGGTGATGGCAAGTATTCGAAGGAAGTAAATAGTCAGTCCAAGCCAATAACCCAAGGTGTAATCTCGTTTGCCTGCAAGTCAGGAACACTTAGCTGTAACTGAGGTGCTGGGAGAAAGCAAACCCAGAATATTACTTGAGATTTCCATCAGAGACCATCCAGATTTGATGTCACTCAAGATATGTTTGGCTGATGGACCAGCCATTTTGCTCTAAGTTACGTAGGCAGTTAGTATTAATTTAAACACAATGTCCCTATCAGATATTAAACCGATGAATTTGCCTCCATTTAGCATCTGTAAAAGAAAAATTATGTGGAAAGAATCCAGGGACTGTAAGCTTCTAAAATCTTTTTTCCTTTTATTACCAATCATTAATCTGAGAGATGTCACCCAACAAGTTGTTTATTTAGCTCTTGATCTTTAGATAAGTGTCATGATATTATAGATTATTTTTAATTTCTCTTTGGCTAGAGTTGTTTATAAAGTTACTGAAGTAAATGTTTTTATGACTTTTAGGCCTAACAAAGCTTTGCCCTGCAAGCAATTATACTTGTGTAAAAATGCCTTCAGGACTGGAGCCTAGAGTATTTAGCCCATATTCTTTCCCATGTAGCTAAAGTCTCAAACCAGATCAGTTTATCTCCAGAGAAATGTGTGCTTTAAGCAGATTATTCTTGAACGGGTTTTTGTGCGTAGTGCTAAGTAATACTCAAATACTTGAGTTCACACTTAAAGCAATGACAGAGAGACAACTTACATTAAATATAAGAAAACTTATATTAAATTTAGGAATGCACAAAGAAATACTTACAGATATCATAGACCCGTACGTTAAAAACTATTTTTTGATAGTACAGTGCTTTATGAAAAAATTAACCTAATAGAGCTGTAAGTGCATGCAATATATAAACTGAAGAGTAGCATTGATCCACTAGAGGACATTCTTTAGATAAGTAATAGAGCAGGAAATTAATTCTGCACATTTTGATTTCACCCGTCAGTGATATTATCGGCAAGCCTCGAAAACAGGATTCCTGTCATATGTGCTTATGAGATTTTAATACCAATACACTTTATGTTCAGTTAGTATAAAGCAATGTAGTTTACCAGCAAAGATCATTTTATGATTAGAGATTAAATTACACTTTTTTCTGTGCTGCATGTCCTGGTACACAGAAATCAGCCACTACTTTTCCTGTTATTAAAATGCTCTTCTGTTTCCTAGTGGGGAACAAGGTAGGTGATTAGAAGTCCTAATCAGTGAGATTGTTCATGCTAGAAATGTACCACCTAACCATTTTTTCAACTTTTTTAAGTGATGGCTTTGGTGCTGTCTTGTAGCAGTGCCGGTGTCCCTTTATGCCAAAACCTATTCAAACATGGAAAGAAAAGATGGTGTCAACCAAAGCACTTGGATTTTCCCATACAAGCCAGGACCTCTTGCTAGGGGACTGCAGAGGAAAGAAGGGGGAGGAAGCTGGAGGAGAGATGGAGATAATTACATGGTAAATATTCTTTTGCCAGCACCACTCTTGGAGTCCTGGGACATATGCTGGACTAGCAAAGTGAGAGTCAAAATCTCAAGATACAGAGACCTGCTCCAACATCAGGGGGAAAAGACTGCCTACAACTGTGTGGGAGAGGGGAATACTGTGCCTTAGTAATATACAGCATTCCTGCAGGACAGAGGTGCTTCACCAGATCCGAAGTCCAGAAGTTGCAGCTGCACAAAATCCTCAGTTTCCCTATCTAACTCCAATTTAATGACAATGTTTTAGTGCTAAGGTGAATCCATGCAACTGAAACTTTGCCTGTTTAATGCACAGGTGCGTGGGCTTACAGGCAGGACTTCATTCTCCACACAGCCAGCCAACACTACATCACTGTCCTAAAGCACTTTATGAAAGGCAAGTGCAGTATTTCTTCATTTGTAGCAAGAAGCCAATTTCTTGGTGTTTGTTTTTCACAATAAGGCTCTCTGACAATCATTCAGAAAGAGCACTTAGTAGTCAAGAAACTCCTGTGGAGCCAGGCAGATCTAGAGATATCACCAGGCACACACTAGTGCTGTCTCTTCTGGTTCTTCCCTCCATCCCCCAACAAAGGTTGTTCTGCTTTTTTGACACCACTAGTTGATTAAGTTTTCCCATGGTGAAGTAGGTGTGAGAACAGAGGGAATGTGTACAGAGAAGTAGCATTGGGCACTGATAGGATATGGAAGGGACAAATGGTTTATTTTCTCAGAATCCATGAAACTTATTTCAATAGTTTCTCCACGAATTGGCAGTTTATTCAAAACACACAAACCGACCAACAGCAACTCCCCTAACCAGATTTGGCTGTCCCTGTTTAGTGGAAACTGTGACTCTGCCCCTCAGCTTGGTCCAAAACATGCCACTCTGCCTTTGGAGTAAGAGAACAGAGACAAATTTCCTGCTTATTGCTCCTGTCCATCTCTCCTTGCTGTGGAGTTTTTGCCAAAACACTTCAGAAATGTATTAATGTCTACTATACACAAATACTGTGGGGTTTTTATGGCCTAGGACCAAATTTATCCAAGGCAGAGTTCATTGTATTCACATGAGACAATAAAAGGTTGCCGATACTTGACCTGTTTGCAGTGATGAAACGACACGTGAATTGCTGGATCAGAGAACATTTTGTCTCTAATGAAGACACATTAAGTCATTCTGAGAGCTGCTTTACAGAGCTTAATTGATAATGACTCAAGAGGGTAATGTTCCTAATGAATTTAGGCCTAATACTGGAAGTTCTCTTTCACATATATACTCCCACAGACCTTTGAAAGGAAAGGATATAGAGGTCACAGGAACAGACCTTTCTCATTAAGTACTCAAGATCTCTCCCATCTTACCCATGCTGAACAGAGAGTTAATCTAATAGCAGTCTTGTTTACATTATGTGAGTCGAATCCCCTCACATGGGCCCCAAACATGCAAAATGTGCAATCAGCTATATCAACTAATCTTGCTAACAGGCGTACTGTAGTGAGACATGGAAGTTACCACAGTGTTTGTTAGCAAGTGTGGTCAAGTTTTGGCCTGTCACTTTCAGCACGTAGTATTAGGCCACACGAGCAAGCGGCAGGGCCAGCTAGCCTATAGGGTAAGATGAGCTAATATCTCCACACAGGGAATTAGTTTTGCCTTATATCAAACATGATTGCTCAGAATTGCCATGTTACTTTGACCTAGACATTGAATCCACGCTCTCTATACCGAGCTAGCAGTTTTTCATGTTTCCTGTGTGTGGTAAGCTGGTTTTCAGAAGCAAAGAGCCCATGTCTCCTTCTGTCGTGGGTTAAGCAGAGCAGAGTTAATTTTTTTTTCCTTTTCCCTTCTCTTCATAAATAGCTAGCAAAGAAGCTATGTTTTGCATTCCTGCTCAGGAGAGAATTGATAAGAGAAGAACGTTTATAGTTATTGCTAGGATGTTGCTCTTTGTTCTCAAGGACATACATTCAGCCTTTTGGGGGGGAAGAGACAGTCTAGCTTCTAGCCTGGGATTTGCTTTTAGGTAAAGATTGAGAAGCAGACTGACCAATTATTCCATCCCATGCACGTCATACCCGGTATATTAGAAGACT
>WKFP01014998.1:712716-735831 GCA_011057875.1 Pterocles orientalis | reverse complement strand
CTTTGGGGCCATTGGCTGGGAGTGGGCTGGGCCTTTGGCCATCAGGTGGGGAGGGGTAATATCACTGTGTATCACATTGCATCTTTGTATATAGTATTATTTCTAATATTATTGTATTTTAGTTATTAAATTGTCCTTATCTCAACCCACGAGTCCTCTTTGCCATTTACCTCTTTAATTCTCTCCCCTATCATTGGGTGGGGGCAGGGACTGTGTGAGCGGGTGTGTGTGGTTTGGTCCCCAGCCAAGGGCCAACCCATCACACCTTCAACATATATCAATCTGAGACATGCCTGAATTACATAGTGTTGAATAGAAAGTCAATGTTATGTAAAGTGGTGTAAGAGACTCTAAAAGCTAGCTGTTAACATTATCTGACTTATAATCAGTGTTCATGAAAGAGTCACTTTGCACACTGATACTGCTAGCTTTGCTTTGATGTGGTGCACACATCAAAGCAACAGTAGTAATATCAGGCACGAGCACAGAAGTGCCTGGGTTCCTAGGACAGGGGCAATCCTGCACACACTAAGAACCAGGGAGAAAGTGGACATGAAACTAGATGAAAGAATAGAAGGAGGGGTGGCTTTTTGCTTCACTAAGCTGCTCTTGCAGCTTTTTTGATTTTTCTAAGATGCAAGAGTAACAAAACCATTCATATCAGGAGAAGAAAAACAACTGAGTACGCAAAAGAGAAAAAACAAATTTGTGACATTGTAGTTGCTGGTGAATGCTTCATTCCTCTGGATCAGAACCAGTATAAAGAAGAGCTAGTACCACAGCAGAGAACAGCGGGAATTCCCCCAAGATTAACAGCATGATAAAAGCTATTAATTAGGACTTGAAATAAAATGTGTGAGCCCATAAATGCAAAAATCCAGACAGAAGTCTACAAACAGAAAGTAAAAGGCCAGCACATCTTGATGTCGTTATTTAAATGTCAACATAGAGCTGGCAATGGTAGGCCCATTAAAACTTACTTTCTGGCATTCTAAAACACTTCAAGGTAATAACTATATGATCATAACACAGGAACAACTATAACGCTCATTGATTCTTCAAAGCAAGCTGCACATTCTGAATCTGCTGACAAAATACCAGAGAACTGAACATACAAAATGTACATTAGATCACAGTCTTGCATGCTAGTGCTTTTTGGCTTAACAGGACAGGTATGTTGTTTCTACTGCACTGTCTGTGCTTTAGACACAGGAAAATGAACAAACAAGCATACGCTATCTCACTTAAACAGTATCTTAGGCTCACCCTTCAGTCAAAGCAACTCACAACTTGCTGCTTAGATGACATTGGCACTTTATCTTTTATTCTTTCGTTGCTGAATACCACCTGTGTCTGAAAAACAGATTGTTTCTTAGTATAGCGCCTCCTATTGAAGGCTATCCTAACTTCTATTTTTCATTACTTTGAGAGGAAGAATAAACAGAGACAGGGAGACAGACAGAGGAAAGGTTTCTTTTTACTTAAAAGTTCAGGAAATGTTTTCCCAATCTAGGCAGATTATGCTGATAGCTGAGAAGCTGAAGAACAGCCCATCATTAAGATAATTTTTTTTCTTTTTTCATCCCTTCACTAGCCCAGAGATAGCATGCGCATGCGGGGCCTCACTTCTGACTCTCTGATGAAAGCTGAGCAGCCTTCTGAGCCACAAGATGAGATAAAGCTGCAGCTACAAACAGCAGGGCAGAAGCTCTGGCATCTTTCCCTCCCACAAACCTTCATTAAAGGTCAAGCAAACTACATAGGCCTGCTGTTATAGGGATGAAAGAACGGTTTTGTGACATAGATGATATATGAAAATAATAAATAAAACAGGAGAGACAATTGAGGCTCCTTGATTCCAGTTAGCAAAACACAAAAGGACAACTTCCAAGCCTGACTCCATTTCTGGAATGCTTTTCGACCTTCTGACCTCAAAGACTAACATTCTAGTAAAGGAAGATTTTTTACAGATTGCCTAAAATCAGTGACCATACAGGCTTAGTATAGTAGTAAATTCATTCATCTCCCACTTTAACCCTCCACTGTTTCCAGGTACCATATTAGGTAGCTGTGTTGAAAGATCTGTCAATAAAGTTCATGATGCTCCTGGGAGTCTATAGCACATCTCAATGAGAAAGAAAAAAAAAGAAAGCCCAGACCTAGCTTTTGCAATCATTACTGCTACAACAGAAAGCCAATTAGGAAAGGCTTATGACCTGATAACAGACAAGTTTTTAAAAAGCAAAGCTATATTTTGTGCCATCTTCTGAACTGAAGCATCGTTGAAAGGAATTTGTAGGGCAAAAAGTTGAAATTGTTTTTTAAAATATTCATATGGTTCCATTTGGGAAGCTATAAAGATTAAACTAAGATATGGAAAGGAAACCATACTAGCTCACATATTTTCCAGTTTAAAATAAATACTAAAGCTTCCTTTTTTTTCCCTCCACAGAGAGCTACTATATGGCCAAGAGAAGACAAAGGCTGCTGCTTGCTTCCAAAGATCCTCCTGAACTGCAGGACTCTTCGCTGTCTTTTAACTAGAAAGATGTTTTAAAGCACAAGGAACCACAGCAGCTTAATAGTTTTTCTTCTCTGAAGTGGAGGTGATAGGGCAATATAAGAGTAGGCTGATATCTCAATACTCCTCAAGTCCAAACAGACACAGCCTTTGCAGTGAGAACTGAGGACCAGAGCAGCACTCACAGAAACCTCTCCTTTTTTTGGTTCTATCCCCAACGCAGAGTGGGAAGTAGCTCAAACCCCATTGTGCTTTCTTGCAGGACAATTGGGCTAACAGTGCACTCCATATATTTTTTTCCAATGAGATTACTCAGGACAGTAAACATTTGTTACTGAAACTGAGGTTAAGAGGCAAACTTTGCTTCAGAAACTGAGGTTAAGTGGCAAATAGAGGTTTTCACATGATCTTGCTCATTTGGTCCTGAAGAACCATGTAGCAATACGTGTGCCCAAATTTCCTATCTCTGTTTTCCCCAGATGGCAGAAGCTCATGTCTTCTTCTGCTTTCTCCTCACTCAGTGCAGATTGCAAGTCAGCCTTTGCCTCCTCATTTCCCATTAGTCCTCCTCCATCGGTTCCCCCCCTTAGCATCCTTCTGCATTACATGTGTACAAGCACTTTGAAACCTAGTTGAGATCTCCACAGAAAAGTAAACAAATATGGTCAGTGGTTGCCATCCCTTCTAGAGGTCTTATGTCCTAGGTACTAATCTCAAAAGTGGTGCAAACTCCACATAAGCCCATTCTGTTCTACTTTACATTCACTATGGAGACTGTCTGCTCTGATACATACTGCATGGTCCCATGTTAAGAGTCACCACTATGTAAACAGTTAAACCACATTCACAGGCTTGGGTGTTGAGGTACTGTCCTTTTCAGTCAAGCCAGTGTTGCCACAAACTCTGTCTGTATAAAGGTCTCACTGGAATTTTGTGAGATTTCTTACTGACCTGAGGATATATCTGATAAGGGGTTTCTGCAAGATCAAGACCTCTTACGTCAGTTTACACTTACTCCTGAGTGTAGGAGTCCATGTTTCATAATCCAGCTCATTAAATGACATTTTAGCCTATGCAATAATCCAAAATGCTCTTTTAAGCAGGAAATATTTTATAAGGTCCACATCCTGCCATCAGCCTAGGCACTGATGTCCCACTTGAAAACAGTAGAGAGGTCTGTGTAAAATATCACCGGCAGGATATGGGTAATCACTGATCTTTTTCTGGATAGCAGTAGGAGTAGAAATATGCTGTTTTTCTCATATTTACCAGTTATTTGGTCTGAACTCATTATTTACCTGTATGTTATTAAGGGTATTTGAAAAGGCTTGTTTTCTTCAAATCCCTAAAGGGGAAGAGATCTATGCCAAGTCTACCCACACATAATTATATATTTCTACAGCAGAACTGCTTAAAAAAAAAGGTCCTTGACTCAATGCACAGATGGAGAAAAATCTGTCTCCTTGCCAATTCCAGGAATCAAAAAAAAAATATTTTGCTAACTTCAGTTCTAAAAAAGTGTTGCTATCTATCAAAGTTCTATATTCATTTACCAACTGATCATTACAACGGGCAAGACTACAGTATTGCTTCCTTAGACCTGAGCCTCTAGTGGCAAATAAATTGTAATGGATATGCTGACAGCATAGTGTATAAGATTAGCAATTATGTGGATATATTTTTCTAAAGGCACTCTTAGGTTACCCCTGTCAGGTGCTTATTGGTTTGTGTGAAATCACTTTACGAAAGCACATGAAACCCAAAGAGAAGAGATCAGCATCTAATCACCACATGTATTCTACATTTTTCAAAAATATTCAGAAACCACTTACAGTCAGAAAGTGTAAAAGAGCAGAAAAAGGGAAGATCTCCCAAATACTAATTTCAAGTTTATGGCACCAAGTTATAGTGTGGTTTTAAGCTGTACTTAATATCACTGCTTATCATGAGTTTTACACCATTAAAGGGACGTGTGGAACCATAACAGTGGAGAGATTCCTCCTGTTCACTTTCTGAAGGCATATGCTTACCTGAGAATATCACCTTTCCTTTTGAAAAAGCTTTTAAACCTCAGAATTGAAGAAAACTCTTGAAAGTATGTCTTCAGTACAAAGAAAGAAAATTAAAGGCATCCACATGTTAAAAAAAAACAGTGTTTTTTCACTAGAGGAAAGTAGAGGAGCAAATAGCTGACAGATGTTTACAGGGCTGAAGTTAATAGTGCAGGATCTATACTTGGTTCTTTCCATCTGCAAAATACTCCTTATGAAAGAAGGATACACAAAGGAGAGAATAGAAAATATGAAGAAAGAGGAAAAGGTGGTAACTGAAGGAAACCTTACTCCTTTATTCAAGAGTATAGAATCATGGAATAATTTAGGTTGGAAAAGACCTTTAGAGATCATTGAGTCCAACCATAAAAGAGGAATGTTTTCTCAGTACGAGTGTTTCTCGTACCTTGCACGACCAGTTCTGCCTTCCCTCGTTCTTTTGCAGAAAACGGCCCATGCTAGCATAGGTAGGCATTACACCGGGGGAACAACACATCTCTGATACAAGGAAAAGCATGCCACCTGACAAGACATGCTACCCTGACATTGGCACCAAATCATTTGGCGAACCAAGGTGACAAAAGCAGTGCAGCTTATGCAAAGAAACAGATTTGTTAAAAAAAAAGTTTTACTTGTTCAGATTCACCAGACTCACAAAATACCGAGCAGCACATCAAAAATAGCTCTAAAGGCATAAGCCAGCCAAGAGAATCAACCTACTGCTGCATATGGACTATAACTGTTACTCAAGCAAACGTAACTCGGATACGCACCCCCCGATGCATCTCTTAACATACAGTGACCTTCTGAAAAAGGTAGAATAAAATCTGTGGGAAATAAAGGAGAGACAGAAATGCCTCCATCACATCACTCTCTTGTGCTTCATATTAGAGTCCAAATACTAAATTCATATGTCTTTCTATATATCTTATTCCTGTGTGTTGGACTGCTTGTTTTTCAGCTGGTTCAGTGAAAACTGGCTCTCACAAGTTAGGAAGAGGCTGGGCTGCATGGCTGGAAACAGGAGGGGAGAGACAGGCACATCTCAGTGACAGCGATGTACTGGTTCTGCTCATCCCGTTTGACTGAAATGCCACATAACCTCTCATAGTGCAAAATCACTTGGATTGGGAGGGATTATCTTCCTAAACATCTCAGGCTGTGTAAGAGTGTAGCTGTGCATTTCCTATGCAACCAGAGGGGCCTTGAAGAGCCCCAAATTAAATCATTAAATTAACACCTGAGGTAAGAAAGTCTGGTCAGTTTGGACTGCTCTCACTTTGCAACATTGCTAGAAGAGACACTTTCTTAATCAGACAGACAGAACAAACACTTAAAAAGTGACAGCATTTTGAACCAGCTCACAGATTTATTGTATTGCAGCTGCAACTCACGTTTACCTAAGAAGCAGATGTGTCAGCTAACAATAGCGATAAGTTCTACAAAGTGTCTCATCCCTGTAGAAGAGCTGGCAGAAGAAGAATGTCCCCAGTACTGCCATTGTCAGTGTGCCTGTTTATACAAAAAGTCCCATTTTTACTAGAGTGTGAAAAGACAAGGTTTTCTTCTGCTCTCTCCATTGTGAGAGTCAACACTGAGAAGTGGAGAGGTATGCCTGAATTAGTTCAAAAGTCACTGAGCTGGTGGCTGGGCAGGGTGAAGGGGCAGAAAGACAAATGTATTATTGTACCTTGCACGACCAGTGGCCAGAATAGTTTGCATGTGACTACACAGGCACACACAACTAATGTCTTACATATGTTGTATGACTTTTGTCCAGCCTCTAAGGCTTACCATAACATTGTTCTTTCCCATTTACTGAAGGAGATATTGCAGGTCTCACAGATTTGAGGTAAGGGCCATATTCTGGTTGTTAATTTTCCAGGCTCCCTTCCCAAAACTCGTGGTTTGCAAGAAAGAACTTTGACCCCTATCACCTCTGGCTCAAGTCTGAGCCTCACAGGCCTACCACTCCCCTGAAAACAATCTGCAAAACCATGACCACCTTCCTTTGTCTAATAGAAATGGGATAATCCGAGCCTGGTATGCAAACTCCCACGTTTTGCTTTGGTGTTTTGAATTAACTGATTTTCAAATCCAAGCCATTGAAAATGGGCTTTTCAGTTGATTAAATTTTACAGTGCTAAAATAACAAACAAAAACCCCAACAAACAAAAAAATACACCATGGTTTCCTTCATTTATTTTGGAAAACATACTGATGTCGCTGTTGGGATAAAAGTACAATCACCATGACATGTCTGAGGTATAAGTTATGCACAAAAAGGAGCCAACACTCCTATTTGGAGTAAACAAACCAATTAGATAATGCAAGAACTGCCATGGACCCTTCAACTCAACCTGAAAGACCCCTTACCTCTGACAAGTTGGTCTGAATCACTAACAAAGGTTACTTTATTTCTGGTTTATGTTTGATGATAGATTGGCTTCAATGTACAGAAATTTCTTACCCACCCCTGCTTCCCCTGAGCTCTTTTTTCCCACAGATCAACATTCTAATGTTTTCCTTTTGTGTGGACTCGATGATGCCTAGGGCAATCGTTTGATCAATGTAAGCCAACATCAGGAGTGGAAAAAGCAGCCCCATCCTTCTTTTGTACTGGTGCAGACTTTCATGCCACCATGCAATGAAAATTATTTCGATTAAAATTAACTTTTTTTCTTGTTATTTGGTGTGTTATAATGTTATTGAAAAGAGTAGCCCTACATGTAGGTTACGCGTATAGAGCAAATAAATCTAGAGTTAATCAGATTTAAACAAAACCTCATTCAAACAGATGGCAATCACTATGAAATACATCCAGTTTTTGTTTCCTTACAGAAGTATTTGGAGTATGTGAAAACAGGAGGCATGTGAGATTAAAGATAAACCTGCATAGTCAGACACATTAGGCTGAAGGCTATTTTCCAGTCTTAAGAAAAATACATTTATGTCACTAAAATAAACTTGCCAGGGCATTTCATGTGAATAATCACAATTAGCACATGATCAAAATGCCATGGTTGGATTTGTCCAACATGCAAAGGACAGAGCACTATTGATCATGCAGAGACTCACTGAGGACACTTGCCCTCTCCAGCAGGTCAGCAGCAGGCTTATTTTTTGTGAGAATTTGCATGGATTGTTGCCTGTGCTGAATCCAGTAGATACCTTTTAAAAAGTTTCATGCATCATGGTTGTCACTCTGGTACCTTTCATAATCAATAACTTAATCTTAAAGAATGAGAGTATAACCTTTTATTATTATTACTGTCATAACCTACCATTTCTGGACATGATCTGTACCATTATCCTGCTTTGTCTAGCAAAATTCAGAATTAACAACATGAAATGGTCCTGTGCGCACATTAATTAATAATCAGAAATAAATACTTTCCAGTAGATGGCTGAAAATTAAGGAATTTTTTTTCTTCTGGCAGGCAATAGATAGGAAAAACAAAACTGAGCCAATGCAAAAATGTCAAGCTGTTGTTATCAGAATAATAAAACGTTATGGAAACATGTTGTTTTCATTGATTTATGATGAGGAATGGGATTTTTTGTTGCTTTTTGTTGTTGTTGTTGCTTTGGAAATTACTGTGTCAGGAAAGAGACTCAACGTGAGTCCATGAATCTCCCCTTCATCATCTGCTACAATTTTTTCCTTTTTCATTTGTTGCAACTTATAGAAAGTCCTCCAACACAACTTGGAAACTTCATTGCCTGAAACTGTCAAAGTTCATGGCTGTCAGTAAATGTTCGGAGAATACTTGGTTTTGGCTTTAATCTACATGCCAATCAGTTTTCTTGGCCTCAGTGCAGAATTTAATTGGATTCACTCACAGGACAAGATGACCTTTCCAGTCGCATCTCTGAAAATTCCTTCATACGTAATTGTACGTAAAATTTTAGAAATGTGATTTTGTATTCATATATTCATGTATCTTTGTGAAGTGTTGCAATAAGTTACCTATACTTATAGCAAACAAATTTCAAAACTGTAGTGGGAACTTGTTACTATTTTTAAGGGTCTGAAAATAATAACACAAAGGTACACAAGTATGGTAACAATTGATATTATGGTTTCACGACAGAAAAATTCAGATCAGGTTTTCATCTCAACTCACTGTTTTGATTAAGCTCCCTAGAAGCAAATTTCATTAACATGTTAAAAACATGCAGTCACCCATAACTCTCTTCATGCGCAATACATCACTACTTCGACAGAGTGGATCCTGTTAAAGGGGGGGTGTATTTACACAGAAGAGGTCACTTTGCCCACAGTCCAACTCCCAAGCAGTCATATAATCATTTTAGCCCAGTATCAATCCTAAATTTAAAAAATCATTGTGAGAGAAAGTTTATTAATTAATGCTCAACACCACTATAACACGCTTGAGTGGTGCTTTTTTTTTTTCTCCAGTGCTGTCCATAAGCAGAAGCTTGTCTCTGTCTCAGTCCAACCTGGTGCAACAGCGTGCCTTTGGACAAACATTGCAAATTTGACAAAATTGCAAATTCTATGAAATTTTGACACCTCAAACTCAGTGAGATTTTTTTCCATCGTCTCTGGTATAGCTCAGGTTTCACTAAGTACAACTGTGGGGTGGAAGAAGCACTTATTGGTTAAATAAGACTCCTGCTCCTCTGGTTTTTGAAGAAGACTTAGTGAGACACTGCAAAGGAAGGAGAAAGAGACATTATGTGGGAGTCAACATCAGCTAGTCACCAACACACAGGATGGGAGTTCAGAGTTATCACTACTGGTTTCATTGACGATACAATGGATGAACTTTGACAAGTTCTATTTAATCTCTGAAACCAATATTCCCACTCCATAACATGGACATGCACCTTTTTAGGATTAAGGTCTCTATCTTTAAATATATATCACCTTATTCTTGAATCAAATTTAGTTTTCAGTGCCACACGAATCAATAGTTGCTTCCTACTACCATTCAAATTTCTACACAGATGTCAGAAAAACATGCATTCCTCTTCCCAAATTTCAGATTAACTCTGGAGAGCTATATTTGCTCAGTCACAGCATGAAGCTGAAAAGGCAGAAAAGGGCAGGTTACGACCAAGGCTTTGTTTCATACCTTCCAAGCACCAGCTTTATCAAGGTTTTTCAGTACCAAATACCGAGCAATACAGCATATTTTCCAATACTGAGCTTTCCACAAAACAAAAAACAGATGAGTGACCCTCTCCTCTGGCCCTTATTTCAGTGTATGAAATATCTAACTCTTTCAAGATCTCTAGACTAAAGTGTAATGTCTGCTTTACAGGTCACCTGGAACTCTGCTTTCTTGAAAGATGGGACTTCTGGGAAAAGCCATTGTGATTACTATGTGCAAAGATTGCCTTCTACACAGTGTATTACACCACACTCATTTTGCGTGTTGAGGATGACCCTAATAATAGTGCTTTGCCTAATTTGTTAATTCTGTCCTTAAAATGTCACCACTCCTGGCTCTTTGGCAGCATTAAAGTGTAATTAAACACCAAACTTCATAGCAACGTAGCATTAAGTGTGCAACACCTTGCCAAAAGTGATGGATTCGTGAGGATTTGTCTACTAAAACAGAGATCATGAAGTTTTCATTAAATAAAATACAGAAGTTGTCATTCAAAACTATCTCATTGAGAAAATCCAGTAGGTTTATACTGATAGATGACAAGTTTATCAATTTTGTTTGCTCTTTAGTATAGAGAATATTGTATTTACCTATGGCTGGATTTATCCAGTATGTTGGGAATGGTCCAATGTACTTGGCAAGAAATGGAGCTTTTGGCAAAGACAGATCACATCTGCATTTGTAGATCTTATGAGAAAAAGTTGTGTCATCAGGGCAATGTAGTATGACACGTTTAAATGATTCATTAGTACCAACACAAACATATGCCAAGTTTCTATTTTTCAGTTTAGGCTTTTAAAATCCTATTTTTTTATTTCTTTTTGTTTTCAAAGAAATCCACTGTCTCAAATCCCCTGCACAGTAACTTAGCACATCAACAGAGGAATGCTAATGATCATAGACACATACACACGAAATGTTTGTGCACAAGACCTGACTTTGCACACACACACACCAAAAGAGGTGATACCAAATTTGTCTGTTTCTTATAAATCCTGCAGAAGTTAAACATTTCGCCTTGACTAGTTACATATACATAGTAGCTGTTTATGCATTATTGTTTTGGATATGCACCCTTATAACATTAATATCTGCTTCAAGTACAACCTTTGATCAAAATAGTGTATTCTTTCCAAGGCACTGTTCTAAAAGACAAATAAATCCCCTGTCCACAGCAGAATCATTCTTCTGTCTTCAAGATGCTAGAAATTCCTGTCAGCTCTTCTGTGTACATTCTAAAGTTAGCAGTGAGCTCAAAATAGGACTCAAAGAATAAAGCCTATGCTGACCTATGGCCATATTTGTATATAAAGGATCATGGCATTCTGGGAGATGTTACATGCACCAGTCATTAGAAAGCAAACAAAACCCTCTTGACCCTTTCTCATGTAAATACCTATTTAGAGAAAGAGCTACTGCCTTCTTACACTAGAATTGCATTTTGACTGCAGCTCCCTCATCATAATTTTAATATAGATGAACTAGAACTTTGTGACCTTACCGGTCCTTCTGTGTTCTCTGTGCATTTCTACCTGCTGTTGCTATATCCTTGAGAACCCACTGCATGTGTGCAGACATATAAGCACAGACTTTAGTACATGAAAACCACTGCTGCATTCAAGCACAGTGGAATCCTGAGTACACTAGGGTCCTTAAAATATTTGAGTATACAATAAAATTATAATATACATTATGACCACAAGACACTCAATAACTTTGAGAGTACCCCCCATTTAAAAAAGAAAAAAAAAAAACCAAAAAACAGCTTCACCATTTTTTACTGGAATGTCAACATTTCACCCATAGATGTAGCCTATTAACAAATGTTTCAGTTTTCCCTGAATCTCTGATTTTTTTTCTTTCTGGAATGGTACATTATTGCACACAGGTAACATGTAACATTTAATGAGTAGGTTAAAATTCAAATAAGGGAACACGGGGTATAAAATCTTTCTTAATTCAGAAGCCCCCAGAGCTTGTAACCAGGTTCATTGCCCAGATGTCCCGTGTGTAGAACATACGAGCAAACAAAAACACAGGGAGATGGGGCAGTATCACATTAATTTTAAGTTGATGGTCTTGTTTCTGGTCCCTAATGAGATATTAAAAATAAGTATTATATACAAAGCTTTAGATATAGTTAAGATTGTGAAGGTATCTGCTGCAAGGACTACTAAAATAAGAAAGGTAAAAAGAAATTAGGAGACAGGTGACACAATAAAGCCATTTGAGTGGGAAAAAGAATGGGAAATCACCATATTGAGTTACAAGATCATTATATAAAAATCTAAGATCATTCTCAAATGTTCTTGTCAAACGGATTTTCAGTTCATTTTTTCCCCTTCTCCTCCCCTCCCCTTTCCCAGAAAACTTTGCAAGGACTGATTGGTCTTCAGGGAAGAGTTTTCAGGAATTTTCAGAGGGTAACTGATAAACAGTAAGCCAAACTACAGTCAGATAGGAACACTGGGATACCCAATCACTTTTAGGAATCTTTAATGGCCATCAAATACCCAGATCGATTACAGAACAGGGAAACTGTTCCAAAGCATGACAGCTGTTGGCCACAAAAACGTAATGCAACTGTCATAGAGTCAAACCCAGCCACTAACTTATCAATATATTGAATACTCAAAAGCTCTTTTGAAAGTCATGGGAATTCTTTAAAGCCAATCATGCACTGCCGGGCTTAGGTCTGCAATGCAACTTATATTTCAAGAAGTCTGCCATTGAATTTACATGACACAGAGCATTAAAGAGTGAAAACAGAATCTGTGAGAGGAAAATTCAGTTCTGAGATTATTTGATCATGGCGTTAGTCAACACTCCATACTGGAGCAATGCAACTAAAGCTACATATTATTCCCTTCAGGACTTAAAAAGATAAACAAGCAGGCCTGCACATTATAAATATTTGTATCATGGTTTAAATTATTATGAACTAAACCCTCCTTTTCTCAACAGTCCCTACAGTTTAAGTCAAGAGACATCCTAGAAACTGCCTGTGCTCAACAGACGACATCAGCTACCTACCTAGAAAACAGTTCCCACTGTCGGACCCACCCAAATTGGGAATATGGCTACATATACCGTACCAGGGAGAAGGCAGACACACACACTGGGTGTGTCATCAGCTTCAGTATCTTACAGACACAAGGACATGGGTCTATTCTGTGAACACCAGTCTGGGGTTAGGTTTCGCACCCCCCCCCCCCTTTCTCCTTGAACTCACAAAAGACGGCCATCCTGGACAACGGACTCATTTTTTACAAAGTGTTGATACTATCACTGTGCAAGTGGCTGGCCTTTTGTCAGGAATCAGAGAGTGCTGCAGCACCTCCCATTCAGTTGGTAGCTGGTGGAAGGTCACAGAGCTAGTGGCTTAAAATGGTCTCACTGATGCTACTAGTTTGTGTTTGAAGGGACATAAGCCCCACAGAACAGTTTGTTGAGTGTATTATACTTCATAAGAAGTTAGATTTTGATCGTGAAAACATATCTTGTGGCTGGAGCTAACTGGCCTAAATAAGCCAACAATCAACAGTCCTTTAAGGTATTGAGTGTGGAAAAAACACTGATCCAAAATACCTAAACTTCACCAAACTACCATGCTGAATAAAAAGCTTAGATTCACTGAAATACCTAAATACAGGTCTGTCTCAAATAGCTTATTGTGGCTTAATGCCACAATATTTAATTGCCTGTCTCTCCATCTTTTACACTGTGGGTATGCATGTGGCATGCACCATACACAACATAGCCGAGGAAGAAAAGGACAATCTGTCTCTGCTTACTGTGGCTGGCCTTCAATAGCCTTCATAGACTTCAGCTGTGAGATGAAAACAAATATGTTCAAATTTACCACCACAGTGTTGTTAATACCAAAGGGCTTTGCTCACAATTATGTTCACAAACCAACCCTGGAGCTCAGCTCATAAGGTACTGGAGGCTTTTCCCTCTTTATTTAAGTAACATGAATGAGGTGCCAGCCACTTCACTGGTCACCCAGTAATGCACAAAACCTGAGTGACTATTCATTCTTGCTGCCCACCCACACAGAGAACTCTATCTGATTTCAGATGTATCTGTAGTAAGAGTTGTAATTTGTGTGCTGTCAATAAGTGAACCTTTTCATCTTTCTTTAATTTGTCATTTTTCTTTCCAAAATAAAAATCCTTCCCCACACAGTCACTAATTATCTGCATGCCCTTTCCAGGAGGTGAGTGGGTTGATGACCTTCTCTCTGCTTCCGTTTCTTCTGTGCTATGTTTTGCCTTGCAGGAGCATCAGCTATCTGTTTTTCCCATCTTTCAGAGGGCCGCCAATTAGACTTCTTCATACCTTCTCTTTGCACTGAGGAGTGCCAGAAATCTGAGTTTCTGTTCTGTCCTCCATTCCTCAAGGCTCATGGGATACAAAAGAGGAAGGCCGACAAAGATATCTGGCAAGGACCTGCCTACTTCACTATTGCTCAAAACAACACTGACTCAAGATTGCATAAAGTATATTAAAGCAGCATCTTACTCAATTCAGATGGACTTAAGATTCTATGCAAACATTTCGCACAGTTCTAGTTACTAGTCTCCTGCCTACATCATCCATCCATCTGAATCAAGATAAATCTGATGGAGTGTAATAAAACACTTGGCAGCACATTTATGTTGCAACAACTTACTGTTTGGTTCCACTATTGTTCTTTAAGTGAAAACCGATATTGTTCCATTGGATACTTCCAACAGGCACAATTAATTCAGATTCCCTAAGATTAAAAAAAAAGGAAAGCCACAGAAAGGAAGAAAGTGCAATATAAATGACAAACCTGAAAAATTCAGTTTCACTCAGAGTAAAGTGAAATTAAATTGCACCTTTATTCTGATTTCAGTATGTTACACCTTCAGTGTCTCAAGAATTGGGTTTCAGGCCAAACCCTAAGGAAGGAGAACAGAAATAAAAAAGATTTGTATGTATTCCTGAGAGAGAGGGAAGGGGAGTTCCTTGCTTGAAACAAAGTACATCATACAAGTATTAGCACACATCCAGTACAAAATGAGGCTGAAGTACAAATCCCATTCTTTGTTATTGTTCTAAACATGAACCTTGATTTCTTCTTCTTTCCTGTTGTTTTTAGTGAATTTGGTCTTTCTACTAGAAGTCTTGAGCTAATCACAATATGTTGAGCAGGTCAATCATAGGAAAATGTATAGATATGATGATCTGGGAACTTTTTTTGGCTTAAATACATAAGCATTTCAGGTGACTTTATAAGACTGGACTCAGTGGCACTCCTTGTAGATTCAAATTCCTAAGATTTTCTTCAGGTCTTCAATCAATATGCTAAGGAGCTCAGACAGATGTTGCTTTTACCAAATACTACAAAATGGCTGCAATGCAGATGCTGAAATTCATGGATACATAGATTTTCACATCATCCTCTTTTCTGAATAAAAACCTGCAAACAGAGGTTAACTAACTGGAGCATAGTTAGTGCCACTTTCACAAGTTTTGTGGCAAACACTTGGGCAAGATAGTACGTCTCACAGGATGTATTAACTTTGAGTTAAGTCTGTACTATGAAACTACTTGATGGGGTACTGCAGAGAACATGAATCCCAGACAAGGAGTACTGCAGGTCAGTCTGCCCTAGTATAGAGATCAGGGCAGATCAGAAACTTCATCATCCACAGATGGAAAGTACCAAGGATACACAAACTCTGACTTTTGATGTAACTGAACATAATGAAACCATCCCTTCTAGAAAAAGTGAGGTAAGTTTCTGCACAGAAACTGCTTGAGGGGTACCCTTTCCTTCACACAGAGTTTCTGTAGTGGAAAATACACCGTGTTTTCATTTATCAAAGTTTATTATTGTCTTTTAAATGAATTTTAAATATGTTTTCTACATGGAAGATCACTAAAGAGTGAACACCATTCCATCGCAGCATGACCAAAAAAATACAGAAAAAAATATAAAAAAAGGAAGCCTTGGTTATGCAATACACTTCTCTTTGATTCTTGGCCGGCTCTGGATCATAATCCCTATTATTTCAAAACATTATCCTGGAGACTTTACTCAACTCTTACTGAACAAATAGGTACACTGATGGACTGCAAATTCTCTGCTTCTGAGTGCAACCTTCTCCATCATACTGGAGACTAGATTTCATCAGAGTATTCACCAGTGTTTGTGAAAAGCCTGAAAGGGAAAAAAGTACAACTGTAAACATAAAAAAGTAGCTTTAAATTGAAGGATTATGTATTTTGTAGTCAGTTCAATTAAATTTTCCATACAAACTTTTCAAATCCTGAATGGTCTTTCGTTATGATTTCTGTTGAGAAACTTAATATACAGTAACTTGGTAGTGAAACACAAAGACCAAAAAGACTCAGGCTCAAGTTAACATTCTGCAAGATTTTCTCTCCTATGTAGGCATTAAGTAGCATTTTGTTTTGCACTGGCGTGGGACTAAAAGCAAAAATCTCAAAGCCTTAATTTTTCATAAAACAGAAACGTTTGTTTCCTTGCCAGCCTTAATATCTATTTTCTCACTGTCTGTCAAACTACAGTGAAGACAGACATCTGAGTTTCATCCTCCACCATCCTGCCCATTACTATAATATCAGCTCTGCCTCTTGCATCTCTCAAACTCATTCATATACAAGATTTGGCTCTACTACCTAGCTGAAGTCAGCACACAGCCACAATTGTCATAGACAGCAGCATGTTAATCTGCAATGACAGGAAAATTCAAGCCTTTGCCATACAAAACCCAGTAAACCACCTATAATGAGATAATTCTTTGTATTGGAACCACTTCAAAGTATAAACTTGGAAATTAAAAGCCTTATCTAATCTTGAACACGAATAAACCCAGTACACAGGGTTGCTCTAACACCACTGTCTCCAGGCTCTAGGGAGACAAAGGTTTTCACTCCAATAGACAAGATTTCTAGAGGATCCTTTGGCATGTCCTAAATCTGTGTAAAATGAAAGACAAATTTAAACTATACATTACTCTGACTTTTTAAACAGTGACTCTTTAAGTTAAGAATACTGATAAAAAGGAGGGGTGTTTTTCCTCTCCACTTTCATTCTGGGATTTCAAAAGCAAGAAACTTCCATTTACCATCAGCCAAGCAAACACTGTATGGCTCTCAGTAGGGTCAGTGTCATCAAAAGCAGTGTTTTCTTGTGAGGAACCTTTGTCTTCCTTTTCAAAGTGCACATTTTTACCTGATTATTCCCTCATGATCAACTTCAGTCAAGTTAATTGCAAACAGTTAGCACAAATATCCTAGAAATGAATCATAATTTGGAAGAAAAAAAACAAAACAAAACAAAGAAAATATCCAACCGACAATAAACTTCTTTCTTGCCTTGTTTTTTCAGTCTCAGAAGACGGAAGCATTGTAACACAAATGCAAACTGAAAGGTTCTTCAGGTGTGCAAAGCCTAATAGTAATTTAAACTAAACCATATTTGCTGTGCAAAAGGCCTTACCAAAGTGCAACATTGTGGATAAGAAATACCTTCCCCTCTCTCAGGTCAAAATTTAGTTTCTCAAAGCAGTTTTCTGAGACAAACTATGGACAGAACTAGATATCCGCTTTAGTTTGCAGATTCTTCTGTTCAGAATCTCAGAGACATAGGAAGACCAAAAAACTAGGTAAATACATGCAGAGCTAAACAAAATCACATCACTAAAGCATTATGGTTGTAGATTTTAAAAAATCACCACAAAAATACCTTAACCATCAGGGGTGGGGTAGGGCAGCAGGGAGAATGCCTTTTGGGGATAAATACAAAGGCTGTGATAGACACCCTCACATACATTCTGTTATCACATGGAAATAACTTTATTTCTATATGTCTATGTGCTCATTTGGAAGGCACGTTGAAGGCCACAGAAGTTACCTGCTGTTCCTTGTGGCAAATATTTACAAGAGTTTCTTTCCCTCACCTGTACCCTATAGCAGTTTCAGCTGAGGTTTTACCACAGAGATCAGTTCAGGTGCCACACAGTCCACATAATAAGGTTTCTTCAAATCCTAACATCCTAAGAGGCAGCTAGATTGCCATAAATTTGCAAGAACCTACCCTCAAGTAAGGAATAGTTTAGTTACACACAAACAAAATTTGTAGACTCTGAAGTTATGGCAGCACCATGCTGCCAAATAAGAAACTCCCATGGGCATAAGGATGACTCCTGCTAGCATGTTGATACTAACAAAAAGCCCAGAACTAACACCCTCACATCCTCAATGGACAATATGCTTTGAGGTCATTCATGATCCAAGGAACACATGGATTTTGAGTCACTTAAAAGAATATTCATCTATAACTGATACACTTAGATAAAAGTCATAGACCTAATAATGGGCATCAGCCCAGTGTTAGCAACACCCAAAGTAATATATTTGCCCCAAATATCCAAAGGTCTTACAGAAGAGCAGAGCAGAAGCTCCAGCTAGGCTTCCTCTGCAGTCCTGGACAAACAGTTCTGTTTATGTGCATAAGCAGTGACACCAGTGTGCACAGCACAGTGGAGGTTCAATCTACACTGGCAGTGCAAAGGGATCTCATGCGTGCAGGAAAGCCCATCCATGGCTCATGCTCTCTGAACTCTCTGCTCATGTACTGAAAGTCTGAAACTTTTCAACGTCTACTGTGTGTACAGCAAACCTGGTATTTTCCTTCAGGAAATATCCATGCACGAACAACACACGTTCAGATTTCTAACACAGAAATCCAGCTGCTCTAGATCGTGCTCCTGTAACATATAAGATGGTTTTGGCTGTGCAAGATCATTTTTTGCTGTGGATAAGGACTGTATGTGCCTCAATATAAATATGCACATAATACTTCTGATAAAGTCAGCACACTGGGCTCACTTCCAAATAAGCTGTTTAAAACACAGTATTGATGGATTGAGGATGCATGAAACGAGAAGTATTTGGACTCAAATACCTCTAATAATTTTTTGCTTGTAATGGCATGTCTTAAGCAAAAGTATTTTGACATCACTGAATATGCAGTTTAGAATATAGCTGTGAAATAAAATCTGATAACAAAAGAGGAAGACAGACCTGTTAAAAAAAAAAATGAGGTTATTGCAGTTTCTGCTCTGAAATTGAAAAAAATGTGTTCCAGAGAAAGGCATTCTGGCTGATGAGTTAATGTACACTGCAAGTCCAAGAACAGTACTGAAACTAGAGCTAAACCATAGTAAAGATTTTATAAGAAAGTTAATTCTTATGACAGTTGAAGTGGACTTTGCAAAACATTAGAAAAAACAAGCTTCCCATAAAGTTGTGCTGCTTCTCACGTCTCTTGCAAGCGAGAGTTGCAGGAAATTAGATGATTGATGTGGAATTTATGGACTGACACTGTTTTATATATGAACCTAAGTTTCTTGAGAAGCTGAAGGCTGAAAAGAATCATTTTTCAGGAGACAAAACATATTCACTTGAGAAAGGAGAGGGGAGTACATCTCCTGCTCCAGATTTTACAGGTCTGCAGATGTATGGCTATTTGGAGGTAAGAACTATCTTAAAATGAGATACATAAGGTGAGAAAAGAGATACTTTCTCTCTACCTTTCTTTACCTACCACACTGATAAAGTTATTTCTGTGAGTACTAGAGTAATTTGGAAGACATGCAAATTAGATAAGTGTTATATTAGCTAGGATAAAAAGTCCCAAAAAACAAAAACCACAAGAAACCTGCATTAACTCTGGTGAAAAAACTACTCAGACATCCTCTCTTTATGTTGCAGCCTTTCCTCTAAGTGTTTAAAAATATTACCTGTTCTACAAATTTCAACACAGGAGATGAATATCTGTCTACATTTACATTTCTTTGTGAATCACAAGTGCAAAATTTATCATAAAGAACCCTCAAAGTGGTGCCTACATAAAGCTCCAAAAGTATCTGGGCTCATCATCTGACACTGGTTTCAGAGCTAGCAATTGATTTTGACTGTGGAATAGTTTCTATAGTTCTTAATGTGGAGAAACTCAGTTGAACTTTTCAGTCTCAGGAGGAAGACACAAAGCTGTTCTTGTAAATTAACTTATGCTTACAAAATAGCCAAAATGGACACAGCAATAGGTTGTAGGGGCTGAGGGAACATTAGAGGGGAAAAACAAACAAACAAACAAACACCAGTGTCTCCTCTTTTTTTTTTTTTTTGAGGAAAAAAGTGTAATTTCAGAGTAGAAATATATTTCATTTTAAAGTCACTTGCTGGATAATTTACCTTTTTTGACATTACTTTTTACCCTATTTTCTCATTCTCCATGTTACCATATGTTAAGCCAATAAGGGCGAACTCTCCATTGCTAGTCCTCAGCTTTAGAAATCAGTTGCTCTACTACTACACACAGCAAGGTTAGATTTGTTACTCTTCTTAAAATAAACTAGTGCAGGATACTTTTTCCCCACCTTGTTGAGTTTTGCCACGTATTTCTGAGACCTATGTTGTTTCTGCAGTATACCAGTTGAATTACATGGTATCTTAAGAGGTAAAAAGCATAGGTAAGTGGATAATTTGATTAATAAAATATTTTCTCACTGATGACAAAAAAAATCACTGTTCATCTACTTTTTGACAGAAATAGCATCCTTCCTGTGTTTGTGCTGTGTGCAGAACGTACTTTAGCATTTAACAAGTAATTTAACTAAAATTCACACTTTTAAAAATTCCTCATCTTCATTCTCCCAGGAAAGGTTTCTCACAAGGAACAAGGAATTGGCTGGATGGTGGCACTCAAAGAGTTGCAGTCAGTGGCTCAGTGTCCTAGAGGAGACCTGTGATGAGTAGCATTCCGCAGAGGTCGGTATTGGGACCAGTGTTGTTTAACATCTTTGTGGGAGACATGGACAGCGGGATTGAGTACACCCTCAGCAAGTTTGCTGATGACACTAAGCTGTGTGGTGCTATTGACATGCTAGAGGAAAGGGATGCCATCCAGAGGGACCTTGACAGGCTTGAGAGGTGGTCCTGTGCAAACCTCACGAAGTTCAACAAGGCCAAGTGTAAGGTCCTGCCTGTGGGTCGAGGCAATCCCAAGCACAAATACAGGGTGGAGGAGAATGGACTGAGAGCAGCCCTGAAGAGAAGTTGGGGGTGTTGGTCAATGAGAAGCTGAACATGAGCCGGCAATTAAAGCTGGTACCTATTGCTTGCAATGACCTTTGCTTCATAGCTGTGAGAGTGGCAACTTTAACAGGTATAAGACACTAACAAAACAGTTCTTCACATTAAAGCATTCTAGTTGTATCACTCCTTGGAAGGTTTTGTGCTATAGAGGGCAGAAATGACCCTTCTGCCCATCTCACAGAAAAGGGACAATTTGAAACTCTCATAGCAGTTAGCAGACTGCTCACATCATAAGCTAACTGTGCTTTTCAGTATGTTAAAAAACAAGAAAAGCCACAAGCTTGAAAAAGTCGCTATCAAAAATCTTGCCACTAGGTCCCAAAACACAAGCCACCGCAGGACTAAAGTGCATCCCAATCTAGATACTAAATATTTTAGAATCATATAATTGTTTGCATTGGAAGAGATCTTTAACGATCATTAGTCCAACTCCCCTGCCATGGGAAGGGACATATTCCACTCAATCAGGTTGCTCAAAACCCCATCCATCCTGACTTTGAACACTTCCAATGACAGGGCATCCACAACTTATCTGGGCAACCTGTGCCAGTTGCTTATTGCCCTCATCATGAAGAATTTCTTCTTTATGTACAATCTAAATCTACACTCTTTCAGATTAAATCTATTGCCCCTTGTCCTGTCACTACAGGCCCTGGTAAAAAGTTTATCTCCATCTTCTTTATAAGCCCCCTTCATATATTGAAAGCCCCCAACAAGGGTCCCTAGAGCCTTCTCCAACACCAATTCTCCAACAACCCCAACTCTCTCAGCTTTTCTTCCTACAAGAAGTATTCTGTCCCTCTGATCCTTTTTGGGGCCCTCCTCTAGACCCACTCTAACATGTTGTGTTGGGGACCCCAGAGTTGCACACATTACAGGTGAGGTCTCAAAGGAGACAAGTAGACGGGAAGAATCACCTCCCTTGACCTTTTGACAACACTTCTCTTTATGCAGCCCAGGATACAGTTGGTTTTCTGGGCTGCAAGCGCACATTGTCAGCTCACGTCCAATTTTTCATCTGCTAGTATCCCCAAATCCTTCTTCACAGGGCTGCTCTGAAACAATTCATCCCCCAATCTGTATCAATATTTTGCTCTATTTTGCTTGCTTTCTTCTAAGACATCAGTATATATCATATATATATGCCAGCCTTGTAGCCGTAACTAGGTTGCAGCAACCCCCAACATAAGTTAAGTTTGATCTCTTCAGTAATTATACTTAAAAGTCACAATCGGCTAAACTCTTTCTCCTCTCTCCTTGCTTCAACTCACGTTAAACTGACTTTGTTTTCAAAACAATTGGCTCCAGCAAGGTATCATCCTGTTACTGGTCATGACCTGGTACAGAGTTGACAGGGTACATGTAGCTAAATGCCTGCCTAGAGATTTGAACGAGGTGATAATCCAGCACACCATATGTTGTGTTCTGTGCTCTCTCCCAGTTTGTACAGTATGTACACAAAGCAGAACTGGCGTCAGGTAGGACTTGTGTTCCATGTGCCAAAGCGCTGCACAGCTGCATTTTCCCCAGCTTAATGCAATTTGTTTTTCCAGAATATGTTCCATATGGTTTAGCAATGAGTTTATTCTAACTGCCCCCTTCTGGTATGTCAAGGTCAGGCATCACAGACACACACCCAGAATGCCTTCTATTGCCTATGGTAAGAAACATCTTCAGTGTAGAAATGGCTCTATGGAAAACAGCCAGCCCTACTGCCTGCTTCCATTTGAGTTTGCAGACCACCGGATGGTGTTCTCCCCTTGTACTGTTTATATCACATTAGAGCCTCAGGGGTGGACAGAGACTGGCAGTGGGAAGGAAGGACAGGAGAAGAAAAAAAAGACTGTCAAGATGAAGGAAATGTCCAAAATCTGATAACAAGGTGTGATGGCTTGGCCCTTGGCTGGGAGCCAAACCACACACACCCGCTCACACAGTCCCTGCCCCCACCCAATGATAGGGGAGAGAATTAAAGAGGTAAATGGCAAAGGGGACTCGTGGGTTGAGATAAGGACAATTTAATTACTAAACTACAATAATATTAGAAATAATACTATATACAAAGATGCAATGTGATACACAGTGATAATGCCCCTCCCCACCTGATGACCAAAGGCCTAGACCACTCCCAGCCAGTGGCCCCGAAGGAGGGAGAGAATAGGTGATACACAATTATGCTGCACCCCCGCGAAAAAGGCTCAGCCTGTTGACAATGATACTGACCCCCCCAAAAAGGCTCGGC
>WKFP01014998.1:656099-705637 GCA_011057875.1 Pterocles orientalis | reverse complement strand
AAAAAAAAAAAGTAACTCTGCTCTGCTTAACCCACGACACAAGGACAAATGTAACCATGGGGATGGGGCAGAGGGTTAGATCAAGAGGGAAAAGGGGAAAAAAAAAAAAATCAAGCATCAGCAATGAACCAGATGTCAACTAGAACTGAAATTTTAATTCAGAACATCCTTCTATTCAGGGTGAAAAAGTTGAACAAATAGGTTAAAAATAAAATCCAAGTTTCAAAGCTCAGGAGCTAAATGTCCCACCCTTCTCAAACAAGAAAGCAAATAAAAGTTTGGAAGCTGGAAGAAATTAGTATAAGTGATATTTTGTTAAATGCTTGCAGTGCCAGAATCAGGGTATTGGCACAAGATCCAGTAGAAAAAAGATTGTGTGCTTGCCTTTACTGAAATTACAATCTCAATCAATTAAAAAATAAATTACATAATAGACTGTTCTAGCAGTGCAAATAAAATAGTCAGGGGTCAGTACCATACAATATCATTGCTTCATTTCATTACACGAGTCACACTGAAGTCATACAGATTCTTACTCGCCAGAAAATATGTTTTAGGGGACAGGGGGAAAAATAGAGAAAGAGTAGTTCAATTACATTTAACTTTGTTTTTTAATATCTGAAAAAAAAGCCAGTGTGACAATTTTTGTTTGTAGAATAAAAATAACAATTTTCTGAATTAAAGGAAAACAGGGCTCTGGGGGAGAATGGGATCTATATTTTTTGAACACCAAACAATCTTTTTGTCAAAAATCGAAAATGAGAGGAGTAGGAGAAAGAAGAAGGTCACTTGTGTGCCCCACAGAAGAGCCTCATTCCTCATACTTATCACAGGCTAAGAAATTCCTCATACTTTTAAGACCACTATGATTGTTTTAAACAAGACACAGGACTCTGTTTTAAAAATATTCAAAAGGCATACTTCCTTAAAGTAAATAAAGTAACAAGATAAGATGCTGACAGTTGACAAATTGACAATCTAACACCCTAGTTTAATTGTGCAGTGTGTTATGGCTGATGACAATCGTTCTATCAGTTTAAAAGAAAGCAAATACAGAGAGCAAAGGCATTGGGAGCCACCTTGCTACCTATCATGATCAAGGACATATAAAATAGACTCTTCTGACCTAAGTGTCAGTATGAGAATGGAGGAATTGTCTGCATGGTCACTCCAGAAATATGAGCTCTGAACTATTGCAGAAAGAAAGGAATGAGTGTGCAGGGATCCAGCTGTGAACCCAAAGTGTTTCCCAAATTCCCTGCCCATGCTCATACTCTGACTTCATCCCTGCCTGTTCCCTTTCACAGTGAGAAACAGTTGCTCACCATGTCCACTACCTATGAGTAGGAAACCTGGGGAATGCAAGCTGGAAAAAAGCTGCAGGACACAGTGGCCAGGGTTCTGAAGCTTCAACATAGCCCAAGAGAAAAAGTCACAGGGTAGGAAAAGATTCAAATGATTCATTCTATTCATTTCTTGAAAGGAAAAGAAGAACCAAAGGAGAAGGCAGAGAAAACATTTAGACAACATTTATCCCTCACCCCCAACCCGCACCACCAAAAATAAAATCACAGATGGAAAGTAGCATTTATAGGGAAACAAGAGAGTCACAGGATTTTGGTAAGCCTTGAAAGTCTTGGATAAACGTTCTTACTGTTGGAAAGTCCACTGATAACAGTTCTCCTATAGAGGCCTCAAGACAGATCATCTTCAATTTGTCCAACTGGGAAAATTGGTTTCCATTACTATTAGCAAACACCCAATGGCCTTGTACTTCATATCATTAAGGTTTATTGCACTACTATTCTAACAAGTTTTTTACAATCAGAATATTCAAAAAGTCTAATGAAATTTTAAAAGCTGCCCATTATCCCTCTTTCTCATTGACTCTCCCTTGCCTTCTCTTCCCACCCTGCACTGTGCTCACATAGGGATAACAGAACCACACCCTGGTTGACTTTGGAAGACATCTCTGGAGGTCACCTTGTCTGATGCCCCTGCTCAAGCAGGGCCACCTAGAGCAGGTTCCCCAGGACCAGGTCCAGATGCCTTTTAACTGTCTCTAAGGATGGCAACTCCACAACATCCTTGGGCAACTTGTGCCAGTGCTCAGTCACCCTCATGATAAAAAAGTGTTTCCTGATGTTCTCCCTCAGTAGACCCCAAGAGATCATTGCTATGTGTTTGGATTATATTAGAAATACATGAGCCATACTAGAGACATATCTATTTCATGTCCTGTGGTGGAGGATTAATCCATCTTAATCGGGCAACAGATTCAGGTCTGATTTAAAGGAAAAAGCATGGAGGGTTTTTTATTAAATTCTGCAAGTAATACTAAATTCTTCAGTGATCACAGCTGTCCCTCAGCACCCTGGAACAAAACACACTGTATTCATTTAGTAAGAAAGACTCTCCTATAACTCACCACTTAAAAAAATAAGCATGTTGCAATGAATTGCATTAACATTTTACTTAGCTGAGTTCAGAAGCAGCTATTCCAATAATTCCTTTAGAAATTTATGAACCTGCTTTGAATAAATTGGAACTCTTATGCTCAGAATAGAGGTAAATCTCATTTTCATGAAGAATGAGATAGCTTTTCCCTTGAAAAACTGTGTTTTCCCAGACAGATAATACTTCATGAAAAAAAATCAATGTCCCTACATCTTCCTCCAGCTCAATGACCTAGAGAGACTGCATTATTAATAACAAGCTGTAACTGTGTTGATATGCTATTGGGGTATGTGTCTAAGTTGTACTGATATTTGCACTAAAAGCAGTTTTAAAATCCCACTTATATTTTTACTATTAAATGTATCATACTTGTGAATACAGCGTAATTTTACAGATATATTAAAGCTTTTGCAAGAGAAACAATTTTTAAGTGTTCCCTTTTTAAAGTTTTGCCCTTTGGCTCAAGTATCCTTGAGTTCCTTTAGCTAAACCTCCTCTTTCCCCACAGACTTCCAACTTCTTACACACTTGTTAACAGCTCAGGCACAAGCTACTCCGGGAAAATTAAAATTACAGTCATTGCCTCTTTTTGGCATGCATGGCTATCCAAAGAAGAGGAGATGCAACTGTCAAGTTTTGCCAGGTCTTCAAGCTTTCTGTTACATCTTGCGTCTCTCATGCTCCTCTGATGCCTACTCTTAATTTGTACAACCACAAAAAAACCCCACTAACTATAATATTTTGCCTACAAGTCCTACAGTCCTACATTTAATTGTTCAACACTCTGTCACCTATTCTGTGGTTTGTTTTCTTTCATCCATGATCAGCAAGCATAGACCATTACAAGCCAACCACTAGAAAAATCCATAAGCAATTTCTCCTCATCACCCATGACCTTATTTGTACTCTGACTTCCAACCACAATTCCAGGCATCCCTCAGATGGACTGCATAAAGACTTTTGGCTCAACTCTTTGTATTGGTAAACTAGAAACTGTCCCTACATTTTGATGATAGCAAATGCAGGTGACATTTCCATAAGCATGCCTGCAGATTTTGTGTGCTTATATGCAAACTAAAGAAACAGGAGATGTGCATTGTACAGACTTGCACTTCAGATAGCAACAATTTTAAATTTATGCAAAAAAATAGTGTATTCTTGATTGGCAAAGCATATGAACTGAAGTAGCTCTGGGTGTGAATGTTATTTTAACTAATCACTTCCTTAATAACCTCGTGTTGATAGAAAATACAGTCAAGTGTCTGTAGTATTAATCAATATGTTTCAATGAGAGACTTGCCACTGTAAGACTGTGACTAAATATATGGTGGTTGTACAAGGAGCAAGGCACTGTAGGTTTCTATTTCTTAATTGAATTCAATAAGGTCTTAGGCTCTAAGGGGAATGTTTTATCAGGTTGTTGTGGTTTTGTGCGGTGAGTTTTTTGGTAGCAGAGGAGGGGCTACAGTGATGGCTCCTGTAGGCAACTGCTGGACATTCCCCTTGCTCCAAGTCTGTTCTGGTAGCAGCGGAGGGGACTACAGACATGGCCCCTGGGAGTAACTGGTAGAAGTTCCCCTAGCTCCAAAGTTTTCGTAGGAGGGGAGGGACTACAGGCGTGTCCCTTGTGAGAAACTGCTGGAAGTTTCCCCAGCTCCATGTCAGACCTGCCTCTGGCCAGGGCTGAGCCAGCCAGTGACTCTGCGAATAATATATTTAAGCAGGGGCACAGCACAGGGATCGGGGGTGTGGCCCCAGGCAGTCTGGCCAGTCCGTCCACCTGCCTGCCTGGCGCCTGCCCAACCTCTGCTGCACCCAACCCACCACCACAGCCCCAACTCTGCCTCAGAGCCCTGGCCCAGCTGACCCAAGAGCTGGGAGTTTCTCAGGAACTTGCAGTGGAGAGAGGAGTGGGATGTGAGAGAGACAACTGCACAGACACGAAGGTCAGTGTGAGAAAGAAGAGGGAAGAGGTGCACCAGAGCAGACAGACCATTGCAGCCTGTGGTGAAGACCATGGTGACATGCATTTGTCCCTGTGCAGCCCATGGGGGGCAGACCTTAGCTGCAGCTGATGGAGATTTAACGGTGGAGCAGATACCACCTTGCAGCCTGTGGAGGACCCCCACACTGGAGGAAATGGCTGTGCCCAAAGGAGGCCGTAACTCTGTGGAAGGGACCCACACCGGAGCAGTTAATGGAGAACTGTGACCCGCGGGAAGGACTCACGTTGGAGCAGTTTGTGAAGGACTCTCCCATGAGAGGAACCCCACGCTGGAGCAGGGAAAGACTGTGAGCAGCCTTCCCCTGAGGAGGAAGAAGTGGCAGAGACAACACATGATGGACTGACCGCAACCCCCATTCGCTGCCCTGTAGAGAAATTAGGAACAGCCTTTGCACCCGTGAAGAAGGAAGAGGTGGGGGAGAGGTGCCTTTTTAAGTTGTAGTTATCTTTCTCATTATCTTGCCCTGTTTTTTGATTGTTAACAAATTAAATTGGTTTTTTTGTGTTTTCCTCAAGTTGAGTCTGTTTCCTGCCCATGGCTATAACTGGGGAGTGAACCCTTCCTGTCCTTGCTTCAGCCCACGAGGTTTTTTACCTTTTGTTCTCCCAATTCTTCTCTCCATCCCACTGGAGGCAAGGAGAGAGTGCGAGAGCCTGCGTGGTGCTGCCAGGTGGCCTTAAACCACGACACAGGTCAAATGTTTTCTAACGAAATAGTTTCAAGATTCAACTTCATGAAGTTTTCCAAAATGTGTGTCTGTCTTCCTTCCCAAAAAATGAACAATATCACCATCAAAGAATTAAACTCAATAATTTATAGCACTTAACAAGTGTTATAAGATGGAACAACTTCAGTGAATTAGGCAAGGCCTACAACAGGAAGGACATGAAGCACATAAGCTACACAGAGTATAGCTTTGCCCAGAGAGAAAAATGACAGCAGGAGTTATCTGAAGGGCAGCTCCTAGGGGGTATCATAGCAGCCCTGAAACATGCAGTCTGACATACTTAAATTCAATATCTATTGAAAATAAACTACGTTGCTTCAATCAATTTCCAAATTAAAAGTTGAAAGTATCAAAAGTCAAAATATTCCATGGTAAGGGAAAAAGGAAAACTAAAATAAATCCAGACCAAACAATGTATGACCAGTTCCAGTACTGATCACTTGATGGTACCATAGACTAAACTGTTCCAAAAATGAGATATGCAGAATTCTATGTTGTTTTACTTTGTAAACCTATTGCGATGACTGTAAGTAAAGTTGATCAAGTCTTATTTGACACTAAACATAAAAGAGTGACCTGGTGACTAACAGAATGTCAATATTCCAGCCAGGCTACAGGTTTAATTCCCTACTAATTTACAGCAGGGCTGTTTATAAGAACAGCATTTCCGTCACAGGATTATAGTCTGACTTCAATAACATGAAGTAACTCTCTCTGTACTAGTTACATAGTGAAAGTCTGAGCTCTTGAACACATTTCACATTTAGGCCTGATTTTACAATCTCATTCTCACAAAAAATAACCTGTATTCATATAGATTTTCCTATTTTATGGATGTTTAAACTGTTGCTTACAACAGGAGTCTACATCTACCTATGTGCTGTTCCTGCTGCAAGAGACAATAAAGCACTGGAAAAATCCTATAGTTGAAACAGACTCATTGCACCCACAAAATAAAATCTCACAAGATTGTATAGCGCTAGTTCATCTTATGTTTTAACCGAAAGAAGATATGACTCCCCTCACATCTTTCAATTGAATATTCAGAGGAACCACACTTCCTGTGGAAAACAAAGCTCACTGGGCTGATAAGCCAAATTGCCCTCTCAGTTTCCTCATCCTTCTACGTCACCGTCCCAGGCATACCTCCTTGTGCTACAGCAAGGAGAACTTTTGCTTTTTGTAGGACAGGGATGATTCACCTTTCAACCTTTTATCAGAGTTCATTCCCTCCAGAATATGCAAAAAAATCTAATAGACACAGCAGCTCTCCCATGACCTTCTCTTTCAAGGCAAACACTCCCATGAAAATTCAGCCTTCATCCATTAGACTTTGATCTTCCATTGATTTTCTGCCCTCTTGGCATCTCTCAGCTCCTTTTGAACTCTCCCCTCTGTTAGTTTAGGCAAATGTGCAGCTTCCCAGTGCCTGGGGCTGGGATCGGGATCCAAAACTTACCACCTAACACCACTCTCCAGCTACAGAACCCCATCAGATTGAGCTGCCTACCCCCAAGCAACCAACCAGATTTTTCTTCTGTCCCCAGCTATACCAAAATCTGTTCTGTTTGCTTGAGAGCTCCTTTTCCACCACTGGTGTTCTTCAAAGCTTGGAAACCTGCTATGGTGGGTCCCATGATTGCCAGCCCTCTGCCTGAGCCCCACCACTTGGGGGTCAGGCTAACCAGACCTGTCTGAGAGCTCAGGTTCTTTCGCAGGGCCAGCTTTCTCAATGAGACCACTGTATTCACAGCTTTAAAGGTTGTTTCTTAGTGCAGGGGAGACAACTGAGAGTTTAGTTGCTTTGCCAAGTTATGCTGTATCAGTCCTAACTTTGGTCCTCCACCAGTGGACATCAAGGAGAAGAGGGCAACTTACTCAACAAAGTTACTCAGCCTTTCACCTCTTTACAGAGACTGCCAAGTTGCAATGATTGCTTTAGGCCCTTATCCAGAAAGGCCCTTAATTGTCTGTCAAACTTTAACCATATGAGTAATCTTATTAAAACCATGAACTACTCATGCTTAGAGCTAAATACTTGCTCAAGTGCTTTTCTGGATCAAGGACTCAGTGATGCGGATGCTTATCCACTTATATGTGGACTGAGATAACCAAGTCTGCCTCTTTAGGTTATGATAAAATTGCATGAGATTTAAATCCCCGTGTCAGTGAGGTAAGATTCACCCCCCACCCCAACCCCCCTTTGCTAGAGCACTGCTCCTCATGAGTGCTATAAATCACAAGATAGTGACTTACGTAGTGGGCCTCATCCTGAAGACCCGTAAAGTATGAGCAGTGCTGTTATCCACTGTTAACTCACATGAGCGGTAAAGACATACATGGCCAAGAAGAAAGTGTAATGTGTCTTCTGTTCCAGGCAACCCGTTAGTAAACATAATATTTTAATTATATGACTATTTAGTCTATCTGAGCTTTCATTACTGACAACATTCTGCTCTTTAGAGCTTCAGAGTGCTGTTATTCTTCCTATTTTCCACTAACTAAACTTTAATTAAGAAATGCAATACTGCCATCTAGCATCCACAAAATATGATGAAAACTTCCTTTCACTGAAGCACCTCATGTCAGCACAGGCGCAAGTCAGTTTTACGCGAGCTTTGGGGACCACAGGTTATCACCGGGACTCAGAAGTGGCCTAGCTGTCAGAAAGCAGCTTCCTTACCCAGAAGGCACCAGGAGAAATACACCCAGAGGCCAGAGGAGTTGCATCTGTGAGATCAGTCATCCTTACAGCTGTTGTGCTTGCTCCAAAGGGGCCCTGGAGCCACAGAGCAGTCTCAGAGAGCAGCTGGCCCACAGAAAAATGCAGGCAGGACAAACCACCCAACACCCCAAACTCCCATTCAGAGCAGCATTTTAGCATGGAAGCTGAAAATACTCCCTGACAATGGCCATCTCCAGGACATTCAGCCTTCTTTGCCCTCCCTACAGTACTGTCAAGGTCAGACCTGGGACAGAACAGCTGTAATAAGGTCACCGTCAGACTACTGGAAGTGCCCAAGTGCTGGCAGAAATTTTGCTTTCTAGCTTTCTGTGCTACTCTGCAAATGAATGCTGAATGCCCAAATATTTTCCAAGTCACTGTTTCTGGGTGAAATTCCTGGCAGTCTGCACTTGCACTGGTATTTGAAGCGAGAACAGAAAGCACCTAGCACTGTCTAGTCTCTACATTTCACAGCTCCATGCCATCATATATACATCTGCTCGTAGGTAATGCACCCCAAAGGACAGCTGAGCTGCCACACTACTCCCAGACAGACATGGATAAAGGGAGGCCACTGTCTGTAGCCCGCTCAGGTCATGCTTTCCACGGCCTCGGTGCTGCTCTGTTTCCCAGGCAGCAGGGCTGGGGGGAAGCCCTGCAGCCATTCCGCCGGCGGGCAGCCACCGGCACTACCCTGTGTGCTCCAGCCCTCTGCCATCCCCGCCACCTGATAACTGTCAGATCAACCCCCTGCCTCCTGCCATAGCGTGTATCTATGTATAGATACATTGTATATATGTACATGTATATATGGATACACACTGTGTATATATACAGTATACACACTGTGCATGTGTGTGTATAGTATATGCCTAGATACACATTGTATATACATAATATATATACAAATATTGTGTATATAGAGTATATTTAGTGTATATATACTATATACATTATATATACTAATACATGCATGCTATATATACACAATAACATTGTGTATATGCAAATAGTGTATATACATTAATCGTATACATGTGTTATATATACAATAGTAAACATATATATAGTATATATACTCTATACAAAAAAGTATTATATATACAGTATATAGTATATATGATGTGTGTGGATATACACTATATACTGTATAACATTTATAGATAAATGTAGTGTTGATATGTGTATGCATAGTGTGTATATGTATGCATAAATATATATATATATATATGACACTGGAACAGGTTGCCCAGGGAGGTTGTGGATGCCCCATCTCTGGAGGTGTTCAAGGCCAGGCTGGATGAGGCTTTGAGCAACCTGGTCTAGTGGGAGGTGTCCCTGCCCATGGCAGGGGGGTTGGAACTTTATGATCTTTAAGGTCCCTTCCAACCCAAACCATTCTATGATTCTATGATTCTATGAAGATTATATATACTATAATATGTGTACAGTACATATGCTGTATACGTACTCTATACAGTATACGTACTCTATACAGTATATATGCTGTATAATATATATACTATATACTGTATATACACTCTATATATAGGCTATATAGTGTGTATCTATACTATGTGTATATATAATCTAAACATACACTATATATAGTGCACACATGCATATAGTGTGCGTATGTATACACACACATACTATGACCTGAGAATGGCAGCTGGTATAGATGGAAATTATTCCTCTGGGAAACAGAGGTGTATGATAAAATCAAACTTTTTCATTCATTTATCATTGACCTTTCCCCTGTTTAAGGACCCATCACTGACAGGATTTTGTCTCAGTTTTCGAACAACTGAACACAGATATATGCATAACCCCACATACAAAGAAAGAGATGGAGAAATAGAGAGAAGGGGACAGACACAAGTGTTAAGCTGGCAAATATCTGAATTCTCCATTCCCCTTCCTCAGAGTTACAGTGGCCTAGGATACAGACCAAGTATTATTCCCCCTAGACCACAGGGCTGGAGGTTGAGATCCTATACACACTTACCTCAGAGAGGTTGTCAGTTACTAGGTATAAAACAAAACTGTTGGTATTCACAAAATGTTCACCACAGGCCTTTTTTTAGTGTTTTCTAAAGACTGTTCACTGTATTCATAGTACCAAGACATATGGATTTATGGTTTCATTTCATTTCGCCTAACTTCAGGTATATATAATGTAACATTTATGTCTGAGCCACCTGTCTAGACTCTTTTTATACTTGGTGGAGAAAAATAAGCACTGTTTCAGATGTCAACATTAGGGTAAGATGAATCATGAACTAGAGGTGCCTATTCATCTCCCAACAGTTAGAAAGGGATCTTAGACAACTAGCTCTAGCATGGATTTCTACAGTGTCAATGTCTAGATGGGGGTAAAATTAATCCTGGTTTTCCTATTTATAAATCCAGGGAGACTGTGATATCAGTTAGCCCAACCCTTGTTTAACACAAATCAGAAACATTTATAAAATGATGCCTGTTTTAAGCTTGATATCTTGTATTCGCCTAACAGGTAATTTCCAAAATGGCATCCAGCCTGGATTCAAAGTCGTCAGCCAATGGACAAGTCAGTTTTGCAAAACAGTTTGTTCCGGTCATTTATTACCATAATTGAAATGATGTAACACGGTAGATAAGCATAGAAAGAATACCAGGTTTTGCTTTTTATTTTTTCTTTGATTCTAGCAAAAAATGTGGGATAGTGAAAAATCATGTAACAATGTGCATAGTAGTTAAGTGTTTAATTAACATTTCATTAAGTAATTTTCTACATAATTATTCTATGGCTTCCTTAGAAGAGAGCAAGTGGTAAATCCATCCCAAACTAAGGTCAGAGACACTTCTGTGCTATAGAGTTCTCTGTGCAAGTACACTTTTTGCATATATTGGAGAATGCTTTCTTTATGAACTACCTTTAACATGTATATCAACTGCTTGCATGTGTAGAGAGATGCAATTCAACTATTTGTTCTAAAACTCTCAAATGATGATTCTTACACAGTGTGAAAAAGAAGAGAGATCATTGTTACCCCTCCTAGTTGCAGTATCTGTGTAGTTGCTCTGCTAGGAGGTAGCATTAGACGAACACAAAGTAGAGGAGAGAGACGAATCGCAAGGGTGTCCCAGTGCAGTGCACCTCTTCCTAAGGTCCTTCCGTTCCAGTAACATCAAGCTCAGCTAGCAACAGCCCAATTGCCTTCAGCCTGGTTATCACAAGTCCTTTTGGCAGTTAAAGGATGGAAACTGCATTTATAAAAGACAATGTTCGTTAATTATTCAACTTCTAGGAAACATTTTTTTGTTTGGGGTTTTTGGTGGGGTTTGTCTTTTGTTTTGTTCCTAGGTTACAAAGCTAATTATAATAAAAAGCTATATTAGCAAACCTGAAAATCACAAGCCTATCCTAAAAAACATGTATTTATCATTAGTGCTACAAAAATAAATTTCTATTAACTCGTTATGATTTAAAATTACTGGATTTACATGGGACTTGAAAACTAGTAAAAATCATTATGTTTATTGTGGATGTTAAAAAACATGGAGCTTGATTTCTTATTAGGACATGCACACTGAAACCTCACTATAACAATTTGCAAGCTCCTTCCAAAGATTTATGATTCACATGATCTAAACTTACTAACCACTCCACATTTTTAAAAGAAATCCTTTGTTCTTCCTTAGTTACTTAAGTACTTATTTTGTGTGACCTCAAATTTTTCTCATCCATTTAAGTTCACTCCACTTAGCTCTTTGTGGCTGACTTGAAAATATTTATTGAGATGTAGTAGCATAGGAAGTAAATGTCAAATTCTTTCAAAACATTTAAAAGCAAGTGTTCCCCAACCTCGTCTTCCTGCAGCATTAAGGAGAACTGTCTATTCAAAGCATGTGGTGACATTTACCATTACTGTCAAAGTAGCCTTTCAAGAGATGAATTCAAGACATAAATACATTTTGGAAGATTTCAAAACTGTCACTCAGTTAGAATTCCTGCAGGGGAGCAGGAAGAAGTTCCCCGTTTAGTGATTTTATCAAAGGGAACAAAATATGAAGAAATCACCCTTCTCTGCCTCCTGCCCCCCAAAAACAGTATTTATGTAATTTTGTTGAAACAGCAGCTGTGGTGAAGTGATTTGTCCTAGGTATTAATTCATAAAGCAGTTTGGAATATTTTGGGGATGTGTTTTAGGATGAGTTATTGCCCTGAATAGAAGTCTTGGATTATTTTATCGAGTCCCCAAATTTAAATATGACCCTAGACACTATTGTTTCACTCCCTGGTTTGCTGCAAGCAAAGATATCAAACTGGGGGACTTGCCACATTACAGACATGTAGGTTGGCATTCCAAGAGCAGCTCTAGCTGACACTGTGTGGACATTTGTTGTGTGTCCCCCATGTCATGGGAGAGGGATCAGAAGGCAGCCATGCAGGACCAGCAGCCCCACAGGGAAGGTAAACCCCCCCCCCCCCATGCAAAGGTATGCGCCTTATGGCAGCTTGCTAGCCCCCTGGCACCAGAAGACAGACATTGATAAATACCAAGGAGAAAACACCAGGGCCTTTATTTCAGTGTCTGTAAAAGTTAAGCACGGTTAGTACACAGGCAGACAACTATCAGAGGAATTTTTCTCTTCTGATGCATGGAGCGAGGCTGAACAACCACAGAATTCACCTCTGGCCCAAGAGTATAACATGCACGCATTGCTTCCCTTGTGGGAGAAGCCAACAAATGAAACAGGGAAAGTATGACTGTGAGGGACAATAAAGTAAAAGCATTTAATTAAAACCTAAAAATGAAATATTGAAAAAAGTAATCCCAGTTACTAGGCTGCTAATTTCATCACCATCACTTCTTCGACCTTCCTGTATTTCTGGATGCTTTTCAGCAAGTCTGGAGGAGTTTCCTTTTGTGACCTTTTGATGTGGATGGGTGGGTTGGCTTCCTGATTTATGCAAGGAAGACAAACATAAAAGAGACTTTATCCATATGGCTCTCCAGCAGCCCTGTACCTTCTGGGAATGGACAACCACACACTCCTGTTGTAGGCAAAGAGGACTAATCTGTTAATATGGAAAATTAATTTAGTTTTTTTTAGACAACATTAAAAATAAACCCCAGCTTCAGTAATAAGGAAGAAAGCAGAAAGAAAGGAAGAGAGGTTTCTGTCTGCTTGTTGTTAATACATGCTCACCTTAACAGGCAGCTTAAGGTGAAATAATGAGCAGCCTCAGGTTGTATGAGCCATTTGGGAAAGTCACAAACATTTTTTTAGTAGAGTTCTAGTTTACCTTGAATTGAATTTGTCCATATGTTCCATGACTGGAAGACATCCTATGTCAAAACCAGCCCTACTGACTTTATCATTGATAACTTTGAAAATGCAATAACAATAACCAGGTATATTACTATTTAAAACAGGTAAACCTAAGATAAAAGCAGATAGTTTGTATTTCAGCTTTTTTTTTTTAACAGGAAGGGAAGAAATTTTTAAAGTAATTGAGTAATGAGTTAATTATGTATTTTCAGAGATTCAGAAAAAATAATTTATCTATGTAGGCAGCCTGTGAATATTTTTAACTGATGACACGTTTATTTGCTTGAAATTAAGCACATGCTTAAGCACTGCATTAATGGAAGTCTTAATAGTGACTTCTCTCTATCCTAAGCTTATCTAAAAAAGGTAATATATTTTCCTCAGGGAGCTGCTTCCTTCTGAGACAATGACTTTACTAAAAATGCATCTCAAGTTCTGTTAAGGGTAAAGAATATTTGTAAAAAAGGAAAACTTTTCAAGACTGAGGTGAAATTTTTTTTATCTCACTGATAGGACTGATGCCCCTCTGAAAAATATCATTATTACCCACAATCTTGCAAACAGTTCACATATGCTTAGCTGAGAGCATTTTTAAGTTCTAATAGCTTTTATAGGCCTACTCCTGTGCTTAAAATTAAGCTCAGTTGTTTATGACAGAAAAAATGTAGGAAAGGGAGCAAAAGGGTTTTTTTCTGATTTTAGCTTATTGCTGGAATAGTTACATGTGTACCAGAGCTTTATAGTTTAGCTTCATTTTTCATTGTGTTCTCAATTGTCTTATTTAATTTTTGAATGTGATATGTTTTTTCTATTTCTCTCTTCTTGTCACATCATTTCTGCTCTCTTTTTATTTCTTACTTTGTCTCTCCTGTTTCCTTCTCTCTTTCTTTCTGACGAGGATTGAAATTAATTGTGGTTTTTAATTTTTATTAATTCACATTTTAAAATCCTATTGCTGAATGAATTCTAAATACTCCTCTGTAGAATGAAAGCAAAAGAGAAGCCAAGAGACTTACCAGGAGAAACTTGATGCATCTCCTTCAGGAAGAAATATTTGCCAAACAGAAGATAAACAGATCAGGGTTGAGTGAAGGGAGGAGGCCAAATAAGTAGTGACTGCACAAACATATAGTGTAAAAATATTTACAGACATATGTACATTTTTAAACATATAAAAATATACATGAAGAGAGATCATTGCATGGACTGTATGGTGTCCTACAATAAATGATAAAAATTGAATTTTGTTGTAAAAATTAGAAACCCATTCATTTGTAAAGTTGGGTTTTTTTTACTTGAAGAGGTAACTTGCATAGCTTACATATAAATTTGCCAATATTAAAGAAGTCAGGAGTTAATTTGGCGCAATATTACAGTGCTTGATGGTTATCAGCAGCAAATTAGAAGTGTGCAGATGAGAAACTCCACTCCTAGATGACGGGAAACCCCAACTATTTTTCTCTTTCCCCTGTGTACCTCCTGATTTCATTACAAAAGTGAAAGAATATTTTGCAGGATTTTAGGCACTACATTGTGATTATTACCAGTAATCTTATACTGTCTAAGAGCATAAAATATTTGAATCAGAAAATGCCAACAGTTTGTGTCTGCTTGCAACAAGACAGAATAATTAAGAGCAGTCATTAATGTTGTTAAATAAAACGGTCATCAGAAGCTCATTTAACATCTCTGTCTAAGAATCACAGTACAAATACAGATCCATGCAATGACTGAGTGAGTTTTCTCCATTTATGAAAATGCTGCTTGGGATTTAAGGGAAGATATCGTAGGTAATTGCAAGAATTGGCAGTACTGCTAGGCACCACGCTCTCCTAGTAGAATATGTCATTAATCATCACTGCCTTCTTAAATATCAAGCACCAGAATATTATGTAGTGTCTTCCACTGCAGCATTATGCAATACAGTATTTCATTTCAAGTGAAAACAAGGAAAGGGTTGTTTGCACATTGATGTACAGTGAGTCTTGTCTTTGTTGGGAAACTGTGCAAAGCAGCTCCCATCTTTTGTGCTTAGTTTGCCAGTGTGAGGGCAGTTTACCCAAATGTTGTGCTGCTATTGACACCATACTAACAAGTCCTGACATATTTAACATGCATCCATTGTTGTGCTGCCCAGCTCCTATCCGTTTCCTAGGCACCAAAGAGAGGACGGAGATGATAGAACACTTGGTCCATGTGCATACCAAATAGTGGAACAGTGTGAAATATAACCCGAAATTAGGATTCTTACGTTATAGTGAATAAAACAAATGTGTAGCAAAGATATAAATAGGGAGTATTTGGGAAACTAAACCCTTTTTTTGGGGGGAAACTAAACTCTTTTTTTTCCTAACTCATTTGCACAGTTTCAGTCCAGTGGGTCGCAGTGTAGGGAGATGAACTTTGCCTCTTGCTTAACAGAGGCATGGAGCTCAGAGAAGTGCTAGTTTAAGCTGAAGTCCCTTGTAGGACTGTTGAACTGAGTAAACGTGATGGAGAAGGCTGCAAGGTTTGGAATGAATCACATTTGGCAGATGATGTAACAGTTTTATCAAAAGCTTCAAAAATCCATGCAAGCTCTAATGCACTGAGAAAGGATACTCTCTGATTTTCACACAAACACTGTTAGAGGTTGTCCAGACAGCAGAGATGATAGCAAACTCTATTTTCACTGTCTCTCCTGACATAGTGAAAATGTTAATAAGAGCTGATACCTAAACTGTATTTTGACTATCCCATTGGAACTTGTTTCCTGTCAAGGGTTAAAGCACAAAGCAGCAGAACAAAACTGGTAACAGTTTCTATGGCTTTCTAGAACTTGTTCCTAGGACCAAGTTGTTTGGGTTTCCATCAAACATATCAACATGTTTAATATAATAAGTATGACATAATATGGTTTTGTATAATCCCATATATATTAATACTATAACTTAGCACTGGAGGTGGCTTACAAATGAAAATTCGCTCTATAAATTGAGTCCAGATGTAACAAAAAAACATATAGATACACACACCTGTGTATGCCATAATATAAATAATAACATGTAAGTTTTATGTATGCCTATCTTCATATACATTCTGGTTTAGGCCTATTCTGAGAGGTATATTTTTTAATCAACAGTCCTCCAAAGGAGGACTTAGACTGTGAGCTTTTGAATATGTATGTGATTATTGATCTTTATGCATATTTTGTATATATTAAAACTACATCTTGAACTTTGCTTGTATAACATTTACTGCTAATGAAGTTGGTATATTTTGGTATAATGGTATATATATTAGTTGGTATATGGTATCACTTATTTTATTGAACACAAAATTTGAACAACCGCAAGAGAGCAATAGCAAGTGAGAAGACATTGCACACAGCTCTCAAATAAGCCAAATAGTTTGGAATTGTGTTTGTAGATGGCTTACTGGTATTGATATGGATACAGCTAATTTAAAATAAAGTGTTCCAAACCAGAATTCCATTACTGAAAATTTACTTGAGTTTAAATACTTTAAATGACTGCCAACAGTCTGCAGAAATTGTTGTGAGGTACAGTAGCTTCCAATGAAAACCTAATCTTTCTTTTGCTTGCAGGATGTTCTCATATTTCTGACTCTCTTGTACTTTGTATCTGCCTTGGTTAATTAAGGCAGTTCAGTACTGAGGCTACCTACATTCCTAAACTGAGACATATATTCAAATATCTTGCTGAACTGTAGCCTGGGTTTTAACATGTGTGCTCATAAAAGAGTGCTAAATTAGTATGAATTGTTAGCAGAACAGGAAATGTTCATATAGCAAATGTTCTATATATAGAGTAATAAACAGGAAACTAATAAAAACCAGCTGTGGTGTCAAATTGGCTTCCACATAACTTGAGAACCACCAGGGCATGGAGAAATGAGGTAGTTAAGCCATATACTACAAATAAGCATACAGTCATAACAGTCATTCCATAGGTACCTTTGACTTCTCTTACTTCTCACAAACGTGACTTATTCCTGAATTCTGATACAGAAAAACATAAAAACTTGTTTACAGAGTAACAAATTAGACACAGTTATAGGCAGTGAAATCACTAAAGTAATAGGGAAAAACTGAGGATTTTCTGGCTCAAAGGCCAGCCAACAAAAAAAATCTCATTCTGATGCTAACTGTACTGGAATGAAAGATTCTTTTCAAATTCTGATTACCTACATTAGAGCCACACCATGCTTTTGGTGTTGAATTGACAAATACTTACTGATCTGAATCAGCTCCTGAACCAAATCCCTCGAAAGTGTCTTCATGCTTAAAATTAAGAACATGACAGAATATGACAGACTATTTCAGCTGGAAGGGACCTACAACAACCTTCTAGTCCAACTATCTGACCACTTCAGGGCTGAACAAAAGTTAAAACATGTTGTTGTTAGGGACATATTGTTCAAATATCTCTTAAACACTGACAGGCTTGGGGCATTGACCACCTCTCTAGGAAGCCTGTTCCAGTGTTTGACCATCCTCTCAGTAAAGAAATGCTTCACAATGTCCAGTCTGAACCTCTCCTTACAGAGCTTTGAACTATTCTTACATGTCCTATCACTGGATCCTAGGGAAAAGAGACCAGCACTTCCCTCTCTGCTTCCCATTCTCAGGAAGTTGTAGAGAGCAGTGAGGTTGCCCCTCAGTCTCCTCTCCAAACTAGACAAACTCAAAGTCCTTAGCTGCTCCTCACAGAACATGCTCTCCAGCCCTTTCACCAGCTTGTTTGCCCTCCTCTGAACTCCTTCAAGGACCTCCATATATCTCTTAAATTGTGGGGCCCAGAACTGTACACAATACTCAAGGTGAGACCACATCAAAATACAGCAAGATAATCACCTCTTTTGACTGGCATTTTGTGCTGCGTTTGATGCATCCCAGGATGTGATTTGTCCTCTTGGGTGCCAGGGCATGCTACTGACTCATACTGAGCCTGTTGGAAACCAGCACCCCCAGGTACCTTTCTGCAGGGCTGCTCTCCAACCACTCCTCTCTTAATTTATACTTATGCCCATCATTAGTCTGTCCTAGGTGCAGAATCCAGCATTTCAGCTTGTTAAATATTGTCCCATTAATCATAGCCCAGTGCTCCAGTTTGTCTAGATCTCTCTGCAAGGTCTCCTGTCCCTCAAGAGAATCAACAGCACCTCCCAGACTGGTATCGTCAGCAAACTTGCTGATGGTGCATTCAACTCCTTCATCCAGATCATTATATACGTTGAACAGGACTGGCCCTAGAACTGAATCCTGAGTAACACCGCTGGGGACTGGTTGCCAGCCAGATGTAGCTCTGTCGGGATTTAACCCCAACAGCTACAACCCTTTGAGGGCTACTGTTCAGCCAGTTCTTCACGCATGAACCTGCTCATCCCACAGTTGGAGAACTTATCCAGAAGGATGCTGTGAGGGACAGTATCAAAAGCTTTACTAGAATCCAAAAAACTACATCTGTCGCCTTCCCTTCATCCACTGGATGAGTGACCCAATCACAGAAGGAGATCAAATTAGTTAAGCAGGACTTTGCCTTTGTGAACCCATGTTGACCTGATGACTGCATTATTTTTTAAATGCCTTTCAACAGTACTCAGTATAATCTTCTCCATAATTTTTCCAAGAACCAAGGTTAGACTAACAAGTCTGTAGATTCCTTATTCCACATTTGAAGACTTAATTAAGCAGTTTTATTCTCAAAGGTATTAAAAGATGGAAAGAACCACTTTAATTAAAATGCCAGTTGAGTCAAAAATTAAACTTGTTACATACCTGAAAGCTATTTGAGGCCCCAAGTTTGAAACTGTGGGTTATTATAGTTATTAAATCTATAATTTGTCAGTTTGTGTCAAAAAGTTTTAATTTATTTAGGTAAACATACTTACATGGGAACTATTACTCCCAGACTCCCCCACCCCTCACCCCCCCAAAAAAAAGAAACCCAAAATCAGAAACTGTTCCCTGTAGCGCGAAGGCAAGCTACATATATCTTAAGTATGGCTTTGGCTACCAATGTCAAAGAATTTTAATTTACATACATTAAAACATGCAGAGTACTGTTTGTGCTTGTACAGGAGTCCAGTACATGCCATTAGTTTTAAAACTTACTCATAAAAACAGAGATACCCTTTTCAGTAACAAGAAAAGGCAGGAGGAAAGAGGAATTGACCTAAACAACCAGCAGCATAATAAAAAGCAATTGTGTGATTTTTTTGTTCAAAATCAGCAATTCTGCTTCCATTGATCTGCTTATATCATCAGAAGTCTAGCTTGATAAAAATAAATCAGTACAAAAGATTATTTCTCTCCTTATCTTATTCATTGTGCATTTACGTTTTTGTTAATGTTCTTCAACTCCTGGTCCCTTAGGTATTAATAATTCTAAAAAGAATATGAGATCAACAGTTTTCCTCTTCCTGAAAGTGACTTATTCCCCTCCAAGAATAAATAACTAGTAAAATTTTGTAATCTTCACCAACAGGAGAGTCAATAAAATTGAGGCTACACTTTTATGAGGGAAGTATAGTATACAAGATACTATTAATGACTCAGAAATTATCTTGAACAAGGAGTTTTTCCTCTTCGCTCATTATGTTTTTGGTAACGTCATGGAGCAGATCCAGAATCACACTGTGTTCATTATGTCCGTTGACCCAGTCAGAATTTACTGTGGAGAAACTGAATTCAGGGAGTTACGTTGCCCCTTACAAAGAGAAAAAAAAATCCTTATTTGCCCAGCCATGAAGCACAGCTTAGACCAATTCTGTTGGGCCGACGTAGATATTTCCAAAGATCACTTAGTCTGAGATGCTCTTAGAAGACAGTTTCCGGTGCAAAATGTCGCAACTGTCATCTCCCTGTCATCCATGTCTTTGGTATGCAGTCAATATTTGTGGTACCCTATATGACATACTAGTCATCTAGGTTCTCCACACTTCACTTAGAAACAAAATCAATCCCAAAAGTAAACCACGGAGATGCCACAGGGCTTAAGTCTGAAATTCAACAAAATGTCTTCTCTTCTCTTAAAAACCCAAAGCAATTCTTCTGTGTGATCCCTAAAGGATGTTGCTCTGTCAGGGCATGCAGAAAGGAGACCTGCAAAGTAGCTAAACAACAACAGCCCCTGTCCTGCAGAGTCTATGATTAGGCAAGATGTGAAAACGCTTTTAAAACCTCATTAACTTCCCTTTATCGTGTGGCTCCTTTCAACTATGTATGTATATATGTTTAAAACTTTCCTGAATAGTGTTTTTAAAAGCTTTCCTGATGTGGGGCCTCTGTGAATAATGCACTGTTCAACAACATCTTTTGTTCCTTGTATGTTGCTATACAACCTCTCAAACCCTTATAAGAAAGGGTTGTAGCTCCAAGTTCTAATCTAAGAGATAAACATGAGTTACAGAAGAGATGACAGGTTATTTTCTTGCACTCCTCTTGTGTATCATCATCTATTTTTTAGATAGCAGTGTCTTATCTTTCTGGATGCTCAGCATTCAGAGCATCTGTCACAGTACAGTTCTGCTGCTGTTTTGCTGCCCTTGCATTTTTCATAAAAATCACAAGGAAGTAGTTTCTGCTGATAATACACGTTCTTTTGCAAAGATTCACAAGAATTTCTACTGAATTCTTCTAAAAAAAAGGGCTGGATAAATTATCCATATTTTTGTTCTGCATCGTGATATCTGAAGTCAATTAACCTTGAGTGAATTATTTTGTACTCTATTCAACAAGAAGAAACATGCTTTAAATGGCATACTTTAGTAGTTTAAACTATTCTTCTTTGTTTTATAAAGCATAAGTGGAAAACCAACAAAGAATTGTATTTCCCACAAAATATTTTAAAAATGATGAAAATCAGAACTTTGCATCAAGGCACTTCCTCAACCTCAACCTGAAGCCTAAGCAGCTGATATAAAGTATGCTTGTGTTGGCAGAATTTATTGTGTACTGAGGAGCCACAAATGTGCATACAAAAGTAGGAAGAGGTGGAAATGCCACTGAGCACTGGTGCCTTTGTGGGAAAGTGAGAAGCTGCGAAGTAATATAGAAGTTCAAAGCCTAATTATGTAATTAGTAACTGAAAGGTCAAAGTCAGCCAAGCACAGAGATAAGCCTTAAAATACTAATAAAAAAAGGAGCACAGATTTCAAGAACAAAAAAGCATTCAGCTATTTTTTGCCCTTTAAAAGTGAGAGTTTTCCCAGAATACATGTCATGGCTGTGTGGGCCTGGATCCAAACAGCCAAGTGGAGATCTCTCCGCTAGCCTGCCTCCAGCACTTGCTTCTCCACATGGTGGTGACCTTGGTGTTTAGAGCTGGTTTTAATACAATTAAGTTATGGCTGGATTTAAGTGCTTTACTGTGTGCACACTGCCTCTCAACTTTGGAGCAGACAGCAAGATTTTGTCAACTCAGTTGCCCCCTCAGTTTAGGCAATGCAGACACCAGCCTGCCTGTATGCCACTGAACGGGTCTCCATAGCTTGAAATAATGGGAGCACCTCCTGTCATACGCATTGAGCTTCGTAGAACAGACAGGAATAGTCACATTGCTTTTGCGTCTGTTTCTAAGATACAAGTTTTGTTGTCGGGCTTCACCTCATGGTTTTGCTGAATGTGACCTTCCTTGGTTTAGTACAGTCAGGCTATAAGCCAGATCAGGAACAGATAATCAAGGACAATGCAAATTCAGGAATGAATATCAGGACTCTGAGAGGGTGAGAAAATAGTCTATTTTGACATACAGCATTATCGTAAATAGTAAGGAGCATTGTTTGACCTTCATGAGGAATGGTGGCCTCATGAAGGCCACCCTTCCTATACTTCCCTGATGCATTGGAAAGGGAATAGACAAGGCAAGTATTTTCTGTCTTTAATACAAACATGAACAGTGTTATACTTGTGGAAATGACTGCCTGTACTTTAGCTTCATTCAGTTCAAGAACCAGTGGAGTTCAGTCCCTCAATGACATGAGACAGGGAGTTAGCTAGCACAGACATAGCTAGCTTAGTTGAGGGGAACCCATTGCTGACAACTCTTGCCGTCACTGTCTGAGTTTCCTCATAGGGCTAGTACCAGAGTTCAGCATTTACATTTTGCATATATTATTGCTCATGCTGTTTTCCAGACCACTACACATGCTAGCCAGCTTAAAATTGAAATACAACCCCTCCCCTGGCAAGGGCAGTGTTATCCGTGAAAGTCACTCAAATACTTACTTCACTTATGTGATTTCCCAGGGCTTGTGGGCGTTAGATTTGGGTTTCAGTTGCTTAATTCCCTGTTGGGGCTACAAGGCTGAATCTGCAGAAAAGGTTACAGTTTAAACAGTGCCCCGTGTATATTTGCCAGTCCTACAGAGCACAAGGTAACTTGGTTAAGACAGGCACTTTTGACTTCCTGATGATTTTTCAGTCTGGCACATCAGAATTAAAAGAAGAAATAAGTTTTCAAGAGGAAACATGGGGTCTTTTTGCCTGTTGTGGACATCCTTTTGTATAAATGGAAATAAAAAAGGTTTTTATGTTAGATGCTTAATATTGTGAAAGGTAAAGTAAAGGCACTTTTAAAATAGCAAAACTAAGGACTGAACTTTTATTTTCAAGAACACTGACTTCACCTTTTTATTAGACATTTGTTTTCTTTTAGCTGGAAGCCTTTTAGAGTAGTCTTTTTTAAAGAAAAATCTATATATGTGGGCTACCGTGTAACCCCCTCTTGCTGAATAATAGCTGTTCTGTTAAATAAGCTTTCATTTGGAAACAGCATTCCTACCTCACAGGGCTGTAAATATAACTTGAAGAAAAGTGATCAAAGGGAAAACAAGATGTCTTAAAACCCTCTAACATTAACTTGGTAGGCTAATTAATTTGTTATTTTAATAGCTAAGTACTTAACCTCACCTGATCACTTCAGGAGAAACATTGCACTGTTCCTGAAGCACTTCATTCAAATCCCCAAAATGCTACCAAACTGCCCCTTCTTTCCCCCTTCTCACACCCCCATCATCTCCCAATCCTCCAGTAGGCGATACTGCTTGGGCCACCCAGAAGCATCCCATCAAGGGTATCTGGATGAGAACAGGGTAAGAGGAATCTACTGCAGGAGTACCATGGGTCCCTGGTGGGGCTCAGCTCCTTCTTTGCTCTGAAACGTAGTTTTAAGGACATCCTTCTGTTTTGTACAGAGCATAGGAAAATTAACACACCTGCAAGTATGTGATGTATTTGCTTAGTTCTATGCAGCATTTCTGACAGATTTTTCCTGAAACTTGGAAGGAGGACCCCAGTACATTTGCTACTCAGGGTTTCCCCGTTCCTACCCATATTTTTTATTTCCCCGGGTCTGTAAAGCATAGATGTGGGGGGACATAATGGTGGCTCTCACCTTTACAAGCTAAAATCTGCCCATACAAGATTCAGAAAGTTTTGAGGTTTTCTGGCCGTACAAGCATTTTGGAATTGTTATTGCCCTGTGCAGAATGGGCATCTCACTTAAAAGATGAGGCTGGAAGCTACCTGTGAAAAAAATCTTCTACATGCAAGGAAAGTGTTTCCTGTTTAGAGCTACCTCCTAGGTAGCTCATATGAGACAGAAATGCTATTTCAAAATTATATAATTTTAGTGATAAATATCAGTCTATTTAACAGACTCACACAATTATTTCGCTTCACAAAAGGCAATGCAAAAGGACTCACACACTCAAAAAGCCCAGGCTTGTTTTCAAGATTGGAGTCTTCATTTGAAATTCTAATTTTAGGCATTAATTGTTTACTACTCGTTAATGTTCAATTGTGATATCCATTGAAAATCTGCTGAATAGGGAACTGATTACTCAGTTGGTTGAACAAACATTTGTTTGAGAAGTTTCATACTATTCATGTAAGTAGGTTAAGGAAGCACCAAATTGGGATAATTAAAATATTAATACTAAACTTAATTCAGGCAGGCATCCCAGCTGAACAAAATACTGATGAAGTGTTTAGGACCTTCATTAATGACCAGAAAGTTATTGCTGAGTTGAGCCAAGGGCTCCATCATATGCAGTCAGTCAGCACAATCACTGCCATATGTGGGAAAAGGAACACTAAACTGAAAAGGGCTGAACGGAACCACAGTAATGATACTGTGGATTTGCCTTAAGATCTCCAACAGTCCTTCTTGAGAGTAACTGTCATGTGTCGTATAATGCAGAAGGATCAACACAGCAGCTGCCTTCAAACTTATCTGGTATCCAGGTGTTCAAGCCAGTTGCCAAGTTGCCTGTAGCAGCCAGATTTTTTGAGGCAATCACATAGTTCAACCCCAGTTCTGCAGCAATGCAGACATTTAGTTTTGTACTGCTGTAAGCTCTTAGTGTGCAAAACTATGTCCATGAAAAACTTTCTGCTGGTCTAAGGATTTCTACATGGCAGACAAACCTATCATTTCTCCTCTGACAACAAAATCTCTCTCTAGTTTTAGTCTTCCCACTTGTAAACTTCGAGGACTGGAAGAGCCCTCTGCTGCAAAGTAAACAAACACGCATGGAAATATTTACTTTACTAAAAAATGAAGGTGAAAATTTTATTTTGTGTCTGTGGCACATGATGTGTGACACTTTTCTCACTGTCAGGCGAGGAAGTTTCTTGTTTGCCAGAAAGCAGTGCTATTCCATGTAAACTCAAAGGAAACTTCCCCACAAAGCCTGATTTCTGTGATTAAAAGGGTATTATGTCACATGGTTTAGATTTAAGAGAGGGCTGAACTACCTAAAGATTTTTTTATAAATGCAAGCCTAAATCTTGAGCTATTTATGCCAGTTATACCTTTCTACTCTCTGTGATAACTTTATCTGAGTTCTTCAGGGAACCATTTTGTGGCTGCTGTCAACATAAACATGTATAGATTACTTTGCTTTCACCACATTCCAGCAATTCCTGAGCTTTTCCCATGACCCCATTTCCACTTGCACTTCCAAGATCATGACCCCCACTTCGGGAATAACATTTGCTCAAAGATATATTCTGCCAACCAATGCACTACCCAAACAAATGAGCTATGTGCTGAGCAAAACCACATGACCACAAAGACGGGATCTGAAATAACAGTCATAGCTCCAAAAGCTTTCCCTAAGGGGAAATGACCTGTGAATAATCCAAGCTCCATTCTGTCTCTGTCAACTTTGTCAACAGCATATACATTATTCCATGAAGCTATGGCCTGATATCCTTCGTGTGCCCTCCCAAATCTACTCTACTAGTTAATGATGATGAACTCAAAAGCAATTGTCTGCAGCAGAAGATATGTCAGACATTGCCAGTGAAAGTCATCCAGTGTCCTTCATTTTGTATCCTCAAGTGAGATGCCCAACAGGATTACTGCTTTTAATTATATTTAACCCATGAAGTAATATTATTTCCCTTATAGGTATGTTTTATCGTGTCCATCAGTACTCTATGCACCCTAAATGAAGCTGCTATATCACGAGCTTTTTCATTTTCCACTGCAGTAAAACTTCCCTATATTTACAAAGTCTAGAAATGAACTTTATGATCATGATTTCAAAATCACCTATGACAAGTTTTCAAAGTTCTGGCTGAGCCACTCAAACCCAGAAGTGAATAGGGAGCAGAGTGACAGTCCTTTTTTTTCCAGTATGACTCTCAGAAATTTGCTCTGAGAAGGCCCAAGCGCTCTCTCTGACATGCTCATTAAAACTGGAGTTGTTCCATTCACAACAGCACAACAGAACTGAAACCTGTCTTGAAGCCTTGGATCTTCATGTTCCAGCTACGCACAGCAGAAGAGGCCCTTGGAAGTTAGTGCTCTTAGCATGTGGTCTGGGATGAAGTAATTCTAGACCCAAAGTAATAAAATACAAGAAGATGGCTGCTTTGAGCTGAAGTCAGTTCTGAAGAATAATAAGAGTATTGGGTTTCTGGCCTTGTAGCCACAACTCCATAGGCATAGTAACTGTGATTGTTAGAGATGGTTGTTTGCATACATCTCCATAATGCACCATTGATGAGTGACCTGGAAACTTTCTGGACAGCAGAGCCTCTGTGTTACTGTGGATGCATCATACTTCAGTCCTCACAGTCCTTTCGTTGCACCTTATGTGTAGACGTCGACCCTAGTGTTAAGGAGACCCTCAGTCTAAAGCAGGAATGTAAGGGTGAAAAAGCATTTCAACCCAAGCCAGCAAAACCAGCTACTATGGCAGTCAGCCTCCATTCCCTAGAAGGATCTATGCTTCCTCTAATTTTGAGACTGATGAAGTCTCAGTGAAATAGCAGGTACCAGCCTGCTCTTCCATCCACAATATGTGACATCTATAGAATGTCCAACAGTAGTAGGCAAAAAAAGACTGTTTCTAATTAATAAAGGCACTCAGTTGTTTGTAGCAGTCCTGGCCCAAATTGGAAGGGACACATAAATCAGGAGCACTGAACCTCTCCCATCTCATTGCAGAACCAATGCACACTCTGTGTGAGCAGGCATCTGGCAATACACACAAATCTTACAAGAAATCCTGTAAATCATTGTTTTCAGCAATTATTTTGTCCTGCAAGTAGCAGCAAAGGGGATTTTTGCAATCAAAATAGCTCAATCTTTCCTCATTAGAAATGGGAATGGAAGGAAACTAACGATGAAGAAAAATTTCTGTGGAAGTCATGAGCTATTGACAGCAGGAGCCACAAAACATACACAAATAAACTGAGACTACTTCCTCTCCCACAGGTTGTTGATGTCAGCAAGGACAGAGAAAAACCTCTGACAATGTCTCTGAAGTCAAATCAGTCAAACTCTCCCTTGAATTTTACCCAGAAGTAATTTTCAGGTGGGACAAGATTTTTAAGTGTCTGCTGCTGGGCCTGGAGACCTCGGTGCAGTCTGGTACTGATGCTAAATGACCAGATCTGAGTTCGGCAAGACACTGTCTAGTATTAAAAGGGAAGACTTGGTTTAAAAAGACATGGGAGTGCCAAGTATTAGCATCTCTTGCTTTGTCCAGAGAAGTCCTCTCCACACCACAAATCAAAGATCTCTTGGGAAAGATTTCCAGCTCTTCAGCTGAATTTCTGGACTCCTAAATAGGAGCCACTGTAAGAGTCCATGTTATCAAGGGTCACAGATGGTGACAGACTGAAGGCAGGTGGACATTGGTGCCAGTGGTCAAATGGGCAGGGTGCTCATCTGGGCGCACGAGAGCCTTGCCTTCATCCTGCCTGATCTTCTAGAGAGCCCTGGGGATGAGAGAAAAGTAAAAGATGGCACAGAGGAAGCATGTTTGTTTTCCACAGGGAGGGAACATGAGGGAATTTGAGAGCTGGGATCCCACTACAACAGGGAAGGCATGGAGCATACTCATCTCTCTCTCCCTGTCCTGGCCACCCCGAAAGAGTCTCGATCTCAGGATTTTTAATTTTTTCGTCCCGTTTTCCTGTTACATTGCCAGTGCTACACCAAGAACATTTGTTGTTCTCATGGTATAAAAATGAGAAGAACCAAATCTCCTTTGATACCTCATTTCTAATGGTGCATGCGCTTCACAGAGATCCAAACCCATATTAACTTTCTGATTGTTTATATTTTAACTTTAGACTCAACTTTAAATTTCCTGCCTTTCCAGTATTTATAATAGACAAAATTCTTCCCCGTTTTAGTCTGCCTGCTGCCTGCTTTTCTACCTTTGATGATGTGTTACTCACAGTGAACGGAAGAGGGACACGAATTTTCTTAGTGCACAGCAACATCACACTAACAAGTTATGTGAATTAAGTTTTGATGTATAAAACATCAGCTAAAATACCTTGTTAAATATTACATGTATAAAATAAAAATACAAAGGCTTCTGCAAACTTCTTGCAAGTGTTAAAAGGAAAAAACAGAAAAAATAGCTTAAATACTTTTTAAATTATTAACAACTGATGGTGACTAGGGTTCTTTTAAGCCAGATGAACTAACAACGGAAAACTCTAGAGAATGTCAATGTATTGTATATTTTAATTGAAAACAATCAGCAAACAAACTGAATGGTCGATGTCGTAGACCTTCGCACAAACTAGCACAGTGTGAACCACAAAAGTTGAATATTTTTTCATAGTATACATTTACCTCTCTTATGTCTCCTTTGAGCTATTATTCCCCTAAACTTCCTAAGAAATCAGTAAAATATCGTCTGAAGTCAACTGGAATTTTTTTTGCTAAGTTTCTTCGCAGTGTGCTTGTTTCCATAAAAAACAAAAAATTATTCATACACTTGAAAAGTTTAAAAGGCACAGAAATATCAGATACTAACATCTTTAAAATATATATAATTATTGAGGTGAAAAGCCTGTAAATAAAACATTGGATAGAGACACCATCTTTATGTGATATAATTTTACAAGTACTTTTATATGACCATCTGAGGTCAGGACCATCCTGGTCCACCACAGGACTCATTTGGGTGGTCAGCTGGACATGTTTAACCTTCAGAAATTGTGCCTAGCCTTAAAATCTAGCCATTTTTAAGCTGTTAAAGACAGGCAAATAAAAATTGAGGCCTCTACAGGCACAGTCACTTCTGAAGTTCATAGCCAAGAGCTTCTGCTTCCATTCTATAGTACACAAAAGCTCTGTCACCAACTGTGACCTTTGGACACAGGCTTCCATACCCATCAACATCACATAAGGATGCTGTGTAAAGGGGGAAAACTAAGGATGACATAAGTAAGAAATATAATTTAGCAAAGTAGTTCTGCAGGAGAGTAACTCAGGTTTTCCTATTTCCTTGGCAATAGCTGTAGGCTGTAATGTTAACTACTTGGACATCTGCATCTTTAGAAGAATTTATTCCTTTAGTAACCAGCGTAAACAGAGGCGCGCTGCTAGGAACCAGAATATATCACTACTCAACAGAGGTAATTGGCTGCAAGGAAAGAACTCAATCTACTCTTAAATTTAATAGTCTTGATTTTAATGCTTGGGAAACAATTAGGTTTTTTCTTTCTTTCTTTGCACGAAACCAAACAGGCCATTTTTAAGGTCAGGAATTTCCTGAGCTTTGCCCACTGTGGGTGGTTTGAGGTCTATTATATGCATGCTTTCCCAGTGCTCCTGCTGGGACTATTTTTTATTGTTATTGACCTCAAGTGCGACATCTGATAAAGGTTAAATCTTGCTTGCAAGTTGGAGCACACCAGCAGCAGTGACATGGAACCCACACCCTCAGAGGACATAGAAGAAGGAAGGGAAGGAAGGTGTCAAACAGCCTACATTAATCTGTTTCAATTAGCATGACTCCTTGCTAGCCGTGCATAACAGAAACAGGCAAAGCATGAGGAGTAACTTTCTTCTGCAACCCTGAACTGCTTGCTGTTTAATTGCCATGTCAAGTGAATAAAGCCAAATTACAAATGAAGAATTTTCTGAGGGTTTTTTTGCCAGGTAAGAAAGAGACGAGAGGACAGTAATTCAAATATCCAAACATCTAGGAGTTCTCCTATTCGTGCTGAGAAAGTAACTACTCGTATCACAAATGGATTTGTGATGCTCTGTGTAGCTGTGTGGGTCATGTGCTCTGGTCCTGAAGTAGTACTCATGTGAGAAATGTGAGGATGGTATACAGAAACTGTTATATTAGTTACTCTCACTTAATTCCTAGTCACTCATGGCTTCCAAAAGGCATCATTGATTCATAAAGGACATGCTACGAGCTAATAGGATGCTAGAAAAAAATAAACAGCTGTGGTACTGTAATTTCTTGTATGTACCAGCAGCACAGAGATGTCCCCCAGATGCCAAGGGAGAGAACAATTCCTGGTTGCAAAGGTACAACAGGTGTGTTTTGCCAGGAAAATATGCGGCCAGTTTTTCAGATCTGAGTATGCTGAGGACTCTTATAAACCTTTTGTCATTTTTCACTGATACAAAGGCAGACTGATCTTGGCTGGGCAACCATGTCTTGCTCCAAAGAGGATCGGTTAGGTCAGAAGGAACCCAAAGATTTCACAGCGGTACAAAAAAGGCAAAAATCTTTAATGTTTTTGTCATTTGTTGTGTTCACGTGTTTATTTCTGTTCTACTCACCTGTGTACTCTGGAGTACCTTTTGTGCAAGACAGTCTGAAGCATGTAGTAGAAAGGAAGCAATAGCATCAGCTGCAGCACGCTGGGGACACACCATTTCTTTGACCTTCGTGAGCCAGTGCCATGTTGGTAAATTGCCACTGAAAATAAGACAATAATGAGCTCTGGAGACTTACTGGAAGAGAAGCTTTTCATTACCATGAGTACAGGGCTTCAGTTTGTTACTCACCTTTTCCAGTTTAAAGAAAAACCATTGTTGCTGGAGAAGAGGATGAATAAAACTCAGTAATCAGACTGTTACTGTTCCCGTACTCATATAAAATAACGGGAAGAATAAGCCCAGGGGAGTTCTGTGATGTGAACCAACCAATAAACCAACTAGAGACTGCAGACCCCATCCTGCCCATATTTGCTTCGGTCTGAAGCCACAGTAACTCCTTTGTGATTAATGGGGTAACAACAGTATTAAACTGTTCCCATCATTGATCCAAGTACCAAGATGGCACACATAAAAACTCTTTAATGGTTCACATCTCACTTTATAACCTTTGATACACTGAACTATGGAATAAAAGAAACATAAAAACAAACAGTAACGGGAAAATCTGTAGCCATGAACTTCTCAAAGCAATTCTAAGGAAAACACATTAAAAAGTAGTTCACAGATCAGCTGTGCAGTGGTTCTTATTCCCATTCTGCAAAAGTGGATATTTTCCTTGTAAGCAGTATTCATTTCTCATAGCAATTTTTTTTTTATAGTGCCACCTGTTCTGGACCAGCAACTAACAATTACAATCTTACTGAAAACAAGCCTGCCAATACACATGTGAGTTTACGACAAATTTTTTCCTGACAGAGTTTTCAGATCCCTCGGGGCAAAATAACACTGAGTTCTCTGCAATGTTACCTTAAATTAGAAAAGACTATCTGAAAATGCAACTTTTATTTGTCAGTATTTAAGCCACATACAGACCTGAGCTCTTAATGTACACTTCAGGTCAACTCTAGTAGTAGAGGGCAGACATGATCATGATTCGTTTCTGGTTTAAGAATCTTTTACCCCATTAAAATGGCTTAGGAAGGTATCATTTTGACCAGAATTGGGCCCAAGATTTTGTACACTCAGAGCTTTATAATGTACTCAGAGTATGCAAGTGTGAAAAAAACAGAAATGCCCTAAATTAAATTGATTTACAGGCTGTCCTTAACATGTTTTGAAGTTCCCTCCCCTTGTTACAAGTTTGATCACTGTACTTATCCACTCCATCTTTTGAGCCACTACTGTGAGCTACACCCAAACATCTGATCTCACTCATATCTCTTTGAGAAGATAAATGAGTATTTGCAAAGCCAGAGCTATATTGACCAGGATGCCAGCATTGATATTGGATATTGTAGTCTGTTCTACTACTCTACTACTTTAACTCGCTTTTTTTTTTCCTACTACCATGATTTGTCTGACAGTAGTGCTAACAAGCAAACCATGCTGCCTTGGAAAATACTTTCCCATGTGAGTGTGAAGTAATGTAAATACAGTGAGAGACTAAAACCCACGGTGAGAGAGTCCAGAAGGAAACGGGCAGAACTCCCTTGTTCTCTTTGAAGAAGTACCCACTAACACTGCACATCCATAAAAATTTGATTGGTATTCACATATCTTAGGGAAATTATGCAAAGTGCTAGTGGAATGAGCTTTTAAATTCTTCTCAGAATGGTACACATGATCTTCATATTATAATACATCACAGTATAGTGATAGTCTGCTCAGAGTTCTTTAAAGGACTTGCAAACCACAGAAAATCAAGACACAGTAGTAACACAAAATATGAGCAGCCAATGCAGGTTTCTGTGGGGTCCTCTGTTTTGCCAAAGAACTGTCATCAGTGCACTGGTCCTGAATAGGGACATATTATTGCTAATACCTCTGTGGTTCATGCTGCTATATGTGCTCCAGAAATTATTTTTCCAGAACTGTTAGCTATCAATAAAAAATAAAGACAAGTTGAAGTGGGAAAAACCTTTCCTGCCTGCACCCACCTTCCTCCTCCACATTGTTTCTGTTTGCCTTGCTGTACAGTCACGAGGCTGGCGGGAAGGATGGATGAGCTGGTGGCTACAGCAAGAGATAACCCTTTGAGAGACCTCCCTTCCCAGATCTGCCTCAGTTCTCCTACAATCTCCAGGCAAATCCCTGAGGCCATTTCCATCTCATCCTTGTGAATGCTGTGGTGTCTCCTTTCTGCTCAGAAGAGAGCAGACTGATTGCAGTAGTTACTGGGCACGTGGGAGGGGGACAGAGAGGGACATATCAATTTTATACCATCTTTGAAATATTTGCTTTCGGTCTACCTTTTTTACTGTCCAGTGGACAAAGCTGAGAAAGCCAGTAAGTGCCAGGCAGCCCATAGCTTTTCTGTCTAGAAGATAAGTTTCCCCTCATATGCTTGTTTAAATACTGTCATAGTGCTACTGAAACATATGCAAAGAGGTTTAAAAAAGTGGAAAAAAATTAGGAATCCATTTATACATGGTATCCTGGTAACTGAATTGATTAGAAGAGCATGTGGATCATCTGTGCAAGTTCTGCAATGAGTTTGTGTTCTATAAAAGGATTTGAACTGGCTATGGGCAAATGAGTAACAGGAAAAAACCCACAAGCTGATCATTTTAAGATGTAAGATTTGCAGGATCTCATAGAAATCCCATGTATTTTTTTTTGTTTAGTTTTGCCAGAGAATTTTTTTCTGCAAAGTGACTTGCAATGACATAACTTAAAAACCCTCTACATTCACACATGTAATAGAGTCGCTAAAGTATTTGGAGAGTAAACACTGCCATGTGGCTTATTTGACCATGCAGGCTAAACCTCACGGTCTGGATTTCAACCATATAAATTCAGGCAAGTGAATTGGTTTAAAGCGTGGTTTTTTTCACTTTTGAAATATGTTGAACAACAACTGAAAAATTATAAATGTTCTTCCTTTTTTCAGCTCCAGAATGAGAACATAAATGCACCTGGCAAATGTGCACTAAGTACCCCTGAAATAAAGATTCCTTTGTGCTCTACATGACCTGGAAGTCGCTTGCTCAAGGATGCTACTATTTAAGCAGTGTTTTGAAGAACTGGATTGGAATGTTTGGAAAGCAATAACATAAGAAGTAATGCAAGCTCTGGCAAGCTATGCAAACTATGGTAAAATGGGAGACTAAAAGCTCATGCTTCAGGGCTTAAGTTTTACCTACTATGGAGGCCAGGAAGCAATTTTTCTCCTAATAACACTGTATAATTGAATAAGTAGACAATGGGTCTGATCCAAAGCCCACTCTTGCTGATGAAGCACTTTGTATTTATTCTCCTGAGCTTTGGCTCAAGCCTGCCATAGTCAGAAAGCTGCTCATCTCCCTTTCAGATCTGTGTAAATTTGCCACTGCTGGAAGCAACAATGCAGACTAGGTGATTGATGGGCAATCAGACTGGGAAAGAAAAATGCAAACTATTCTTGCAAACTCAACCCATGCAGACTAGGTGTTTGATGGGCAATCAGACTGGGAAAGAAAAATGCAAACTATTCTTGCAAACTCAACCCATGTGAAGTTCCCAGCAACTGCAGATGTTCACAGTATGAACACACATTTGTAATCTCTGAGATTCTTGGCTGCTGAATACAGCATAGACTCTGCTGGGTTACTTAGAGATGCTTTCCTTTCCATAAAGCTTGGCTTCCTGACCTTGGCTCCGCCTGCAGAAAAGAGCTCAGATGTCCTGTTAGCTTTGCTCAGAGTCTTTAATTAAGAGGACAGGCTTGAGGGAAATGGTGATCTCTCTTATTGGAGGTGCCAAGACTAGCCATTGTTCGTGTTACGTATTTTCTCAAGCCAGTTCTCCTTTTCATCTGCAAATTGTGAGAGGGCATGGATTCTTCTGGTGAATGGAGAGGAGATGACAGAAGAAACCAAAGTTCCAAAGTTAGTGTTGCCTGGTGTGATATACAAGCACCTGCAGCTGCTCCCTCTGCCACCTCTACTTTCACTGCCTATGGTTGCCACTGGCCTGAAATATGGATATCAACTGGAGAGCTAAACACATTTCATCTATGAAATATAAGGGCAGAGGTGAGGTCTGTTTTTTGGGGTTTTTTCTGTTGTCTCTGCACAGAATGCCCAATAACTAATAAATATTTCCTATCAGCTGGGAACCTCTCAGTGGGAACAATTATCATAAACCGCTGCAAAATAAGTATTGCAAAATCTTCCCTCAGCCTTCCACACTGTTCCAGAAAAGTTAAAGGCCAGGGAAAGAAGAGGACAGGAAAGCCAATGCAACCCAGTACTCATCAGCAGGTTGAAAAAAAGTGCAGGGAGGAAATGAAGCACAAAGAACAGCACAATTTGTAAAGGCACCCAAACTCAATTTTAAAATACGGCCAGGAGTTACCAAGCTCCACACTACTGTGACTAGCCAAGCCAGCTGACTTGGACCTAGGAAGGCTAAAATATGACTTGCACTCTTCCTAAAATCAACAGGAAAAGATTCACTTCAATTAGGGTGCAGGCCTTGGTGATTAACTCTGTCCACTGATGGTAGGAGAGACCCAAGCAGAGAGCAAGTGTTAATGCTGCCAGCCTATGCATGTGCCACACTGGAGTGTCACAATTGCCTACTGTGTGCCAGTGTAGCGTGAGGGCTCTGCAATCCAAAATGTTGCTGGTTGAGATCAAAAGGAGCTGAATGCATAAAAAAACATTTTACTAATCCACTCTCCTAGCCTTTAAGCCCCTTCCAGATTACACAGGTAACATGGGGACAAAACTGGACACCTCTATCTCTTCCATGGCACAGTAGCACCAGTCTGTCTCAGCATAGTTTTTCTTGAGAGGTATAGTTGTAGCAAGGTGTGTACCTTGCTCTTGGGCCTCTTCTTCTTTGAACACACTCTTCCACCTCATCTCTCTACACACAAATGCCCTCTGAACAGACCACGCGCTCTTCTCAGCTGAGGGGGACATCACTCTCGAGTCACTGCGTACACAAACTCAGGGTGAGCCATTAAAATGTCCAACTGTAATTCATACGCAGGTTGCTTTCAAGAGGTCAGATTTCAAACAAGGAATTGTAGAAAAAAGGTGAGCATCTGCTGCTTGAATCAGTGCAATCGAACTGTTGAATGTCTTTCACAGACTAAACAAATGACTTTCATTTTATATTTTCAAATTGGCACAAGTCAAACCTATATACTGAATTAATTAACGATGCCTGTGAGAATCAGTCCTCCTTCAGCTTTTTAATTATACTTTGTCATGTGCCTTCACAAGATCTTTCAAGGGAAGCCAAACAGCTCAGTTGTGCTATTACTTTATAGGCAGGAAATGCAGAGTAAACTGGAAGTGAGCGGCTCCAAAGCAGAAGTCGTTAAGAAAATATTTCAGTGTATGCAGCCATGTCCTGAGGATCCACATTGGTCATTACTGCTCTTTGGGGCAAGAAAGTGTGTCTCTCTCACCAGTCTTTCAATTATTTTGGAGCATGAGTTAGGGGCCAAATGCTCCTTTAAAATTTTCTGTTAATGCATAGTCTGCGTCACACATAACAATCTTTTACGTCAAATGTACTTGGTTCTTAGGAATAATTTAAGAAGCTGTCCATTTCAGGGAGAGCAGCAAGACAGATTTATGTGGATAAAGAGGAATGTTAATAATGTTCCTTTTTTTTGTGTCAATATTTACTGAAATGTCTTATTAATGTCAAAAAATAAAAAAGCAAGGACAGATCGAATAAGCAGTCTCTAGCCATTACTATCTGCTAGAAAGTTTTCCTGCCAATTGCAGAAGAGTCTGCAAACAATCTGGCATGGTTTTGATTATTTATACATAGATGTAAGTATTAGGAGATAAGCATTCTCTCATAGGCAATGTAATTGATTTTATTTAACTTTGCGTCTTGCAAGACTCTAATGTTTTCTCTAATGAATTTGTTCCTGTCTGAGAAGGAGATTAACAAAAACACTGGTGTTTAAAAGTGGCACATGACAGAGCTGCAACATGATCAGCCCTAGTACTAGTGCAGGCTGTGAGGGTATGACTCCGTTGTTGCTCATCTGGTTCATGTGATTTCTGTGAGCTCCAGAGAACAAATTAACCAATGCGGGGGAGGGGGGAAAAAAATTTTTAAAAAAGTTTCAGTTGTCAAACAGAGAGTGAGCCAAAGCAAGTGAGAGGGCAACTGAGAATCAATCAAACGGTCAGCAGAGCTTCCTGCTTGATAGGGACAGACAGATAGATAGCCTGCAGCTGAATCTCTTGCCCAGCCTCACTTGAACAGATACAATTGTGTTGTCTTCTTCCAGAGCAGCTGGCAACATTCCAGTTTGAGATCAGCTCTGGCCAGTTAAGGTTCCTGACAAAGTGTTATCTGCATTTTTCTAGTACTTTTCTCTATAGGTCACCATTGCAAACTCACAAGTTGTTTTCTGCATTGCTTTCTCAGTCACTTTGACAGCATGAGCAAGCACAGAATTAGTTCTTGGTTTGTTTTTCCTTCTAAAGGCAAAAAACTGTCATGATCTCATCTCTGACAGATAACAAAGATACACTGCCAGCCTATTTTACCCTTGGAGAAATGTCCAAGTACAGTAGAAACTACATTGACTGAAAACTGAATCCGCAGCATACGAGTCCTCCATTATGTCCTTCAGGGTGATTTTTAGCCTCTTTCCCACAAACTGGCCACCTTCGTGCTTTTACGTGCACCAGCTGGGCTCTCAAACCCCACTCAGCCACTCACCTGAACTCATGCTTCACTTGAAGCGCCATAGTGGTCCCATTCGTGTCACTTCTCCCAGACAGGTCTGAGGCACCAGTCTGGGTAACCCTTGAGCACATACAGTGAAAGGAAACAAAGAGGCTTCCTCCACACCAGTGGAGAACTTCGGGCCATACCAGCTTGAATTTCACTATATAAGCAATAGCCATTATACTTCCATTTGACTTGTTTTGTTCCATCTTGCCACAAAAAATAGACCTGTCAAGAAAATGTCTGGAAAAATACCACAGAAATGGACTTTATTATTTATTACAGGGTAGGATCCTTCCCAGAAGATGCCAGACCATATTTCTTTTTAGTTGCATCAGCGTAACTTCAGGCTGTCCTTGTATGCACATGCAGCATGTAAGCAGGAAATGCCAGTCTGTGGGAATCTGCAGAGACAGACATCCAGAAGGTTACAGTGCTTGCACAACTTTGGTGAATGGCTTCACTGTCCATCAGAAAGAGACATCACACTGGGAAGACACTCACAACCCATCGGGTGGGCTGTATGGTGACACACCAGGGATGCAGGAGACCCGGCACATGCTCCCGACCCAGCTACCCATTTTATTTCTGTCCTGAGTCAGGTGATAGATTCAAAGTATCAGTTCAACAGCAAAGACATGTTCACTTTCCTGGAAGAAGGGTTGTAAGGAGTTTTGGAAAGAGGAGGGAGCTACAAAGGTGATAAAGTTCTGCCTCCTATTTTCCATCAAGCGTCTCCCACGTCACATCCCTTGTCCTCTAGAGGTGGGGAGTCTAGTACTTCACATTGCTGCAAGTAATTTCTTTAATTTGAGGAGCACAAAAGACTCAATACAGAAGATCTGAGATTAGACTAGTGTGTTCTGGGCTTCCTTAAGTAATGTGATAGGACAGGGGCCTGTGCAGACTCAGATGAAGGTCACCAGTTTTTTTCCCTTGGCAAGGAGGCAGAGTGCTCCATCCCTACTGCTGAAGTGAGGTGGCTGGTAGCTGAAACACAGGCCTGTGAGACTTAAAGAGTGCACTAGTCAGGATACAGTTAATATTAGCTAACCTTTTATGTCTGAATAAAAGTATAGTAAAATAATGTAACCAGCACAGTGTATGAGCACTTCATAACACTGACATGACACATAGATATGTGAGTAGTGTGCCCACCAAAGGGACACAAAGGGTGTAGCTGCATGTAGGAGATACAAGAAGTTGCTGAAGGACAAAATAAGCACAAGGGACTGCAAATAAGCAGGACACCCTGCCAAATGCACAAGAAGAATGACCGGCATGATGAAAAAAATACATAGCATCAGAAGCAGAGGAGACCACCCCTTTTGGGAGAGAGGCAAAAAAGAACTAAAAACTTCAAGCTCAAACAGGAAAGACAGAGACGAGAGAAGACAGCCCACACTGATGCTCAACAGAGAGATCTCAAACTTGATCAACAGGACCTCTATGACTAAGAAATGTAAAGGACTAGAGCTGCCTGCACTTGCTGTATGGCGTCATCTCCATGGTACTGTATACTTACAGCTGATGCAAAATATAAGTCTAAGCTTTCTGTATGTGTAGCAGTGATGACTAATAATGTATATGAATGAACGATTGGCAAAAACAGTGTTGTTAATGAATGAATTTGGTAAAGTCTTGTTTTATAATTTAAAACTGACTTGATTTGTTAGTCTTCTAAGCACCTCCATCACAGTGATCTCGAATACTTTAGCTGATACAGATATACATATACATGCCTATGTATACAGTTGCAAGAAAAAAAAAATGAGAGATCTGGGAGATAAAGGGAACAGAAGTGATATGATAAACAAAACAAATTTCTGATAAGCAAGAATTTTCCAACTTATATTGTATCTTCCATGTTCATGTGCTAGAGAAGCATCATTATAGAAAAGAGGTTTAAAAGTGACAATAACCTTCCTTTCATTCCAGAATGTAAACTTCACTTCCTTTGGAAAGAAACTATCAGTATGAATATCATACAAGTGATCTAAGAAACTGTCTGTACAACGACCTGCTCAGTATAGGTAAGAGGGCCTGCAATTCAAGGAGCAGCCTGGTGAAACTTTGTCAGAGTAAAGACTACACCTTAATGCTTCATTTGAAGTACACTATCCATTTATCTGGTTTGATTAGCTTGTTTTGGTTTGGTTTGGTTTCTGTTTTGTTGTTTGTTTTTTTTTTACTAGTGTGTACAGATCTTATTGCTTGGCTCTTTTCTTTGCGTACGCAGTTTCATCAGAGGACCACGTCAGTTCTAAGGACGAAGGAAAGAACAAATAAAGAACTATTTAATTAGTAAACTTAAAGTAACTACAGTTTACAGCTTAGCTTAACATTTATGTGGCAGCTCAAATGGAAAGATCCCTGTAAAATTTAAGGAGGAGGAAATGTGGAGGAGTACACAGAATTATAACTGTGTTGAGGAAAACAACTGTAGAAGGCTGTACTATTTAACATAGAACCCTTACTTAGACAGAATTTTCCTCAATAATTTTGCAGGATGTTGTGCATATAACTAATTCTCTTCTAAAAATCATCAGATGAGTTGAAAGCTTCACAAAGCTTCCATTACTTTTTTCTACTGAATTGTATAGTATTCTGCCTAAAGGGAAGATATATTCTAAGTTACTCTTCTTTGTTCCAGTAGTGTTTTCAAACTGGTTCTGGATGTTTAGCAAGTGATACTTAACATTTCACAGTCAACTAAGAACCATTGACGTTGTAACTATCTTTGCTTAGAAAATTTGATCAGATCTTTGAACAGTTTCTTACTTAACTGCATTGTATAGGTAGCTAAGGAGGTTTGTTCACTTATATCAAAATCCAGCATTTTTGTTTATGATTAATTTAAAAGTAAGACTTCCCTGAAATGCAAGTGAGAAACAATGTTCTTGTGCTATCTATATACCACACATATTTGAGTGTGTATGTATTAATTCAAAAGAACACTTGGTAAAATAAGGAGGAAAAGAGACAACAGGGATGTCACTTAAAAAAGACTTACTGCTTTCCCTCAAGTCCTTCTCCTTTGAAATGATACAGCTGACAGTGGACACCTGTGCCCACCCACCAGCTTTTTTCTGTCTCCCCAACTACATTAATCTGGTCAGGGGCTCAAAACCAACCTAAGCAACAAGCAATATTGTGCTCTGAGTCAGTAACAGTGCTTTATAGCTATCACAAGTTAGCCATTGAAAAGGTTAAAGGATGAGAAAGAAAGCCTATGTACAGCCAGCCGGTCACTTGCACTGTATGTGACTGTGGTCTCTGACACAAGAGTAACTAAATGCAGTTCTCAATGGAGCTAGAAGCCATGCCTCTGCAACCAGGGTGATCAAGCAGGGACCAGCCGTGTCACAGAGGTTTACTCTTTAAAACATGCTAAAAATACATTACCCTAAAATGATGTCTCCAATTAAATTAACTCCCTTACAATTTGGCCTAAAGGTTTCATTTATGCTTTTTAGGAAGTCAAGGGACCCCAGTGTTATTCAGACAAGAATTAATGAGCATTTCTTATTAAACACAGAGAGCTTCAAAGTACAGCAAGTGGAAAAAACAAGTTTACTGCTGTTCCTCTGAAAAAAAGTCCAGTGATATGCAATAAAAGCAACTTAAAGAGAACAACAAATACCATGGTTACTGCATGGTCAGTAGTTGTTTTCATTCCCATGCTGATGTTGCATTTTGTCCCAGAAGTATAGCTCACTAGTAAACTCAGACAAAACTTATAAAATCAATTTATGAGTGCAGTACAAGAATGCCCTTTGTGCCCCGTTGAAAACAAAGTTTATATACTTGTTTAAAAACACCATTCATACCAAGATATTGCATCACAGATTGATGTACTAAGGATTTTGTTCTCTAAGGTCAAACAGGTATTTTTTCTGAGTTGCTACCATTTAGCCAGAATTAGTGAAAATCAAGGCACTTTTTTACTCTTTTCTTGGTCCTATATGGCACAGCACCCTGATCACCCTCTGCAGACACCCTGAATGGCTCTTTGCTTAAAGATGACAACCTCACTCACTACAGGAGACCTGAATCTCTCAATAGTATGTGTAGCTTTTCAAAAGCCAGCCCAATTTTGTTGATTAAATTCGTAGGCTTTGCAAGCCTAGGATCTGTTCAGCAATAGTCTTTTTCTAGTTCATTGCAACATTAGATACCTCAGGCTGGTTGTCAAACCTATGGTGTCTCATTGACAGGAGGGTTCATGAGCCAAAGAATGTGTCTGTGTGGTCCTGCATGTTGCCTATTCTCAGTCTCTGTAGCTGGCTTTCAATGCCTTCCCCTTTCTAGTTTTCCACCAGGTATCTGGGGTATTTGGATGCTTTCAAGTTTCTTCCAGTGACCTCATTGTTAATTGTGAATCAATAACATCAAGGCCACCAACAGCAGCACCTTCTTGCTTCCAGATGAAATTAGGACCCTCAGTGGATTTGGCAAAGAATTTTATCTTATTTCATTTTCTCTGTCTTCCCCAAGGACGTGAGTACCATTATTATTTTTAGAACATTGAATCAGTTATCAAGAATTTCTGTAAAAGAAGAAGGTATCACTGGTTTGGGGGGGAATCTTTCCGGTTATCACTGATGAAACCAATCTAGTGAAACTGATCCTGGTTTTGTCTTCATTTAAAAACTGAGATGAAAAAAAAAAAAAATTGTTCCAAACTGGAAACTTAATGAGCTTAGTCATTATACTAGCCAATTCTGTACTGAGGTTTAGAGACAAAAATTCTTTATTCACTGGAAAGCCATTAGCCGTTACCTCCAGGACAATACAACTGATTAAATGAATAAACAACCTAGTTCTTTCCTTTGACAGTAAAATCAGCCTCAGACTACAGGTTAAGATGCTGACATCTACCTTGTAAACAGCCAAGGTCAAATGAGATGAATCTTGCCCCTCCTGGGACCAGGAAAACTCAATCATTTCTGTGAGTTCTATGCACAGATTTCAAGTTTTTCTGATTAGAATCAGATTCTGATTTCTAAAGTCACATTTAGACTTCACTAATTCTACCACAATTAATATTCTCAGTAGATATTATTTGTGCTCTTTTTTTTTTTTTCTCATGGTGTGGATTATTAGAGCCTAAATATCTCTGATACTATCTCTGTCAAAATTCTTCAGTGCATAACATGTACTTTTGTCTCCTACAAGTGTTTGGTGAATACAGAACTGTCATTGCACTCCTTGCAATCTCATTCACAACCATGCATGTGACACACACCTGGGGTTTTTTGGCAATCTTAGTTTCTCTACCACTTCACAGAGCTCCCAGTTAAAATCTAGCTTTGCAAAATCCATGCTGTCCACCCTATTTTTTTCAAGTTACTTTTCATAAAAGAGAAGGAAAAGAAAGAGGAAAACACCTGGATGAACAACCCAATGGGCAGGAAGTAGAAAGGAGAAAATTTAACCACATTTTCCAGGAATCCTACTGGGCCAGGAAGAATACTGACATGGTATTTTCTATCATGACTGAGCAGTGGATGGGAGAATAGTGACTCACAGGCATTTAACATTAATATTATCACTCAGCTTTCTGATGGGAACAAGCCAGCTGGTTGCCTAACTTCCACCCTAACTGAACAGGAGTTGTCAGTCAAAGTTTCTTATCTTTCTTTTAAAATCCTAGCCCATTGTCACAAAATTTTCAGTAAATAGTGACTTATGGATGCATTGCACCAATTACTTGTAAGCAGAACTTCTCAGAGGATTAAATAAGAGAGCTTTATCCAAATGGCTGAAGTGTTACGGCCTTCTTGAGATGGCTTATGCCTCTCTGAAAAAACTGACTCAAAGAGTTCCCAATATTTACGGTATTTGATACTTTTTTTGTTTAGTGCAATAAATCTTCATGTCAGAGGAAAGGCTGTTGTTGATACAGTTTAGATATAAACTACAGAAAATACCAGTAACACTTTAATCCTAGGGTGTGACTAGATACCAGGTATCATGTGTGTTCACCACAGCTACTGGAGTATGAAAGTTATCAGTCATCCACTTTTCATTATTAAAAATCAAAGTTTTGCACCACATGCCTGCATACAAAGACAACTCTGAAAATATTTTGTAAGCACATACCTGGCAAGTGGCTAGCAACAAGACTGCACAAGCGGTTTGCATGCAAACACAGGTGTACGCAAGGCATGGCACAATAACGGCCTACCAGCCAAGCTATGGTAACAATGAGACTTGCATTTTTTCCCTATGCTTAATGTATAAAATGTGCCGCCCTTGTTTCAGTGACAGAACAGAAACTATATAAGATTTTTGTTTTCCACTGGGAAAGGAGGAGTTAGATTTATTGTAGTAAACACTATTTATTTATTTATTTATTTATTTATTTATTTATTTCTCTATCTGTTAAAGAGCTGCTAAGGAGCTTCCATATGAGCAGCAGTCTAAATTCTCAGTACAAAGGAGCCGCTCTCCCTCTGACTCCCTGTCAAAGCAGCATGTCCATTTCAGCTCCACCGTGTGGGTACAAGCTTCCGCTTTTGCATGGCTTTAGAACAGGGTATAATGTATTTTCTCTATTTACTCTGTGGTCCAGTGGCATTATATTTTAGAGTCAAAAGACTGGAATTCCCTCTGCTCAGAACTGAAGCCTGCAAATGATTACACCATTGTCACTGTCAATATTTGGACTGAGTCAGAGGCACATGTTTAGGCAAATCTGACCAATTTACTGTTAGCACTCTTACAATGTTGATTGTACTCCTACTAGACCAGAAAAACACAGGTTTTTACCATATGTAAAAAAAAAAATGCTTTTGTGCAGATCACTTGTGCAGAAGGGACAAAATGCTGACACCACACTAGCATATACTTAGAGAGTGCCAGCAAAGAGAAATTTGGTTACCTGCCACTCCAAGAACCAGCCTCAGTATGCTTGAAAGTCCCACAAAGATGGTGTTTCTCCTACTCCAAGCTAAGAGGGTAGATCTAAATACAAATAGCAACATAAGAATGAACCGATTAGACATTTCTTTCTTTTAAATCAACATTAATCCTCCACCAGCCCTAAGAAGGAACTTTCTCTGAGACAGCTCCAGGACCTTTTTCTCTCATCTACTTCTGGTTCCCAGTAGCAGAGCCCACAGGCAGGTCTCCTTTTTGGTTAAATGAATGGAGGACCACTGGAGAGTCATAAAAACAGAAAAATCTTAGTTAGTAGCTAGCTCAAAAGGTGCTTGTGGTTCCAGCTCCCAGCAGCAGACTGCAGGCAGTATGCATACTCTGTGATGCCTGGCATCTTAACACCAGTGATCTTCTCTCATGCAGGTATTGTTAGGGAGCACACATGAGGCAGAGCAGCAGTGATGTCCACATTTTGCAGATAAGAAATGACAAGCAAAGAACATTTGCATTCCATAATGCAGTCCAGTATACACATATTCAGTGGGAAAATTTAGCAAGCTGGATATTCAAAGTAATTAATCCACAGTGCTTCTGGTGTGGCACAGTATGGTGATGAATTACACAGAAAATCATTTGTGTAAAATCACATCTGAAATACATGACAGATTAAGGAACCAAACACATATCACTGGAGCTCAGCACTGTAACTACAAAACCATCCTCACAGATGTCCTTAACCTAATATTTCTCGCTTCTTGTCCAAAAACCTATGATAGCTGAGTGCCACTTATAACTGGTGAAGCAACTAGCTGTCACTTTAAAAAAAGCCTGTTACCTTTTCTTACTGCAGTCAGAGAGAAATTTGTCATTTGTTGTAAAAGGAAAAAGCTTTTACATCAAAAACCTTGTTTTCATGTATAAATAACCAAAATCAGCCCTGTCACGACCATGCCAAACTGGTAGAAGAAGAGAGGGTCACTGACAGCTTCAGAAAACGTTAAGATGCAAGAAAATTAAGATGGCTGTGCTGAATGAATGGGCAGCTTATTTATCCACAATAATGTTCACCTTGGTTAAAACATCACCCAATCTAAGATGGAAGTGTGGAATTTGCTGAATAGTTTCTTACACATAAGAGTAGTTTTCCCTTCAGTCAGGAAAAATACCAAATCTTTAGCATAATTAGCCAAAACTTTTATTTAAAAAAAAAGAAATCTATTGAAGTTATAGTCAAAACAAACCATATCTTTGAAGTCCCTCTACAAACTCTTTGCAGAAAGGTATGTTGAAAATCTTTCAAAAATTCCAACTCACTGGTGGAAAAGAAAAATACAATGTCTAGTATGCATTTCACAAACATATTTAAGCTAACAAGCTAATCTATTTTCACATTGCTTTGTGGAGAAATTATGAATGCCTAGGTCCACATTTTCAGTACAGTATATGACACACATCCATACATCAACTTCTGAGAGATAAAAAGCTTGGTAAACTATTTTTGGAATTAGATAACAAAAAAGAAGCCACATATGAAAATGTCAATTAAAAAAAAAAAAAGGACAGAAGATTTAAAAATAAACATTACACAAAGTATTTGCTATTTTTCAGCAGGACAATGATGGAGAACTCCAGTTGTCTACTGTAGTAAGCGAAATGCCATCATGCCTCACCTTGAGGAGACTTAATAAAAGAAAGATTCATGATACGAGATCTGTGGTATACCAAGAATTACAAACTAGACCTCCCTTCTACTCCTTTCTTTAAAGAGAATCCCTCTCCACCTGAAAGAAGGTTACATAATAAAAGTTATCGTCACATCACAATGAAAAAAGCACTATGAAAAATAAAACACTAAGCAATGAAGGCATAGGAAATACTGCATTCTGTTAGACTGATATCTAGAAGCAGCTGAGCAGCTCCTCCATTTACACCACTGCTGAATGTGACTCAGGCTGAAAATGCGCTATTTAGACTTTATGATCTGTTCACGTGTCTGCAAGTAGTTAGCGAGAAAAATATTTTCTAATTGATGGAACATTGTGTATTCAGGCTCATCCTAGCTGTTTTGTGGGGTGTTTATTTATTTCCTTAGACAATGCAATGGAAGAATAGGATGCACGTCAGTATAAAGAATGTAAAAAGATCTAGGCAATAGAAAGCATTCCATTTTCTTTCTCATTAAAGCCACTGAAAGGACGTGCAGTTCTGCTTCTCTGATCCCATAGAATTCCATCACACAAACTCACAATTGTTTAAATGTTCCATGAAGCTTACAGATATTCAATGAATTTTACTACGTTGTCATTTTTCTTTCCATGTAATCTTATTAGCTGCTAATTTTGTTTCTGTTTCAGGCGAATATCCACTATTTAAAAATACAAAGCTCTGGCACATCTGTATACTTCTTGATTCACTGGCAGTTCTGAGAAAATAGAAAGAAAACTGCTTTTGGTTGGACCAAACTCAGAACTTGCAAAATTTCTAAGGAAAGGACTTTTCATTTTCAACCTGACAATTTAAAACTTGACTTTTAGTTTAAATCAAATTTTAAAATATATTTTGTAATAAACAGGTGCTTCAAAACAAAAATAAAGTTCATAAAATATTTTTTTTTCTTAAAAAAACAGACTGGTTGACCAGCCCTGTATGGTGCTTTTGCAGCAGCCCACCCAACCCTGTGCTACCAGGGTGCCATAAGCATGTGGTCACCCCTTCAAGCCATGTTACCAGTTGTGCAGCAGATGGGCTCTTCAGTGCAGATGGTCCACTGTCAACAGATGTGTCAGAGAAGAATTAGCAGATAATCCTGTCCTGACAGCAAGTTTATTGCCATCTGTGGCCAGGGAGAGCACCAGGGGCTTTTAAGGGCACAGTTTCTCCAGATGGAAGGGACAGCAGTGCACAACCTGTTCTAACAGCTCAACAGCTGGAAGAGCAACCATGCTGCAGCAACATTGGCCAGGTGGTCTAGCAGGGACACTTCACTAACATAGGACAGTAATACAGGGTTGTAATGCTGATGCCTTCAGACACTTGATTCTCTCAAGTTAGCCCTCACAACACACCTACAGAAAGGCATCACCACCACCAAGATTAAAAACTATTGTGGACAAAACTGCATAACTCTTGTTCCTTTGTGTCATGAAGCCTCGCTGTGACAGCTCTAGCCTTCAGCTTTAGCTGGGCACCTCACTTCTGCATGGTGCTGAGTTGTGCAGTCAGATGGCTACCTGTAAAAGAAAACAGAAGACCAACAGCAGGAAGGAAGAAGCTTCTCTGTTTCTCCTGTGTCAGGAACAACCTATTTGCAGCACACTCCTTTGGACTGACTTCTAAGATGACTGGCAGTAAGTTGTAAAATTTCTAATGAGTCAAGTATGTTTTGCCATGTTGCAACGTCCTAAGCCACTATGGGCTCAGTTTCTGGGCAGAACAGTCGTGTCTCTGAAGTGAAGCTACACTACCTGTGGCTACATGGGGTACCTAATGCTCTCCAGGAAATGCGGGGAGTGGGGAAGGAGCCCTTTGAGGAGGAGCTGCAGGGGAGGGTTACCTGCTCAGGAAGGCTCTGATCTGCCACATCCTTTGTCCTGGAAGCCAGAATCTGGGTACTTGGCCCTGTACAACCTCTACATTTATTTGCCAGAGTCCATATACACTCTCCCCGCCCCCCCTCACCATATACACTCACCCACCTCCTCAAGGAACTGAACTAGTGAGACCTTCACAGTAACCTGCAATTCAGTGAACTAATGAAAGTCTTAGCAAAAAACACAGATTTGCTTCTCAGCTCCTGAAGGTCAACACAGAAGGCCTGACTTTAGAGTAGAAATCTGTAACCATTATTTTGTACTCTCATTGGCCTGCCAACGTTGGTTTTGACCACATGCAGAAATCACACTAAGTGGTGCTTGTTGGGTAACTGGCCCAAAAATCATATCTGTTAGCAAACCCCTTCCAGACATTGACTCACACCCTTCCCCTCCAGTGTACAGGCACTCCTCTTTGCACATCTACTGAGAGGCTGAAGTAGCTTCCACAAGCCTGAGGGGTATGTTTTGCAGCCTAACCAATATGTGTGTGTGTATACATACATACATTATATATATATGTATACATATACTTGTGAATGTAGGTAGATAGATAGATGGCTAGATTTAGTAGAATTTAGGGGAATAGGATCCAGGAGTAAACAAAGCATGGACATACCATCTCTTTTACACCTGAAGTAGTATTTTCAAAGGTATCCAGTACATTCAGACTGTCTTTCCTGCCTCTGCCAGGAAAGAAAGAAGGGTGCTTGTGGTAGGTGACTCCATTCTCAGAGGAACGGAGGGACCCATTTGCAGACCGGACCCAAGCCGCAGGGAAGTGTGCTGCCTCCCTGGGGCCTGTGTCAGGGATATAACTAGAAAACTCCCGGAGCTGGTTCACCCCACTGATTAATACCCACTACTCATAGTTCAGGTGGGCAGTGATGAAATTGCTCAGAGGAGTATGAGAACTATGAAAAGAGATTTCAGGGGTTTAGGGCGGATAGTTCAAGGAGCGGGTGCACAAGTGGTGTTCTGCTCTATACCTTCTGGGGAGGTGCAGGACATGGGGTGGGCTAGGAAAACACAAGTCATGAATAATTGGCTGAGGGGCTGGTGTCGAGACAGGAACTTTGGGTTCTTTGACCATGAGGCGATTTACTCAGCCCCTGGCCTGTTGTTGAGGGATGGAACTCGTCTGTCTCATAGGGGGAAACGAATTATAGCGCAGGAGCTAGTGGGGCTCATTGAGAGAGCTTTAAACTAGATTTGAAGGGGGATGGGGCTGTAACTGGGCTTGCAACAGTGGGGCAGCACTCTAGTGTTGACAAAGACCAGGGGTCCTCCCACCCTCCTAGGGTGAAACTGGCGTGCTCAGCTCGCTCCCTGAAATGGCTCTACACAAATGCGTGCAGCATGGGGAATAAGCAAGAGGAGTTAGAAATCTGTGTTCGGTCTGGTGGCAATTACAGAGACATGGTGGGACAGCTCACGTGACTGGAATGTAGTCATGGGTGGCTGTACCCTTCTCAGGAAAGACAGGCCAGCAAGGCAAGGCAGGGGGGAGTTGCTCTTTATGTGAAAGAACAACTTCAATGTATTGGGTACTGTCCAGGGGTGGGTGACGAGCGAGTTGGGAGTTTGTGGGTGAGAATTAAGGGACAGGCTGGCATGGGTGATACTGTCGTACGTGTCGTACAGGTCACCGAATCAGGACAAGGAAGTCGACAAGGCTTTTTACAGGCAGCTGGTAGCAGCCTCGCAGTCACAGGCCCTGGTTATTGTGGGGGATTTTAACTACCCTGATATTGGCTGGAAGGCCTACTCAGCCAGCCATCCGCAGTCCAGGAGGTTTCTCCAGTGCATTGATGATAACTTCCTGATGCAAATGGTGGACGAGCCGACTAGGAGAGGAGCACTGCTAGACCTTATTCTCATGAATAAAGAGGGTCTGGTTGAAGAGGTGAAGGTTGAGGGCAGCCTTCGTTACAGTGACCATGAGGTGATGGAGTTCAGGATCTCATGTGGCCG
>WKFP01014998.1:610442-656079 GCA_011057875.1 Pterocles orientalis | reverse complement strand
ATAGGAGGTTCCACTTGAATATGAGAAAAAACTTCTTTACAGTGAGGGTGACAGAGCACTGGAACAGGCTGCCCAGAGAGGTTGTGGAGTCTCCTTCTCTGGAGACATTCAAAGCCCGCCTGGATGCATTCCTGTGTGATCTGATCTAGGTGTTCCTGCTCCGGCAGGGGATTGGACTAGGTGATCTTTTGAGGTCCCTTCCAATCTCTGACATTCTGTGATTCTGTGATTCTGTGATTCTGTGTGATTCAGTGCTCACCAAATTTTGACCCTACTAAAGCCAACTCAAGAGCTTTTGACAGGATATCCAACTACATGTCTAAGAAAATTCACATACTTCATTCATCTTGCATTCTCTGCAGTATCTGAGCACCCTAATTTTAGCCCATTCACCTGTTTATCTTCACTGCTTTTTAAGCATAGATTTATTGCTCCTTTAACAGTGCCGTACTACAATTTTCTTCTGTTTCCATACACAAAAAGCCATGTGGTCGTCTCATATGTTTTTTTATAACAAGAAATGCTCTTTGTTCAAAAACTTTTAGACTTCTGAGTCAGCACATTTTAAGCAAATGCTGAATCTGCTAACATCTCCTGTTTTCACTCAGCAAAACAAACGAGCATTTGCATGCACAGTCAGCAAAATTATCAAACATTTCTGTAAAACTGCTTTAGGAAGCAGGCTAATGACTGATTCACTACAAGATTCTGCAGTTTCTGCATATCAAGACCCCACTCAAAACTCTGAAAATGTAGACTTGCTTTTTCATGAACTTCTCTACTGCAGAGGACAATAAATTTGGATTGAAACTTGCCATTACTGAGATTAGAAGCCATTAGTTTTTACTATACTGAATTTTTCCATAGCACAATTGTACACGGTTTTATGGCACCATCTACTGAAATATTAAAATTATGTAAAACAATTTAAGAATGTTTGAAATTATCTTGCTGCTTCATGTGTTCAATTTGAAAATTATACTACAGCAAATTTTATAACTAAAGGTTGAAATTTCATTTGTAACTTAAACAGTTTGTTTTGTCCAGTGGTCATAAAACTGTTATTTGACTTAAAGATTAACTCTTCATATAGCTGGAAAAAAATATCCCACTTTGAATTTTTGTATGCAAACCTTCACAAGCAACATTTTTCTGCAGAAAGCAGAGATTATAAATCACCCTGAAAACACTGGCAAAGGCATCCCTAATTTCCTGGATTTTTTAAAATAAATATTTATTCTCTTGAAGAAATACATAATGAACATTAAATATTATTTTTAAACTTCAGTTGTGCTGGTAAGCATATGTTCTTTTTTTAACCAGTTAACAATCCTGAGGGAAAACCTCAAATAACACATTGAGCTGATGTGTACTTTTAAGAAAAAAAAATGGAATAAATAATTTTATTATAAATTTTTTCTTCTCTTTTTGAAAGCAGACAATGAATTGACCTGAAATAACCTGTATTCAAATTATTTCCTGTTTAGCAGGGAGCTCTTGAAATGGATTATATTCAAAATTTGCACTGGACTGTTTGTAAGAAAGTTCTCTTTGGTTTCAGGAAATCATCCACGCTAATCAAATCCTTAGTGTCTGCAGAAAATCCTAAAGAATTACCTTAAAGAAAAATTTTCTAAAGGTGCCTTCTTACCATTTTTTTCCACATTTTATTTACAAGCAACATTGCTGTAATGAATTATGGAGATGATGTAATAATCAGTGAATTTAATCAGACAATGCCATCCTGCACTCTGACACTGTTACTTACTATATTATATCTTAATGAAGTTTTAAATCAAGGCTCTCCTGACTTTTCTGCTTAAAAGCCAAGTCATTATTTCACAAACGTCAGGGCTCTTTGAATAGTGATGCTTGGGGCGTAATTTTACCTTCTTCTGCTCTTTTTGTATTACTCAGGCATCACGACTTCCCTCACGATGTCCTGGGAGATTGGAGGGCAAGCATAATTGCGTCCTGTAACTTCTTTTCCTGTCACTTGACATCTAAGGCATGGCAATGGTGGGAAAAGTGAGTATGCTGTGCCCTAACTGTCCTTAACCCCTGCATGTGCCCGTCATTGCTGCTTTCATCTGGGATGGGCCAGGGATATAGTAAATATGGATCAGCTTCCTTGTTCTCCCCTCTCTTCCCTGGCTGCTTCCTGATGACTGTGAAAGCTTGAGTCATCCTGTGGTCAGAGCCTTCTTGAAATCAAGGCCAGTCAGTGGAAGCCTTGCCAAGATTTATGCAGGGATCCCAAATTTCTAAGCAGTATTCCCAGGAGAGCTCTGCTCTGCTCCTGGCTGTGGCATAGCCAGCCCAAGAGGGAGCTGTCAAGCAGCCACAGCCCCAAGAGAATAAGGGCTGGGGAGGCACGCACCACACTTCCCAGCAGCCTTCCTCCCCCAGTGCAGCAATCAGTGTGCAGCCATTGGGAGCATTCCAGGGACTACAGATCCTGAGAGGTTTGCAGAAAACAAAGGGCTAACACAAGCATTGGATTAACACATCATTGACCTAGGTACGGAGGTGAACAAAGCTAGCATCTTTCTGTCAAAATTGTCACATGGATTTGTGCAATCTAGGATTGTATATTATATCACTGCGACATAAATCAGAACTTTAGGTTAAGAGCTTAATGAGTTACAGAAGTATTAATAGTCAATGTGTATGAAGGGGAAATAACCAAAAGATCATCAGCAAGATTTTGCAGAAATGTAATGTAAGTAAATTGGATATGAACATCTGTATGTTAAAATGTACATGTATAAAATACTTTTTTTTTTCATACAAGGCCTGCAGGCTCCAAGCAATATTTTCGAATTAGTAAGCTATAACTGTATTTTAATATTTACAGTTATTACCTCAAATAGTAAACTGATTGTCTTAGTCCAGGTGGTCCCTTGGACACCTTTCTAAATTTGTTGATATTATGCAGGAATCTTTTTTCCCCATTCTAAGTCAGTCATTTGGGATTCAGAAAATTATTATACTGGGAATGGTGAGGAAATGCTTTTCTTGTAGTCACTCTTGTGTCCACAATTTTGCAGCTGTTTAGAGAACTGCAGTGTTTAAATAAGTTTTAATGAGGAGGAATCTGGAAGCAGATGTAGAGTTCAGGCAGGTACAGTTGTCCCATCAGCTTGAAGGTAGTGTACTTGTTTTCCTCTCATGTGCATACACACAGAGAAACTTTTTGCATGCTGAGAAAATACAGGTACAAACTAGGTCACATATCCATTATGTTTAGAATATTTTATTCCCAATATTTGCATAAAACATGAGTTAAAAATTATACATTCTTTAAAGTGTGAATATACACATGTATACATGGTGTATACAAACATAATGGCAAATTCTGCCCTCAGAAAAATATATGCAGTTCCAAGGGAAGTATTTGGCCACCGTATTGGTACACAGCCAAGTGAAAAATAATACTGTAATACAAACTAATGTAATGACACTTCTTAAAGCAAAGTCTATGTATATAGCAGAGTGAAAAACTAATGAGAAACAGATGTATGCATGAGAGTATTTTGAGTTAAATGGTATGTGTGGTTTCATTTGGGCACGTGTTTCTTTAGCATATGGAGAGAGAGAGTGTATATAGCTATGCAAAGGAAAATATTAGTTGTTGAAAAATGCATATACTATCAGGAAAAAGAGGCTTTAGAAGGGAAAGTATGCAGATGAAAAAGCAAATTCTGTAAGTCTCAGGAGAGCTCAGCACTTTTAAACTACAATTAATTAATTCTTTTGCATTCCGGGAGGCCAAATTAAAAGGATCGATTCCTTTCTGTACCCACAAGACAGCACTTGCAGCTATAGCCATGCCAGCTGTGAGCAGTATGGCACCAAACCAGCAGCCGCAGCACCCGCCTCTGCCCAGGCTGCAAGCGACTTCAACAGACTGGGTCACCCTTTCTGGGGAGCGGCGCAGCTCCCAGAACCACTGCCACCACCCAGCAGAAAGCTCCTGTATGTCCAGTCGGTGCATGGCTTGCAAAGCTGACTGCAGTACTAACATCTGCTGAGTGCTCAAGAATCTTTGCTGGAAAAGCAGGTAACAGCTTCTTCCTCCTGTAGGGCAGGAAGGAGGTCGCTTTTACCAACAAAACACAAAGTTGTATTTTTAAATATTGCAGTAAGGCAGAACTTTTTTTAATGAAACGTTACTGGAGTGGTGAAATAACATAGTCATCCCAAGAGAAAATGAAATCCTCAAGGGGAATTTAGGTTATAGATAAATATTTTACCCACACTTCTGTAGACACTCAAAACTGAAGAAGAGGCTTTTATGTTGAGGTTAGAGGCAGTTTCCACTGTTTGGAAGAAATATATTGTCCCGTTAGCCTAACAGCCACCAGTTTTACTTGCATCCTTTACATATTATACAACCATTATACAATGTGAAACACCTACTGAAAGATGCAGCAACTGCAAGGCTGAGGTGGTTTGGTTTGGTTTGGTTTGGTTTGGTTTGGTTTGGTTTGGTTTGGTTTGGTTTGGTTTGGTTTGGTTTCTCAGAAATGGTCTAATCCTGTTACAGATTGTTTCTGAGAGCTTCTGTTCCTCCAGTGTACATTATTTCAGCCTGTGGCCAGTTAGCCTGTCGTTCAACATTTTCCCAATCTTATTCCATGGTACATTCTGCAGATTCACATCACTAAAAGACAAGCAATAAATATAGAAATATGTAGTCTGCCCATCTGCGTAGCACAGAACTCAGCAGTTAAACTTCTTTAAAAGTCTTATGCTTTTTCCAAGGTCTTTCTTGTCCCTGATTCATGCCAAATTTAAGTAAGAAATTTCTTTATTCAAAAAATACAATATGTTCTTTAAAAATATCACAGAAGCTGTGTAGATCAAGCTCTGCTTAACCTGATACTCCATAGGAACTCCCAGCTATTGCTGCTCTCATGTTCAGAGGAGCACAAGCTTTCTCCTCCTCCCTTAAGCTGCTCCACTCTTGAATTTTTTCTCAATTACCATGATAACTTTTAAAACTATATAAGCCGCTTAATGGCTCGATATTTTCTTTGCAAATCCATCCCTCAGGGCTAATTTGCAAACAAGGACCAGCAGGTTAAAAGTCAGCTTTACCATAGACTGCTTCTGCACGTACCATCTGTAAAAAAAATTCTGTTCCTCTACTAAAATAGACCTGAACAACATGCAGTCCAAGACCTGAAAGGAAAGTAATTTCCTTTGTAACAGTGAGGAAAAGGTGAAACTAAGTGAATACATTTTTTTTCAATGGTCTTCTCTGGAGAGGAATGACTTCCCTGGACTTTGGATGAGGCTCTCAGAGAACAGAGACTGCTGTCACTAAAGCCAAAAATGGGCTGGGCTGCTCTGGGAAGTCCTTTCTGAATATCAGTATGAGAGAACATTGTTTCAGGCTTGATCTTTTGCCTGCAAATGCCAATGGGACCACAATAAAAAGTGTATAAATCATTATGGTTTCAACATACGAGTGTCAACATCACTGCCTGTGTTCCACAGTAGCTAAATAGCTTTAATTCAATTCTGTTCTACTGCTTGTGAGAGGTCCTCCTGTCTTTCTTGGCTTGCAGTCCCTGGATACAGAACCACTAGCACTGCCAGACCCTCTCCTGGAGCCTCAGGGCCAGGATCATTCCCATGAAAGGAGAGAGGGGTGGCCTGGCACTGCCCATCTGGCTCATTTAATATAGTCTGAATGGCACACTTGATTTACAATTAAAATAACTGATACGTGTTGAGATCCTTGGACAAAAATGAATGTGATGCGTACTACTGATTGTGGTGGATTTCCTTCCGACTCCTTTCATTAAGATGTTCTATTCCTGTAAAACAAAAACATTTATATTTTCACATGTACGTCAATGACAAGGGCTCAGTTTTCAAAACCTGCCCCATTTCCTCAATGACTCAGCTTCTCAGCATTGCACTGTTTGCATAATGAGAGTAACTAATCCCTGGGGTAAATAGACCCACTACATGTAGTCCCTACCAAATTTATATCGTTAAAGGTCATGTAAAATTATTTGCTTCCTTATATATTTCTTTATATTGTCCCATGTGTGTCCTACATATTTTTTAAAAGTATAGTTCGTGACGCATGACAGAGATAACAAGAAAGCAGTGAAAAAATGCATGTTTAGACTTGGTTTTGAAAGCAGAATACTCTGATATTCAGACGGCAATAAACATGCACTTTCCAGTACTGTTTACAGAGGGAGAAAGAAAAAGATAAATACCTTATTTATATGATACATTTTTGATGTACATCTTCACTTTGTGATGTAAAAAGGCGCTTATGCTCTGTATCATATGTTCTTTTATATTTCTGTGTTTTAACTCATCTTTCCATATGACAGTAACATACCTTTTTCAATACCAGTTACAAAAAATATACATCAACTGATTTTCCTGTTAAGCAAGATTTATTAAAAACATTCAAAAATTAGACCTAGTCGGCACCTTTCACCTGAATGTCTCTTCTGAACTTCATGTCAGAACTCCAAGGTCAGATATAGAGGTTCTGTTCCTCTTGGGTAACACTGAGGCTGTACAGAGGTATGCAAGTGTTTACTCCTTAGATACTGTAATACAGGTATGAGTTCCCTGTTGCAACTTTTTTAGGGAACAAGTGCATATCCTACTATCTCACTCAGCGATTGCTGAGGTCAATAAGAAGACAGTCATTAATTCAGCTCCAATATGCAGGTGAAATGTATCCAGTTGTTAGAGTGTTCTTCAAATCTCCATTTCTCGTATGTTACAAAACAGACAACATGTACTTTATGGGCAAGTTTCCAGGGATTCTTAGTATGACTTTTTTCACATTTTAAATACAAGGTGACAGTGTAGAACCAAGTTCTGCAGTCATTGCTTCAGAAAATCATAGAATCATAGAATCGTAAAATGGTTTGGCTTGGAAGGGACCTTAAAGATCATCAAGTTCCAACCCCCCTGCCATGGGCAGGGACACCCTCCACTAGCCCAGGTTGCTCAAAGCCTCATCCAGCCTGGTCTTGAACACCTCCAGGGATGGGGAATAACCAATATGAAGTGTTCAGTTCTGATCCCTGTTTCTTTCTAAACATTAATTGCGCAAGCCCTCCCTAGAACCTCTGGAAAATGGCTTATAGCCAAGAAGAGCACGGACAACTGGTCCAAATGAGTTACCAGGAATGTAGAGGTAGCTGTGCTTCATAGCCAAGAGAAAATTCAACAGTGCTTGTCTCCTGGTCCCCATCCAGAGCCAGTTCACAGTATTAGCACTCTCACATTTTAGGCAGCATAGTTGGCTTTATTCATGATGAAATATTGATGGTAGAGGTTGTCTTGCTGAAGAGGACAGTCGTTCCAGGGTGTACAAAGCCTACCAACTGACTAATGAAGTACTACCTCATCTCAGAGGAAAGGTATTGTGGTCAGGTCCTGAAGTGGTCCTTGTTAAGAAACTCAGACAAGACATTTTAAGAATCAAAACATTATGTAAATCCTGAAGTACTGCACTGCATCCATCATGTCAGTTTTATTAGAGAGTAGTTAAGATGTATATTCTAGTATTAAGTATCTGCAACAAGGAAGCTTCTGTCTAATATATTCTTATGTGATCCTGAAATAGAGAAAAAAGTCTCAATAGGAGAAAAAGGTAGTAGGAAGCCAAAATCCAAACCAACTTACCATAGCATACTGTGGCACTGGTGCAGACCAAACAAGCAGGAGCTACGTCCCATGCCACACAGGCAAACTCTTCTCCCTGACGTCAACAAAGAGAAACACGCTCTCAAATTCAAACACATCCACATGATTTACAGTTGAGTCATTGCCAGGGTATTGCCTCCCCTAACATTAGATAATTGAAAAGGATGACTTCACCAATAGCATTTGACAACTTCACTTTGGGCTTAATCAGACGCAGGTTAGGGGAGAAGGATGTGGCTGCACAAGCTCTTTATTGCTGCCTCTAGCCAGAGAGTACGTCTGCTGGAGGTCTTTCTTGTGAAAGCATCTTGGCCCAGACTGCAAAATACTTGGATCTCAAATATGCCAATGACAGAGTCAACAACAAGAAATGAACATCCAAATGCCATTGAAATGCCTTGACACAGTGTTCAGAACCTGCCTTGTATCCCCTGCACACCACAACAGGAAAGGGCCAGGAGATGTCCAGAGTTGGAAAAGACACAACACTTTCAGTCACTCCATGGGGTACTGCCAGGCAGGCTACCCAGATGCTACTGAAAAAGTCATGCTGATTAACGGAAGCTGTGTATCCCCATTAGAGGAATATTTCTCTCAGGCTAATTAGTCAGGTTAAGAAGGAAATATCATGAAAGCAAATACATTGAGATTTTTCCAAACTTTATGACAAAAAAAAAAGGAAGAAAAAATAAAAAGAAGCAAAAAATATCAAGAGACAAGAGAGTGCCTATGCATTTTCAGGGAGTGAAGGAGACACATTCTGAAATATCCCAGAGTCTACATCGTTCAGGCCACTAGCCTTCTGAATAGGTTATAGTAATAGTTTGTGCCATCTTTCTTGTTCTCATTTAATCCAAAAATCTTCTCCAAGTGTACTTCTCTTCAAGTATACACCTCCGGGAAAAGCTTTGGGGTTTTTACAGGAAATTTAAAAAATGTCATTTTCAAATGAAAAAAGTTTCATCAGAATTTCCCAACCAGTTCCAACCTAAAGATGCTCATGTATCAATTTAAACCCCAGCAATTTTGGTACTGAATAATAACATGAAGCTTAAACTTTTCTCATTTTTTTCTTCCTGAAATTGCAGGCTTTTTAATGCTGGCCATGGAAAAAAAAAACAAGGATGAATCATAAACAAAGGTATAGCCTTCTTTTCCCCTGAAATACTATGTTGACCAAAAAAAAGTCCTTGCTTTCAGATATCTCCTAGAGTTTTCTTGTTGACAACTTAATAAGAAGCACACGAAGAAAGAAAAGAACAAAGGTATGTACTGAGCGAGTCATCAAGTAAATGAGACCAAAGAGTCCTAATAAATCTCAGTGTTGCCAAAAGATAATTCAGTCCAAAACATTTGAAACAGTAACACAAGTAAAGACATGTTTAATCCTTCTTTGGTCACATCAGTTGCATTTAAAGGATAAACAAGAGTCATGAGTTTACAGAGAGTAATTCTAATGTATACTGTCACTTCTGTAAGGTATAATGGGCTTTTGAATTTACACACACAGAGGGTTTCCAACAATTCCTGTTTTATTTAAAGCTTTATTGTATTTTTCCTTAAGTCAGTCATCACAGTGTATCCCTCTTTTTAGGACTTATGAGGTATTGTTTATCTGGAGACTGCAAGATGTTCTTATACAATATCAACTTCACTGCTCAGAAATAGGAGTTAATATTGTCTGGAGCCTGGTATGGTTCAAAGACTGCAAGGCTGTGCAGTGGGTTTGGAAATAGATCAAAAATCCCAAAGGGATGAGGCCAGGCCACTGGCAATTGACTCTGACCATATCGTGCAGAAAGCTGAAAAATGTAACTCACGCTTCTCACTGCTAATCTTTGGGATCTTAACTAAACATTGCCTTTCTAGCCTTCTAACTTTAAAAATCCAGCATTTAATGACAATATGGCAATAAACTGGTTGTCTTTTCTTTTGTCACACATGAACATAAAAATATTCATAGACTCTTAGTTAATCCAGCTAATTTCTCTTACTTTGTGATGTAATAATTTTCAACAGAACATACCAAAATAAACTGATCAAATAAATTGTATCATTTAGGTTCTTTCTTTGGAGAGAATTTGCTGATCTTGATACTTTGGACTGACTGATGTTGCTCTTTCTTGGTCTTAACCTTGATTACAAACAATTCTTATATATAGAGAAAACATGGTTTTCCAGGTCAAAGTAAAATGAGAGTTGGATTTCATTTGTAAAAGCAGGTACAAAACACATCATTTGTCTTTATGAAAATAGATGCTATCTTCACAAATATCATAGTACTCTTTTGCACTTACAATCAGTAGTTTAAAATAATTCTCTGCCCAAAACAACTGCCAATAATTTCAATGCTGATAAGAGACCTTACATGCCCTTTTGAAACACGTTTAGAGAAGCATGGTTTTTGTGGAATGCAATTTCTGAAAATCAAGGACCTCCAATGTTTGTCAAACAGGACATTCAAAATGAAAATCATTCCAACCATCCTTTCTGAAAGTCTGCTTGTGACTGCATATTCCTATCAACTCAAACGTATTCTGGTCAATATGTTCAGCTCTGGATGCTTAGCACTAATTAACTGAAAGTCTGAGCATCTTGTGCAACCTGATAATTTCTTGACAGCCATGCCTACATTTGGATATTGGCATCCAACAAATACTCCCCTTAAAAATGTTGAGCCTTAATGCAGCCTATAGTCTATACAAAGCCTGTGCCTTTATATAACACACAGGTTGTAGAAAAGAGTAAGCAATCATTAATGTGTAGGAGGTGGTTCATAAAACAGGCAAGAAAAAAAAAATTGATTTATCCAGGACTGGAGAGCATTGGTGAGGGGGTGTTTCCCAGAAACCAGGAGTAAAGCTCTTCCAGTAGAAATAATCTGTTCTTTTCCAATAGCCCTTTGAATCTAAAAAGCCATTAAAATTTAATTTCATGCATCTTAACTGAAGCCAAAGTTGTTAAAAAATCTCTGGTAGATCAGCAAATATGACCTCCACCATTCATCATTCTTTTCAAAATAATTGATTTAAATGAAGACAACATAAAGCCAAGCTCTGTGAGGAGGATATTTCATGTCCAGTTATAATATAATCCATCACCTTCTGTTTGTAAAACAGAAATACCTAAAATATTTAAGGAAAATATTTTAAAATGTGATTTCACTTGAGAACAATATTCTGCTGATGTTATTTGTAATGACTCTGCTTAAACATTAGCAATGCTGAGGTTGAAAAATAAGTGGGATTATGGGAGGAACAGGCTATGTCAAAAAGATCTTAATATATTATTCAAGGAACAGACTAGGAATGTAGAGGTGTCCTGAGGGTAGGAAAGAAGATTAATCTGTTCACTATGCAGGTTCTGCTTATACCATGTTTATGGGACAACAAGGATCTTGGGATTCAAGACAAGAAGGTGTCTATGCACAAGCACGTCATTTTCAGAGCCGTACAGAAATACAAGGTCTTGGTCAAGCAAGTAATTATATGTGTAGATTCAAAGGACAATTTTAAATACTTTAGCAGGCATTTAAGGTGGTAAACTCAGGTGTCTCCCACCTGGACAAAAATATCTCCCAGAATATATTGCAAAAATATCTCAAAAATGTTATTTTTATGTTTTCTTCTGCAAATTAGCAATAACCTATGGTAACTTAAATACATACATTAGTTGGTACTGAACGGCTATGCTGCAAAGCTATGCTTAATCTTATTCCAGAACAGGTCTTTTTAGTTAACTTATGTAGGGTGAATATTTGATACATGAAAAAAAATATATCAATCATTAAAACCTTCACTTGATGTAAAGAATTTATTGTTTTACTTGCTAATATTTCTTTTCCCCTTCCTTTTGCATGTGTCCACAGTGTCAACCATGGGAACTTTAAGCAGTATGTCACTCTACAGTTCTGGATACATTTGTATAAAGCCACTAATCCCAGAAAAACACCAAAACCTTCTTTATTTTAGGAGGGCAAATGCCTTTTAAGTTATTTTACAATACATTCCTTTTCAGGATTTTAAAATATCCACATCTAGGGCCACTAGAGAAGACTTCAAAAGCTCTGTATGTGCCTTATCATTTATACTGCTTACAGCAAATAGGGAGAATGGACCACAAGAAAAGGTCTGGGTTATATTCCCAAACAATGCACTATCAGAGTAAGAAATATTAAATACATACAGAGAAACAAACAAAAATCTGGCTTGGCATAATTTCTTCCCATGGGAAAAAAAATAATTTGACAAAGTTCTAAATCTCTGCCCTACAACAGCAATTCTCCAAAGTACTGCAGGTGCCAAGAAGAGCTGAAGGACCCAATATCTCTGAAAAAGTTCACTGGTGTTAAGGTGTTTAAATACAGAAACAGGAAATTACCAGAAGGAGCAAACACATAGAAAATTTGACCCATATTTTTTCCTTGTTCTACAAAAGCAGTGAATTCTTCCACTGTCTGTTATTCCGCCCTGATAAGCAATAAATAGACACACAGAAGGTGCCTGCCTGCCTCAAGGAAAATAGGATCTAACTACAGTGAAAAGCCCTCACTCGTGGCTCCACATAAATATTTACAGGGCAAACAATGCTAACAGTAATGACTCTGGAAAAGGAACAACAATCATATCTAATATACAGTAAGAGAGAATGCAAAGAAGATTTAGGAAATACCAAAACGGGAACATTCAGCTTTCACACAGTGCATCCCCTAAAACATAGGCACCATTTCTACCCCCAGTTCTGCCTAAAAATCTGATGTAATTTCTTCAGTCACATCAATATCTCCATAAAGTTCTGTAAGGATCCTGAAGGAAATAAAGATTGTAGGTTTTGCCCTTAATAGAATAGATAAAGCCTACAGAGTAAGATTAGTTATTAGACTTGTCCAACTTGAAGTGTACTAATAGGAAACACAGTCAATTAATCTTATCTTTCATAGATACGCAAAGGACAGAATGAACATTTTGTTCAAATATATTTTTGTCCTGTGTCATTACAAAAAGGGGAAAAAAGGAAAAAGTCCATGATTTGTTCAAATCCCCCTAACGTGACAGCTGCAATAGATGTGATTAATCAGCCGCAACCATCAAACAATATGTGGAGGACACAGACAGGCTGCACTTCAATCTAAAATTCCACAGAACACCACAGTCTGCAGTATATCTACATCCAAAACCACTCCAAAACTAACACATGACATTAATCATTCTTGGCCATCCGAATTATGACCTGATGAATTTGCAGAGTTTGTATTCCAGTCCACTGGAGACTTAAAAATAATAAAAATAAAAAAGAAGCTGGAACAGAGGCCAAAAGAATAAATAAAGGATAGTGACTCCACAGCCCAGAATCAAAATGAATGACCACTAGAGGCAAATGGGGCAAGTAGTGGCCTCTACTATATGTATGTGTACTTCTTACTACAAATGCAAGGCCATGGCTAAAACGAAGTCACATATGTTTTATGTGCAAGACAATGCCAGCAGTGGGGATGAAGTAGAACAGACAATAGTGTCCCATGAAAGTATCTCAAAGGACTTCATCAACGTGACTTGACACAGCCTCCTTTCTTGTAAGGAACATAATTTACAATTAACATTGCTGTCCCTTAGATGCTGAAACCGGGATACTCCATTAAGCCTTAAATCTGAAAACGTGGTACACTTGCTTAAATCTGATGCAAGCAGTCTCATCAGTGGGACACTTAACTACAGTTAAGCATGTGGTTACTAAACAGGGTGATTGTGGAAATGGAATATGAGCAACTCTCCAAATCTCTCATGAAATGAACCCAGGTCGCCTTCCTCCATTCTCCCTTACTGATGTATAGCAAATGTATTGGTGGGGAGATCTATATCCAAGGTCAGGGTGGAAACACATTCTTTGAGGAGGTTTCCCAATCTTTCTCTGTTTTAGTTTGCAGCCTGTGGAGCAAAATCAACACAGGTTCAGCTTTTCACTTTTATACGTCAAAATAAAATTATCTGAAAGGACAACATCACCAGAAGAGTTACACCTGCTCGGAAATTTTCTGAAGAGCACTTTTCTGTCAGCAAATGAGGACTCATCAAAAGCAGAATGTGTTTCAGACTCTTATCGCACCCTGGCAGGCCAGCCTCCCCCCAGTGCTTGTTTCCTCAGCTGTCCCATTCACAATCTGGCAGTCTGAAAATTGTGTCTTTAAACCTCTCAGGACCATGGGCTCTCCTGGGTTTATAGCTCTCCAACACCCTGAGGCTGTAGAGGCATGTTGGGAGGCCTAGCTTGGGCTTCCAGCATACTTCTTCCTTGGAGACCTAGGTCTCAGGCTTCTGTCTCCTTAACATTTGGGATCCCAGGATCCCCAGGCGTCCAGATGCGAAGGCTGTGGGAGGGCTGCCAGGCAGACTGCTTGGAGCCCATGGCCCCAGCATCTCTGGGAGCTTACCTTACTTGGTAAGCCTTGGGAACATTTTACAGAAGGAAACTAAAGGTCATGTTCACTTTACCAAATTCCCTGAATAATTCAGAAATTTATTTTTTCCGCTATGTTTTTAAATAGGTATAATTGTTGCTGTTGCTGCTAAGAAGTCCTTCCCAGGGAATGTGAATTCAGATTTTTCTCCAGTCAGCCAGGAAACCAATAAACATCCAGGAACAATTGGGAATTGTTTTTTCTCTGCCACTGTAACTCCAGGTTTTTAAAGTCTCTACAAGGGTTCTCAGTCCTTAAACAGGAGAAACAATCACTGCTGAAGATTTGGGAGATGATATGCATTCAGTTCCATAGCACAGTATTCCAGACCTGACTTTTTGTTTGCAACCTAGATGTTGATCAGACTTAAAGCTTTTGTTGCTAATATTAAGCTACCAATACCACAGACCAAATGCCCTAATGCCAAGGAACTGAATGTGTGAACAGCACTGTTTTTCAAACAAGCCAGCTGACATGCCATATTGTTCCACTACTCTTTCCTCACAGACCATGTGCTTTATCATGTTCTCATTACCCTTTTTATTATGAAAAGAAATGTATGGGCTTTACAAAAACTTCTTATCATTTCAATCACAAGACACCCTACTAAATTGGTACATTGTAGAAACAGGAAAGGAGGTGAAGAATAAACTTGATGCTGGTTTTCTTCTGTAAAAGCAAAAGATGACACTACAGCGCAGGACAAAAGTAAGCTTAAATAGAAAATATTACAAATACGTTATGTCAATATAAAGCAGAGGAATTTAAACTTTTCCTGTGTATTTTTTCATCATTTACCTGAACACTTACCAAGGAGTCCTAAAATAGGTTTCAAACTTCCCAAAAAAGGACAATGTATTGATGTTTATGTGTTGAATAGGTTTTAAAGCTTTCTGGAACTATCTCCAGGTGCAGATAGGTAAAGATTTGCATTAATCCAAGATCTGAAATACAAGGATGAGTGGGGAAAAGTCCAGCTAGAGAAGCTAGAAACCATAATCTCTACTAATTTTTCTATGAAGTGGTTTGAAAACAGAGAGAAAGAAGAGCAAAGATGGACAACCTATATTCTGATGAGAAAAGCATTTCCAAGTAATTTTACGAGAGGAACAGGTGGTATGGGAAAGCATATCATAATTTCATGGGGCAAAAAGGGAATCATGCAAGTCCTCAAAACGGTATTAACAAAGATAAGCACTAGAAGTTTCACCAGTATAGTACTGATAAAAGATTTAGAATAATAGAATCATAGAATCATTAAGGTTGGAAATGAGTTTTACAATCATTGAGTTCAACCATAAACCTAACACTGCCAACTCCACTGCTAAACCATGTCTCTAAGCACCACATCTACACATCTTCTAAATACCTCCAGGGATGGTGACTCCACCACTTCCCTGGGCAGCCTGTTCCAGTGCTTGATAATCCTTTTGGTGAAGAAAATAGATATGTAGAAATATGCATATGTTTATATGTTTGTATGATTATATATCTTATGGATATGGAAACACATATGAAAAACACGCTTTTATATTAATATATATCTTAATACATGCATATATATATATATTTACCACACAGATATTGAATTACTTTAATGTCTTCCTAAATTACAAGGAAAATTTAACCCTGTCTCAGCCTAGAGTCAGTTCTTGATCCAAATAAAATGAAATTGGGCTCTTTATTTCACATTTTTAAAAGTGGTGAATTTGAAGATGCTTCCACACACTGTTTTGATGAGCTTCTTTCAGTTATTTATTAACAGATTTGATTTACTAACAAAGCCTGAACCAGCTACATGCGAGGTGTTAATGGTGAGCAGTGCATATCTCTTATCATTTTGCAGGCACAATCACAGAGAGTCTTCTGCACAAATGCAGTTTAGTTGCTTGAAATTGACCTTCCTCTTTCATTGAGGTTTTTAAGTAGACTTACTGCCAATGCATCCAAAGGCTGGAAACAAAACTCCAAGAAGTTAAAGGGGAGATTTCTTGCATTTCAGCTAAATTGCATTAAATACACTTTGGGGCAAGTCAGTCTTTCTCTCTAGACAGTACCTGTCGACTCATGTACTATATTCACTTCTATTTACTACTCAGCTAGGATAACATTTTATATTAATATATATACAATGGAAAACTAGGAGATTCTGATTGCCTGGCGAAACAAATCCTTAATAATTTGTTCCCTCTTAGAAGGGAGTTAAATAAGATGTCACTTAGCTGCATGGCCCTATCCGATATATTCAAATCCTTACACTGACATCAAGTGAAATATCCCAATAGTGGGAAAGTCTGTATTGCTACACAAATAGCACAGCACACACAGCAGGATGCCAGCATCAGGAGCGCTAAGCATGCAGGTAGGACTCAAGCAGTTCTGTCCTGGCCCCGTTTATACTCAGGCTCAGATATTTCTGGTCTTGGGTTCATAGATATCACCATATTTACATGCACTGCAGTTTGCTGTATTAGATATGACTGGCACATCTGTATCATCAGTACCTGTCTACTAAGGGACAGTGTTGTTCAAGGCCTCTCTGAGACGAATCAATGATACGATGAATCAATCTCTGTACAGTCTACGTGAAAACTTCCTGTTGCATGCTTTACTCATCGTGTTTCAGTTACAATCTGCACACAAGTAATTCTTCTTTTCCAAAATCATAACCAAGACACAATGCCACTTCTCACACATTAAGTGCGGCCTGAGAAGGGACTTGCTATAAGGCAGGACAGGGTACAATCTGCCCTGCCACTTACAGAAACTCCTCCTGACAAGAGACACAGGAATTGAACCTTGCAAGGATTTCTTCAAGGACCTTGAAAACTTCACATCTTGTTCAAAAGTTTCAAGAGGCTTGAGCTGTCACCACCATCTGACTTCTGCACAAATTTCTTGTGGCAGCACAGGAAGACCTGCACCAAGAGTTTGCCCTCCTCCCAGTACTTCCCATGGTTGCTTTTTCCATCTGACACGTCCAACCTTTTCCCAAACTTGAACTGAAGAATGAGGCTTCTCCTGGGGAGGAGTGAATCCCCACACTACCCAGACACCACCACCACTGTCACTGCAAAAGCTACACAATGTATTGGCTTAGCTTTAAACTCAGTTTTGGTAACCTTTAAAATAAACCTGACTAACCTTCACAAATAAATTGTCTGGAAACAAATTAATGAGGTAGTATTGCTCGGTGTATGTAGTTCATCTATTTTGATGTTCTTTGTTATGATATAATAGCACTTTATCTCCTGGAATATAACAGATCAAGTATTAATTTTTTCCATTTGTTGAAAATCTACATGCAAATCTAATATATGATTATATAATAAAACAGGGCCTGAATCAAAGACTGATGAAGTAAATGGAAAGATTCCTAATACATTGCATAAACTTCGGATCCTGAAGCAAAGGGTTCAAGTAGCCTGCTTCTGATTCCTCTGGACTAATACAATTCAGTCATATAAAACTGTAATACAAATGTCATGATAACACATGCTAAATATTTCCCAGCAAAGATTTGTTTGCCTTTTTTTCCAATAGACCACTTGCATAACAAAAAATCAATCACTGTATAAAAAAATCTGACTTTAGTATTGTTTCCATTCAGCTTCATGATATTCTCTGATGTCTTTTATTCTGAAAATATGGCAAATAACTTTTATCAGCTTTTTCTATCACTGTTACAGAAGATGAAGAACAGTTGTGAGAGCAGCAAATTTTATCTTGGGCATATTCCTGGGCAGTGCTGTATAAAATGTATATTTATTAGCCTTCCCTCACTGTGGGTTGTGATTGCAAGTCCCTTCGCTATCTTAGCAGCCCACTTTTTCCTGGAAACAGTTAGCATTTTTCAAACGTATCTCTATCAAATCCATTAAAAACTAACCAACAGAATCTGGAGTCAATGGGGAAGGAACAACATACAGATACACAAAAAACACTGATTGTACACTCACATGTGTACAGTGTAATTAAAAAGTCTTAATTTCCTTACAAAACTGGGCTAAAAAAAAATCTCCTGAGGAGTTCCTATGAGATGAGAAAAAATTAACAATATAACATAATTTAAAATCAAAGCAGCAGCAACAACAACAACAAGAAAGAATGTGTGCCCACATTTTGACTTAGTTATTCTAGGAAATTTGGCTTACTAATTTCTCTTAGCCGTGTGGTGCACGTATAAATTATATTAACCAGTTGATTAGCATGTAAAGTTACTAAACTTTTAATTTTCTAAAGTATAAGGGAAAATATATGTGTCTGTCAAGCTCCTATGTTGTAAAATTGTTCATGAAATTGTGATGTGAATCAGTTTGCTAAATAGATTGCATATTCCAAACGATGGGATTGCACTGTACTAACTGTAGAAAATCTCCTTGCACCATTGAATTTCTGCTCATAATTGATGTTAAAATTGAGTAAAATAAAGTGGAAAGCACTCCCTGCATTACAGAACGCAAAGGTTTTATTTTAAAACTCTCTTTATAACAGTACTTTCAACACGGCTTTGCTCATAATTTAATTTAAGATCCATCAATTGGATTTTTCTTATTTGAAGCATCCTGAAACTCATGCAAGTCTTTCTGTTTACTTTACCTGGATTTGCATTGTGGCATTGATGATTTGTACTTGCCATGTTTTGTTCAGCCATGGATAAACACCTCGGTCTATGTATACTGCGATCACAGTACTCTGGAGTATCTCGTCAAATAACTGACCGTGTAACAGAGCACCTGGCTGGTGTATAAATCTGAGATATAAAACAAAGGAGTTATTTGTGTCACTAAAGCGTGAGCATGCTTCAACTGCTGTCAAAATCAGAAAGATCCCATGCATATGAGAAGCATTAAGCTTAAATAACACAAGAAACTAGTAAGGTGGTATTTAAATAATTAAAATTCTCTACATGTGAAACTATCCTAACCATCTCACTATTCAAAAAGGCCATCATGAGAGTACCAGCACAACTCCTCAAAATTACTTCCAATACATGTTTAATAGTCTACGTGGCCTGGGGTTAGCAGCTGAGAAACAACTACATAATTTTCCTTTTTTCTCAATTCTCATTACTGTAGAGGGAGAATAGGTGCAAATGCTGTAAATATTGTAAATATCTTATGTACTTTGTATTTGTACTTTTATGTACTTTGTTGTAGCACACTGTAGGTGGAATACAAAATTTTAGTCAACTATACTCTTTGATCAAACCACTGTCTTGGGCACACCATATCAACACAAGGTAAAATTCAGTGGGCAAACAAAAGATCAGTTGAAAAAATTCCTCGTCCATAGAGTGGAGTTGGACAGGATTTAGACTGTGTGATAGGTTAGCCTCCTGCACAGAGCTGGAATTTGCCTACAATACAAAGAAGAATTTGCCTCTAAAGACAGTGCAAATATGAGACAGAGGTGGAAATGGACACTTGAATCTAAAGCTGAAAAGAAGCTTCCGCTGTCTTATTTTTGCACTTTTAGCCAAGAGATTAAGTATATATGTAGAAATTTGACTTTGGCAGCATACAGTATGCCTACTCTCTTTTCATGCTCAGTGATTTTTGTTTCAAGGTGAAAAAGGTAATTTACTCCCAGGTTTTTTAAATAAAGGAAACTTATGTCACATAGAAATGTCACAAGGAATCTGTTTTATAGATTAGAAAAGAGATCGGGATGTCTTAAAACACTTGCTTGAAATTATTACGCATTGGGCTTTGCTTCAGATCCATCTTTCTGGGAATTACAATGGCTGCTGCCAAAGCTAAATCTGTTTAACTGTTTGAGAGTTTCAACAGGATCTAATTCAGTGCAAATGAGATCAGCTTATTAGAGTTTAATAACTATAGCACAGTCATAGAAATAAAGGAAAAAAAAGTTTTTGAAACACTCTCTTCCTCCCACCTTCATTCAGATGCATAGCCAAGATACTTTTCATTTTTTAATTCAGGGAACATCATGAGGCTTATATCAAATTGACAGTACTTCTTTACAGATCCTTTTTTGAACTCCATGTGGAGTTAATCTCCCTGGTCCAAGCTGGGTAACTTCCCTGCATTATGGTTGAGCATTATTGTGGCTGCTCCTCAGAGTACTGAGAAAAGGTCTGACACCTGATCCTGAAAGACCTGCTTTGCAGTTCAGTTCCCATTTGCTTGGCAATAAAAACAGCATTTATAAGCAATATTGGGTGAAATGAGCTTTATTTCCCAAATGCTTCTCATTTATTTCTTGACGGTGTTTCCATCCTAACTAAAACGTGTCAGAGCTGGCACAGCTAAGCTTTCCCCCAACAGCTGCTTCTACAGGAAGGTGGCCAAGTGCACAGGATGCAGGATGCTGGACTACTGTGTTCAAAGAAACCAGGTAAAGCCAAGATCACAAGGACTTTAAAATCATCTAAGATCAACCCAAGTAGCATGACACAGACCGTGCCCTGACAGCTTGAAAGGGCTGGGGACAGCTAGAAATCAGATACTATCTGCAAGAAGAAGGAACAGACAAATCTGTCCCTAGGGATCTTTTGTGCCCTCTGCAGAGGAAAAAGGAATATTTGAAGACAGGTCTGGATGAGCGCATGGCTGAAAGCTGAGGATAAGACACACTACATGAATCAGAAAAAAAAAAAAAAAGGCAGGGAGATTGAGACCAGAGAAAAACAGAATTAGAGTTCCCAATGAAGAAATAAAAAGGGAGTCAAGACATAAGTGAAACAAAGAATGAACCTGTCTGTACCATGGAGTGACAGACATTGGATAAAGGAAGGTGAAGGAGAAGAATATAAAGGAGAAAGCATATTACTTTTAAAAGAGTTGGTTGGAGAAGATTATTACTTTACACTCATTTTACTGATCGAAAAGGCTTTGGTTGCTGTGCATGTTTATCTGAAATATAATATTGCTTTTAGATCTCTTTGCTTCATTTTCTCCTGTTCTACCCAACAAAAAAGGAAGAGGGACTTACTTACTTTCAGTCAGAGCACTAAGACACATAAAGCTAGTCCTGCCAGCATCATGTCTCATACCATCAGTACAGCCTATTGAGAGGACAGCTACAGGCTGAGTCCATTTTGGGAGCAGTTTCCTTATGATTAACTTTTCCAAGTCAGGATGGCTGGATGAGGAAATGTTTGGATTAGGTTTCGGATCACATTCCAATGCCTCATAATTCAAAGTATATGGTATATTTTCAATACTAATGCTTTACACAAACCAGTAGTTTTGCACACACTGGCTCCACTTTAGATACCGACAGTCTCAAGCAGGTCTGGACACCACCAAACTGAATAGTAATATATGCCTCTGTATTTTCACCAAGCTTTCAATTCTATTTGGTTTTTCTAATGTTTACTAATGCTGATGATGATTCATAAGGCCACATTTGAAATAGAGGTAAAAATCCATGGAACAGTGAAGCTTTACACTGTCAGAGAATCTGTCCTTCAAGCTCCCAATTTTGGAGAACACCTTCCACAAAGACAGTCTCCTTTCAGTATACAGGCAGGGTGACAGACACGCATTCAAACAAGGGCATAATATGGCCAGCGCCATCTGGAGGACATGATAGCATAGGTAGTGACTGCAAGCTGACAGCAGAAAAGGCATCACTTACCTGCTAGCCTTGACAGCCACAAACAAGATATTCTCATACTTTACAATCTCTGTTTCAGTCTAACAGCAGAAATAATTCACCATGACCCCACAATGCAAAAGAACCAAATTTCTGCCAGAGATAAGTAAGAGTGGGGTTTTTTGGTGAAAATGTATCTACTTTTCTTTTCGTGTGAAGGATTCTGTGTAGCATGGGAGATGTGCAACCCTTTCCTTCATCCAGCCCTTCATGCTCTGCATGCCAGGAAAAACTCACACCTCAGAAAAGAGATGAGTTTCTCTACAGAATCAAAGGGCTAAGAAATTTTACTACAACTACTACATTTCTAAATAGAGGGAGAAAAATCCTGCCAATATTTAGCAGCATCACAGGTGTGCGTTGCAGAATCCCAGGGAGACTGGAAACAGTGAGCAGACTGGATCACCTAGTTTTGGTAATTCACTCTTACTCCTGTGTCATTTTCTTAGACTTCAGTGTAATCAAGAGAGGGAGATTTCTGACAAGGGAATTTCCAGAAGCTAAGTGCAGCAATCCTGTTTCCACTGCCAGTACAAAAAGTCCAGGATGTCTAGCCCTATAGCTTAAATACCACATTTTTCTGTTTTCTAACATCCACCCTGTGTCTATACTACAGAAGAAGGGGGAGTTTGGGCTGTTGGGAACCAGCTATCTAACAAGATAAAATGGAAAAGAATGCAAAGTGAAAGTAAATGTGCAGGAAGATGAAACAAATACTCCAGGGCCACTCTATGGATAAGATGCAGGGACAAGTTTGGGGTGTCTTGAGCTTGTAGCTGTTTGCCAGGACAGGTATTCTCCAAACTTTTCTGGTGCTTTTCTTTCTAACCAGGAGACAATGTGAGAAAGGTATTCAAATAACTTATTCAAAATTTTTCATCAAGCTTGGAAGTTTATTTTATGAGTATATAAACTCCCATTTATCTTCATAGATCTTCAAGCAAGCGTGAAAGTGAGCTACCCAAATTCCCCCGTGTGGGCTAAAGTAAGAAGGGTAAAAGCCCATTGTGACTACTGCTGAAAACACAGAAAAATCCCATTCCCAGAAGTCGAATTCCAGATACTTTCTTCTCTGTGTAGAAAGTATAATGCGCCTAAGACATGTTTATTTCTCCCAACAGATTTGTCAAGATAAAGATGTGGTGTACATTTATTTTTCCTGAGTGCTATTTAAACAGCAATAAAAAGGTGTAAATAACAAACTCAACCCCAAAGATGTAGCCAAATAAAGAAACAAGCAATGAACAAAAGTCTTGCCAGTTTGAAACAACTGACTTGTAAGAAGGATATAATTTAAAGAAAGAAAACCCACAAGGTGAGACTTCAGAAGCTATTTTTTCTTCTGCAAAAATAAGCAGGTATGCACTTCACACAAATAGGTAGAGTGCTCTGTACTTGTTAACAGAGTTTTAACCAAAAAAAAGTTAGTATCACTATGACAGAAAGTGTCTCTCAGGAAAGGATGGTGAGGTGTCCTTCTGAGAAGAGAAACAGGTGAAAAAAGTCTTCAGGTCAAATCTTTTGTTTTGTGGGAAATATTTCCTTCTTGTTTTCATGTCAAATTTAAGCAAATAAAAATCTAAATATTTTGACTTCACTAAAATTCTTTAAGCATTTATTTCCAAAACAAATGAATTCAACAAGTCTGGGGCACATAATTTCAGGCAATTTTTTTTGCTTCAGGCAAAAAATGCTTTGAAAGGGTAGAGAAAAGATATTCTCAAAAGAATAATTAATTCTTCTCATTACAGTGCTTTACCTCTTGTATCTTTAAAAACAGGTATTTGGAGTTAAGTGAAAGTATGAGTTGATTTTAGTGGTACTAGTCTCTATTAATGCCTCAATATGTTTATGAATTTAAACTCACCAAATACCTAGTCTAGCTGATTTTAAACTGTAAGGTATTTTGTAGTGTTGTTTACATTAGTGTCTAAATATTAAAAAAATTTTTTAAAAGTCTATCCGAATTCTTCCCTCAATTACACACCCATTCGTAATTTGAAAATCCAATCTATCAACTGATATTCAAGAAAAACTTTCATCCACATAGTAGCTGTTTAACACTTCTTAGTAGTAATTCTTTTTTGTTTTAAGGAAGAAATTCAAAGCTGTCCTTGACATAGTAGAACAGTTAATGTTTTTAAAGTCACAGGTGGATTTACTTTCTTTGCTAGACTGAAGCTAATTTGCTTGGAATATAATTTCTTGTCTTTAGCTTTTCCATACCTAGTGATGAAGACAGAAGTGTTCCTGTATGCTGTCAAAGATTTTCTCTCAGCTTGCCAGGATTCTCCTTGATCCTTGGATATTAACATAGCAGTACCTCAACATTATCAGTATTTCACCCACTCTCTGTAGGCAATTATAGCCTGAAAAAAGGGATGCTTTTCTCCAGGGAACAGCTGTAGCAATTTTTGCTGGTTTTGTGACAGTGGATACATCTTAAAAGCAGTCTTCAAAGAGAGCAGTGCTACAGCAATGCAGATGCCCCTTACATTTCTTCAACTTATATTGAAGAGCACAGAAACAACTGTTCAACATAAATTCATTACTGGAAACTAGTTAAAATAGGTAGACATATCAAACAGATTCCACATAAATCCTACAATATATATATAGCAATTATATAATTCAAATCCATCCGTGCCTTTTGAGGGGAACAAACTGTAAAAGATGGTGAACTTGCTAGCCCTTTTTTAAAGACCAGTAGGGCCAAACTGCAACAAACAGCAATCATAACATCACTAGGAAGTGCCCCCCCACACAAAGAATTCCAGATATGTCTAACAAAAAGGTATCTCAAGTGGGACAACAGAAATTAATTAGTATTTTAAAATTTTGTCTTTTCTTTTTCCCTTTTCTGTTGAAGAAAAAGAACTATCACAACCACATGGTTTTTTTAATAAAATCTCTTAAAAAAAGTCAAACACTTCAATCATATAAGCCAGAAAAAGTAGTAAATTTAGGCCTCGTAACTATCTTCTTACAGTCAGTACTTGCACTGGATGGATCCATAAGTAGAAGCATTTTGGTGTTATTGTTTTGGCTTCTGTCACTTTTGAGTCCTCATTTTAAACATGAAGAACAACTCCATAATAACTGCATTACATTTCTTTTCTTTAATGAAATTACTTCCACAGTTACTAAACTCTGCACTGGATTCAGGCTAAAGACATACATATTATCTCAAAACATTTCAGAACTACATAACTGCCAGTCTAAATTGATGCCACCCTGTTCTGAGTCAGCTGGGTCCTCAAATATCCAGGCTAAATTTAACTGAAAGGGCCAGATCTACCACAGGGTCCAATTTCACAGGAGAGATTCAATCTTTTGCAATTGCTGCTTTCAGTTTCACAAAAAGACAAACAGCTCAGAGCCCTTGGGAATCTTGATGTCAGGATAAGCACGTAGCTCTTTGGAGAAATTGTTCTTAAAGTTCCACACCATAACGGTGTATTACATACTTATTTGGCACCAATAAGATTAATTCATTAAGCAAAATATGACTGGTGGTTTCCTGTATCTGAGAAAGCTCTTCTAAAACATTCAACTAAGGGGAAATACTTTCAGAAGCAATACTGGCAGGGGCAATAAGTTAGGTTTACTGATTGTCATGCTGAAATGGACAGTCCCAGTAAGTGTCATGTAACATTTTTATTGGCTAGCAAATGTACAAAAAAATGCAGTTTTGTAGTAAGCAAAAATTCACAAAATTGTGATAAATTAAGGAAATTCTTTAGAGGAATATGCTGGGGATTTTTTTAATCATAAAAATTTAGTTACAGAATTTATAGTTCTAATGTTGCATCTTGAGAGATGAGGCGGTGATGAAGTAGTGCAAGAATTCTTACATTCTCCTTTTTGTTGCTGCAGATCATTTAACGAGCAGAGGAAACCATACATTATGACCACCAGAGAGAACTGTTTTTACAATTCAAAAATATTTTAGAAATAATACTATATATGCTTTGAAAATAAGAGCTTCTTACATGTAAGTACACATTGCTTCATTAGGGCTTATGAGAAAATGCACTACATGATGGCTGGGTACAGTCTTAAAAGCCTACTAGGACAGTTATTATTTGAAGGGAAAGAAATACACTGATGATAGTAGCATGGTGATTTCTAGTTTCAAGACAACATATAGCAGTTAATAGCAGAAGATACGTTCCAGTGGAAACAGTGGAAAGAACTAGTGCATGATTAGGCATGACTTATGCGGAGAGGCTAAAGACAAAAGGTTTATTCAGCTTAAAGAAGAGGAGACTGATGCGTGACCTCATTGCTGTCTGCGACTTTATATGAGGGAACGGAGAAGGAAATGTTGATCTTTTCTTCTGATGCCCAGTGGCAGGATGTAACAGAAGGGCTTAAAGCTGTCTCAGTGGAAGTTCAGATTGGACATTAGGAAGAAGTTCTTCCCTGTGAGGGTGGTCAAGCACTGAAACAAGTTCTTCAGGGAAGGGGTCAAAGTGGCAATGCCCCCTGGCCTGTTGAGTTCAAGATGTGTTTGAACAATGTTCTTAGGTATATGGTTTAACTTTTAGGTTGCCATGAGTGGAGTCAGGAGCTGGACTCAGTGATCTCCATGGGTCCCTTCCAACTCAGGGTATTCTATGACTGTGATTCTGTGCTGGTGAACAAACCTTCCTGTTAATAACATAATTGACTTTTTACAAATATCTGCAGGACTAGGCTGAAAGAACAGCACCACTTATCTATGGTGGGTGATTCCTCATCTCATTTCTCTGTGTGAATGTGAGATCCTGTTGGTAAAGCTTGTTTCATTTGTCCAAATCAGTTTTTCTCCCTCCTGCTGTGGCCTTGTGATGGCCTTGTGAGTGGCAGGCGCAAGCTGCTTCCCAGACAGGAGAAGATGCTCTGACCCTACCAAAGTCATCTGTCACGTGCTCCAAGTCAGGCATATTTTCCTTCTACTGTGGTCAACCAAATTGCACTAAAATGATATTCTCATTCCCCCAGCAACTTTCAAAGTCTTAAAGGCATTTGACCCTTTAAGACAACAGACAAGCCACGTCTGTGGAAAAAGTCTGAACCAAGCTGACAAGCATTTCAGAAAAAATAGTGAACATACAGTCCTTTCATGGTACATCTCCTGCAAATGTACAAGTATTAAGTATGGCAGTTGTTTATCATTATTGTGACAGAGGAACTTGCAGTACAGTTGTAATTTAAACTAAGTAAATCATGATGTAGAGGCTAGTAATGTTAATCATAAGATTATCTTTTTCTCACTCCTCAGTAGTCCTTGTAGTAGTAGGTGTATAAACACCTTTCTTTACAGTTTATTACATTTAATTAAACAGCAGATCATTAGTGTTTGACCATTGGCTTCTATCTTGTTTTTCCAGAAATTAAAGTTTAGTTTGCAGACACATTTCAACTTAAGTACATTAATTACATATCACAGCCCTTCAGCTTAATTTCACATATCATAAATGTTAGTGCATTAAAGCTATTGGCTGTGTCCCAGTGAAGATATTCCAGGTTAGTGTTTGACAAGGACATTAACAAATGTATTAGAGTGAGCCAATCAAAACTTTTGCTGTTTTTATAGTTTCTTTATGCATTTCAAAAATGTAAATGAATCATATAAATAATATATAGTTTGTGGGAAATCAGAAAAGCTAAATAGGTATCAATGAAGACATTTAGATTTAAACTGCGTAACAATTCTACCAAAAGCATTAAGGAAAAAAACAGTGTACCAGTTTTGAAGATGGCTTTATTATAAAAGCTGAAATCCAAACTCAAATTATTCCATGTGGAGTTAAGGAAAATGTTAATTTAAATTTGTATTTATTAACACATATGACTGGCTCAGTTCAGCCGCCTTAACATAGGCATTAGGTGTCATTTGAGATAACCAAAGGATCTGAGATGTTAGCAAGCTGGTGGCAGATATGAGACAAGACCTTCAGGAGACCCATGCCCTTTTGACCTGGCAGCTGGGGCCAGGTAGGTCCCTAGGGCATCTCAAATGGCATCAGATGTTTGAGAATTGGGTCATGCCCAGGAACTCTAAAATTTCACTTCAGTAAAGATTACAGGAAAGATAATGTTACCTCTTTGGGTATTGCTACAATAGGAAAAAAAAAAACTGTGTGGCTGTCAATTTAAACAGTTCAAAGTACTGTTCCAAGTGTACTCCTTTGAGTGTTGGTATTGACGTAGCTCCACTTTTAACCTTAGAGGGTAATGTTGCTCTCACTCAAGGCAATGGCAGGTCTTCCCTTTGCTCCTTTCAAGAGCTCTTTTGAGATACAAGACTAGCAGCAGGGTATACAGTGGCTCCACTTGTTTGGCAGAGGGTGTGAAGGCACTAGGTTTGGTTGGGCAGTAGACCACCTGGCTGAAGGGCTGAAAGGTGAATCCCATGCAGAGAAAGGAAGAGAATAGAGCTGGCTTTTCTATTCAAGGGAAACATTTTCCAAAGGACAAGGAAGCTTTCCATAGACTAAAAATACCCACCCATGTTTGACCTAGCTAAAGGCTGCTCTAGTTTTCTATTACCCTTTTTTTATTTGTTTTCCTTTCCTTTTCTCTAAATAATGGCTTCTGTTGGAGGGAGTTCATTCCAAAGGCAGTGGCCATATACATACTTATGTGAGAGGGCAGGGAAACCTATAAGGGCAAAGTCTCAAGAGCAAACTTGAGGTATCTAACTTAACTCTTTTGAGTCTCAATTTGTAATTCTGTAGGACAATTCAAGCAATGTAGTTAGACTCCTCTTTTTCTGAATTCTTCTCTGGGAGAAATTATCTTCTACTACTTGCTATAAAGGGAAATTGGCCACATAACTTAGCTAGAGTTAGCTGCTGCCAACACTCCTCCGATGGTCATATCTCCTAGACACATCCCATATCCTTGGCATGAGCAAACAGAGTCAACATGTGAAAATTAAGACTTCACATGCAGGTGGATTGTCATTTCTACAGGCATCAGGCCTGTTACTTTAGCCTTTCTATGTGTCAGGGCAGCAGAAGCCCAAAATGTGAAACATTCCTCTGAAATAAAGTGCCACATACATGGTCTCTTTATGCCTTAAAAGACAACAGAGTATGCAAAGTACCAACAGACAGGACATTCATACATTTGTCCAATGGTAGTGTTCTTCCTTTATTCCCCGAGTTTACTGAATAATCTTGCTCAATTCTGCAAGTATTATGAATATTAAATTCCAGATCAGCCAGATAAGACCTTATTTAGTATTAAAATCAATGTGCATTTGTATGTCATTCAGACTTCTTTGACAGATACAGGTAAGACATTAATAAGGTGCTTTTTATGATCATTTTTAACCAATGACATTTGCAGGTAGATAAATTTAAAATTGACACATGACAGAAGTACATTCTTAACATGAAGGAAAAGTCCACACACATGAACTTCAACAAGGTTTTCTGCACTAATGACCTAAACGCCCTAATATTGGCACAAGTGATGTAATGCTAGGCTTCCACTAGGATAAACGTGACAGAATGGGCAAAACTTCACTTAATGCCATATAGTCCATTACTCAAATTGTGTTTCTAATCTGTAAGTACATTACATCATGAGTCATTCTAAAGGAAAGGGCCGAGTTTCCTGACCAATTCATTACAAAAAGAAAGTGACATTTAGAAGGCAAAATATGAGAAATGGGAATTGTATCTCACAGGTAGAGTTATTTTTTCTCATGAGAATTCTTTTATTTAAATAAAAAAGAAAATATCAGAATTCTGTCTCACTAGCTGCAAATTATCAAGGTTGTTTCTTAAAGGTGTAGCACATCTAAATAGAAGAGTTAATGAAAACAAAATGCTAGCTCTTCATATGTAATTCAGCATAGCTTTATTTACATTATTTGGGAACCTAGATAAGGGTGTAGAAGAATTTCAGATGGGAGGGGGGCTTTCTGGGTTTATTTTTGTTGTTGTTTTAATACTATCTTGTACCCTTCAATACAGCTGAACAGCAAGCCCTACTACAGTGTGAAAAATACTGTAGAGAAGATACCAAGCCAGCACTGGAAAGATTCACACACACACCACAAATCACCTTTTATGTACATGGATTAAACACTTCTGGTGTTACTGAGAGGCAAAAGAAATGAAAGTCTGACATTGTAAAGGTATTATGAAATGTGTGTCCAGTTCTAAGCACTTAACTACATATTTTTTCTTTATAAACACAGTGGGATTTTTTTCAAAGAATATTTCACATCAGAATACTATTACTTGCCTTCTCCTAACCAAATGTGTGTCATTGTTCCACTTTCAGTTAGCCCTTTGACCAAGCTTGCCAGTGTGGTGTTTTAAAAACATCAAACTAGTTGCAGAAGATGAAGGAGACAAATGTGATCTTGTTAATTTTGTCGTGTCTTTAAATGTCAAAGCTAAAGACTCTAGAGAAACTAATTAAAAATGAATTGAAACACAGAGCATCCATTTCCGTGCAGTTTATTGCCCACATCCTGCTCCATAGTGTTTGAAGATGAACAGAATACCAAAAGCATGAAGGGAACTTCAGCGCTGAGCAAAGGGATGAATAGTTCATCTGACTCCTGTATGTTAAACAAGGGTTTAAGAGATCAAGACAACAGATATCTGAAGGCACCTACAGAACATTAGTGTTCCCTTCTCCAGATAATATCTGCATGTTTGAAAAGTGGCTCCACAGAGCAAGACACTTAGGACTAAAGGGTCAGTCAGACATCAATAGCTTGGCTTTGGACTTCAGAGCAACTAGATTTATCTGAGATTTAACAATCTGGTGCAACAGCTGTTTACCATGACAGGCTCTCTACCACAAACTTTGTTTAAACATCTTGGAACAATGACAAATAACAGCCCATACACTCCTACCCCACTGCTCCATGATTTTTTTTTCCAGACTTTAGTTTAGTTTTGCCTTGCTACTGTGTTTTCTCGAGTTGTCAGGGCTCGTTGCTGTAGGAATTAAAGCACCTACAAATTGAGAAAAGTGAGTGGTTTCACTGCACGTCAGTAACATCACAATACTGTATAAAGCTGTATAAGATGGCACGGTGACTCTATTCTCACTGGGAATTTCATTACTTCCTTATTTCTGGCTACAGATGCAGACAGCATACCCAGCTTTGGCTTCACTGCACCCCAGGAGCAGGTGCCAGCTCTGCTGCCTCACTGAGGTGACCGGCCTCGCCCATGGTGGGGCTGGGGACAGGGGCTGGCTGCATGGAGGGAGCATTCAAGGGAAGGGACAAGGGAGCCCCAGGGGGAACTCCTCACTTCTGTCGGGCTTAGCATCACTTAAAGTTCCCCCATCTTCAGGGGCTTGGCTTTATCTTAGAGAAATAGGTAATAATAATAAAAAGTTTAATTTATATGGCCTCTAGAGAGAATTCCAATCTACATTGTTTTGCAAAAAAAAAATAGTTTTTCTATGACAAATGCTTATCACTAACTTGATTAAACCAGTGTTTCTATTGCAAGCACAATAAAAGAACATTAAAATGCGATCTTAATATGCCACCTGAATCTGTACAGTTAGATTTATACATTTATCCCTGTAGCAGCAAGGGGTGCACTTTCTAGGTCCATACACATCAGACATAAATTTTATATTATGTACATAAGGTGTAAGTGCTTGTGAGAGTGGAAGAGTGTGTACACAGAGACAAAATACAAAATTATTCATCTGCAGCTATGACAGCTGTGCTAAATAGCTGCTTACAGATGACAGAGGTCAGTGAAAACCCTGTGCTTCCAGATGCTTCTCTATCATCCTAGCCTGCATACCCTCCACCCTGAAGGCAAGGGCCACGATCATCTCTATGGAGTACAGCAAAGGCAGGCAGGCTGGGAAGATTTAGCCCATCAAGGTGCCTGACTTTGTAGCTAGCTTTGCTCCATGAGCCACCTTTACACAATGTAATGTAAGTTCAAGTACAACTGGAGGTTGTGATTTCTGTTTTAAGCTTTGCTGCATTTGATGAAGCTAGTTGTTAAAAATGGCAAACGTATTATAAATGGAAACCATTATAAAATACAGATTGACCGTGACATAAAACTACACATTAATTACAAAATACTTTATGGCAACTAAAAGAAGTCTCTGGACTTTGGATTCTAATCTAGATGTTATTTTCCTATTTAGAATTGTTCTCAAAAGTTAAACACAACAGACCAAGTTGCACAGCTTTCCTTCATGTTCGTTCCTGGTGGTTACGTTCAATTATTGGTTGAAATTGCTGTCCTTTATGAAGACCTACTTACAGAAAGGAAATTGCTAATTTTGTCAAGACAATTTTGCAGTTTGCCATTTGTTTCAAACCAAAGAGAGAAGGAAAGATAAGACACTAATTATTGAATTGCATACACCATCTCCTGAATTGAGTTGTAACTCTTGAGCCTGGTTTGAAGAAGAAGGTGCTAGCTAAGATTAGTCATCCAAGGCAAGAGAAAGACAAAAAGAAAACCAGCAGTGAATGTGCTTGCTTTGAAAAGACTGCCCTCTCGTGCTAGCAGGAGGTATTTCTTCAGTCAGGTAATCTAGTATCCAGGATTTATGATACCAAAAGAGCAAAAAAGATTATTTGCTCTGAATAGAGAATTCTTTTGGACCAAGGTCAGGAGAACTACTTGTTGACTGGAAGGAAGTACAAGGACTTGCACAGTCTACAGAAAACTGCTTCAGTGGGAAAGCTATAGCACTACTGCTTATGTACATGTGTATCTTCCTTTCATAACTTGTGTTTGAAGCCCTGTTGAACTCCTGTTGCAAATATATTATCATGCTTATAGGACAATTCCTAGCTCATGTAGACCCTACTTAGATCATTTAACAGTGTGAAATTACTTTTCAGAGTCCAAATGCTTTGCAAAATTAAAATCCTAGAAAGAAGTTGACTGTTGAATTTCTCAAATACACAAACTTGCCTTCATTTTTAGTCCCATACATGTCCGTATATGGTTAGAAATGGGATTAGAGGTTGTCAGGTGACTCATTTTAACAACTTCCAGGACAAAAGCAAAATATCAGATTATAATTCTGGTTTCCTGAATCTAATTATGAAAAGGAACTGGTTTATGCAAATCATCTTCCTACTGGAAATGACAGAGTAACTCTCCTGAGAAGCTAGGGGAGGTAAACCAAGGGAGGAACACTGAAACTGTACAATTTGTATCATGCTGAAAGGAAGGAAATGCAGCAGTTCTGAGGTTTAAGGCTGGGAGGGATTAATTCTTCCTGTCAACTCCCTCTCCTCTTTTTAAAGCTTATTAATACCTTTGCTAGTAAAGCACAGTTCTTAGGTATTTTCAGAACCAACAAAATCATCCTATCCATATTTTGCATGGGTGTATGTATGTAGGGCTTAAAAAACAGGAGGCTATAGATCAGCTTTTTCAACACACCTCTGAGCATACATACACCTTCTCCACCCCCCTCCCCCCACCCCAGAGATAAGGAAATAACTTTAAAATGGAAAGGACAGAACAAAGGGAGAAGTCCAGCAGAATTATGTCACTGGTTTTTTTAAAGCATCAAAAATTAGAATATCCAGGAAGACATCTGTATGAAAATGTAGAAGTTAATCAGTAATGACTCACTAACCAGTTAAAATTACAAACTGGTATAAGAAAGAGGCTTTTTGAATTTAGCTTAAACCATATGAAAATGAAAACTGGTCTCTACTTAAAAAAAACCCTCTAGAATCCATACTGTGCATTTTTATACAGATGAATTAAGTGAAACTCAAGAGAAGGGCTCACTAAGTTGAAAGGACCCTATTTAAGTCAGGATAAGTGTCCTTCCCTGGCCTTGTCTCTCTCCCAAAATCTGAATGAGTATTGAGAAGTTACAACCACACAAAAACATAGTTGGTCTGCCAGCAGGAAGCACTTTTTCTTTAATGGCATTCACATTCCCATCAGTGAAATTGTAGAGCTGTGTAATCTGCTCTCTCCATAGTTAGTTTTTATTATTATTATTTTGGAATGGATTCAAGGAGAAACTAGGTCAAAACATTTGAAGAGCGATTGGCCTGCATTTTGTACATTTAGCAAATTTGGTTGCCTAAAAAATCACTGTCAGCAAAATGTTTTGGCTGCATGGTCATCTTTGCAAAGTTGCAGCAACTCAGTTTTAATGCAACTGTAGCAGATTGCTGCACTTTTACCATATAAAATTGAAAAAAAAAAACCCTGCATTTTGATTTGCAGCGATGCTTCTGGTATCACTTTTCTGTAGCACTGTCGTAAAACAAGTAAAAGAAAGTATATGAAATAAAGTATGAACTAGAGCAGCTCCTGGAATTGCCAGCACAGCTGATGTAAAAGATTCCTTATGCAACCATATGGTATACATTATCCCTTCTCTTAGTGTCTCAAGCTCACTGTCAAAAAAGCTTCCACAGTGAACTTGTGACAACATGACGACTTCAGGATCCTGGGAATTAGTAGATGGCTTGAAGTTTCAGCTCCTGCACTTTAATGTAAAAACAGTCAAAAATAAAATTGAACATCAGAACTTGAATGTCTTCAGTACTGCCAAGACTCTGTATCCACTGGCTTCATATGCTGGGCATTCTTCTGGTGCCAGCACTGTCTCAGAAAAGGCTGGGTGACAGTAGCGATGGACTGGCGTGAGACTGTATACAGTCCCAGTGACATAAAGGAGGGCCAGTTATAGACCAATTTCCTAAGAGACACTTGCTTACCACACAATACAGGGGATAAAGTGAATGGGTTTCTTGAGGACATGAAGCACTTAGTACCACTATCGGCTTGGAAGGATCTGACACCTATACCAATGGTAAACTTTGCTGTAGAACTAAGGATTTAATGCATCACCACCCTAACAATACCTTCAGAAATGATTGCCAGCTTTACCTGTCCCCAAGTGAACTGTAACTTAAACAAGCATCCTTGCAATGACAGAGGCTATTGATGGCACATGAGATCTGTGCCAGTTTTCAGGGTAAGTCTTAGTTCTTAGCTTCACAGACTGGGCCCAGGAAAATTAAAGACGTATCTGAAGCTCCAGTATGACCCTGACATAACAGTCAAACTTTTTTCAGGTATTAAGATGCTTTTTGCAGAAGACCGATCTTTGAGGCAACTATTAAAATCCTGAACCAAGCCTGCCACAGGCCTCCCCCTTTCCCACTCCAAGTACAAGCCCTAGCCTGTGCTAACACAAATGCAATAGCAAGGACACAAAAACAACCAGAGACCCTCCAAAAACCAAAGCACTCCTCTACATGTTCCTTTCCATATGATAGATAAAAGAAAAAAATATATATGACAGATACCACTTTCATAGAATTTGCAAAGCAGAGAACCAACATAAAACCACAATAGAAATGGGGTAATGGGACTTAAAATGTTGCTGAAATAAGGAGTGCAATCTACGAAGATTCAGAATCAGAGGACTCAGAGATAATAAGGGTGGTTTTGGTTTAAACCATTCTAAACCCTACCTGCATGTTGCAAGTGCTCTTAATGAAGTAAGGAATAAAAGGAGAAAGAGGAAGATGCTCTTCTACAATTAATCTGCAGGCTATACACTGGTTCTTAACATTTCTTAGAACATTACTGGAAGCCATTGGAATTCCGATAGAGAAAAAAAACACAGTATATGAATCTGTAGTAAACATTAAATGTAGACCAGAGTCTGCAGGTACCCTTGATGTAATTAATTGCCTTTATTTGAGCTGTCACTCCAGGACAACAAAAAAAAAAAAAATATATAAAAAAAATAAAAAAAAAACACACACCCACCTCCCCAAGAGCAACCAGAAAACCCACATGCCTAGCAATGTAAAGACCAAGGGGGGAGTGAAGTACAAGAAAAATACTTTCTTTTAGACAGATACACATGGAGTATTTGCTTTCAAAACCGATAGCAACTTGCCAAGAAAGTGCCTGGAAGGGAGAAGACAAAGACAATGAGAAGGCTTGGAGGGCACAAAACATTGCAGAGCAGAGGAGAACAATATCCTAAGGAACAAGGAAGTGCTGCGAGGAGTTTTTAATACACAGATTAGTGGTCACCATTGTACTAAGTGGAAAAGATTCCCATCAGACTGCCATGCAATTCTGAGAGAAGCCATGGGAACCACAAAGGCCCACAACTCCTTGGTAACCCAGGACCACACACCTTTCACCAACCCAGTGGAGGTGAATGCACGTTTGAACTTCTGCTTGTAAAACAGGGCCAGATCACTCCTTTCCATTTTGAGTAGCTGAGTAACTTTTCCCCTCTTTTCCCCTTTTCTCTACTACACCATGCAGTGGAAGAATCACACCTCTAACATGTTTTGGAAAAAAAAATGTGAAAACTAAGATACATGATTCTGTGCTTTCTGATGCCTTGTGACCTTAAACTACGCTGTATTACATGGTGCTAATATTATAACATCTCTAAATCCACATTAGCAGCGAACTATTTTAATAGAATTTGTCACAGTGTTAAAGCATTTCACACAAAGCAGTGACTGAATAGTTTCATTCAGCTATACATGGACCACATCTGTAAGATTATGAGCACATCACCCAAAAAGGGCATGGAAGGCTTTTATTATGATGAATTTGTGCTGGATTGCCCTGCTATGCCATGCCAAATCTTGTCAAAACCTTGAATGATGTCTATTACAGCTTCCTGTAAAAGTATAGCTCTTGGCAAATACTGACATCACTGCTGCCACATTTCCAGCTAGACCAAACAAGGTTAAACTGCAGAAAAAACAACAAATCATCACTGGCTCCAAACTTAGGTGAACATCTACAAACAAACTTACTCCATGGATTTGCTTTTCATGTCATTTCAGCACTACAGATGTCTGATGACAGGTTGTTTCACTAACTGCTGATTAAAAAAGTTTACAGAAAATGGATACAAAATCTGTGTTTAAATTTAGTTCTTGCTTTTACATGCAGAACAAGTAATTATGTGCATCAGCTAAACATTGTCTGATATTGAAATGAAACACCCCCAGGACAATTGTATAATATGAACTCTCTGTTAGTAAGAGAAATGTGATGGCTGATTTATTAGCACTCTGAAAAATTTCTGTCTTTACCTTGGGGCTGGAACAATTATTCACAAGGGCAGCCAGCCTGGAGGAGAGGTGAGGAACAGAGAAACGAGAAGTGCCAGCAAGTAGTCATTTTTCGGAAAGGCACATTGTAGCTGAGGGGGTGGGAAGGAAGACAACGACAAAACCTACTGGTTCTTTGTTGGACACCATTGTACACGTCTGTTGGACGTGAGGACATTTGGCCAGTAATTTGTACTTGCATGAGCTGCAGCTGGAAGTGAAGATAATATCACCAACAACACAATTTCCGGCATACCAGTTTTCATTCACAGTAATTTTTAAACAAGTTCAAACAGTGTACACAAAGAAATGCAGAGTCAAGCAACCATATTACATTAGGCTCGGTGTCCGTTAGAAAGGCATCTCTCCACGGCTTCCTGAGGAGGGGAAGTGGAGAGGGAGCTGTTGATGTGGTCTCATGAGTATCACATGGGAATGGTTCAAAGTTGCGTCCGGGGAGGTTTAGACTGGACTTTAGAAGCATTTCTTTACTGAGAGGGTGGTCAGACACTGGAACAGGCTTCCTAGAGAGGTGGTCGATACCCCTAGCCTGTCAGTGTTTAAGAGGCATTTCAACAATGTCCCTAAAAACATGCTTTAACCTTCGGTCAGCCTTGAAGTGGTCAGGCAGTTGGACTAGGTGTTCGTTGTAGGTCCCTTCCAATTTAAATATTCTGTCCTATCCTATCCTGTTCTGTTCTAATTAATACTTCCATAGCACATTGCAACATATACGTACTTTTGAAGAGTTAAAGAGGGCAAAACCATACATTTACACAGTGCTTTATTCAGAAGTAAAACCTTCTAAGAATATAAAAAATCTGTCAATAAAGAGGATAGCTTTTAAAACTTCACACAGAAAAGTTTCTTGTCACACGAAAACACCATTGTAGATAGAGCAGGAAAACTCAATGAAAAGGCTAAAGACCTTCAGAGTGCAGGAGGTATTTGGCCATTTCTCCAAAAATTGAAGAGCCAGCTTTCTCTGAAAAACATGTATACCTAATAGCATAAAAATGCCAGATGAGTAAGTTTTACTTACTTTTCCCACCTGCTAAATCAAATTTAAAGGTTTTACTGTGGGATTCAAGTTCTATAGCTGTCTCCCACGAAATAAGTTTAGATCATTTGCATGGTCAGGAAAATTTTCTGGAACACCAGAACAGCCCCACATCCACTTCTCACACATCTGCTTCTCAGTCCTCAATGTTACGAGATTATTATTTCATTGAAGAGATGCACAAAAAGAGGCTATTTACATAAATATTTATTAGGCTAGATAAGGAGTTTCTTCTGATTCGTATCCTCTCACTTATTGCTATGCTTAATCTTACAAATAGGTGACTATTTTCATCACTGGCTGATGCTTAGCTACAATTTCCTTTCCATGAGTTCTTTGCCTCTTTTGGATGATAAATCATGGAAACTTACGTAAACATGATGGTTGTCTAATATGAGCTCCTGCTGTTATATGGAAAAACACCATTCTAGACACTACCACAAAATATTTGTATTTATCATGTTAGCAACATTCAAAAGCATCTTCTGTTGCTGTGACTACAAAATCTGATTAACACAGTATGGCTGTAATAGTGAAGCAACAAAATCTACCTGTCTCATGGCTGTTTATAGTCAACCTCTTTTGATGTTTGCCCATTCTACTCTTCTTTGCCAGCAACCCAATACCTTGCAGCATAAAGTCCCATTCCTGAGCAAATTTCAAAGACTAGCCCTCATCAGGTACAAACAAAGTCCCAAGCACCGTGCTGTAACATCACCAGCATATTACTTACACATACACTTACACATTTGAACTGATTCCTTGCTGCTGTCCCCCTCCAAACACACTTACTTCGACCAGAAGTCTAGAGGCAAAGTAGAAATCCTGTGGCTGTATCTGTCTCACTGCTTCCCTAGATACACTTGTCAAACCTTCCCATGCAACTACACAGTCTCAGAACCACACAGGGGCATTCTGATACCAAGCAGGACAGAGGGTAAACACCCATAGACAGCATCTGTGGCAGTTCAGGGACTAAGCTTCCATTTACAGAAGCATGGATCTACATCTGATCTACAGGCTAATGTAGTCACAACTTACGCCCAACAAATGCTCTTCACAACTTCACAAGCAGGGCAAACACAGCTCCCAGAGACTGCAGGTTTTTTGCATATTGCTACAGTAGTTTGACACAATTATGAAGCAGGTTACTTTAAACAAAAGCTCGTTTGCTTTAACGGAAGATGAATAAGAAAGCAAAGTGTTCAGAGTACTTTATTTCTTTAGAAACTAAATCCCACTGATTTTGTCTACTGCAAATGCACACGCATTCCCAGCTTCTTTAAATACAAAGTATACACGTATCAGATGATGAGCTGCTCCTTCTAGAATTCGCAGCCCTTGCAAATTACACTGACACTGACTGGGATCCTGGAGGGAATCCAAGAAGCATATAATTCATCAGATTTCACCCACACTCAGACAGCCTGGCTGCTCGCTTCATTCTTGAGGCTGTTTTGCTACAATTTCATTTGAACAGGTCACTTCCAACCTCAATCCAAGAGCCACAATGTCTAAACTTTGCATCACTTTGACTGACATTCAGGCATAGGGCATTCACTGCATGGATTTTTCTTGCAAAAACAATGCATCTGTTGTATTACAGCTCTGAAACTCTGAACGGCAAGAGTCCAAATTATTATAAGACACATGAGATGGAGTGAAGAATGTGGTTTGCATAGCTGAAAACAAAGGTCATCAATTCTGAAATTTAGCCTATGTAAATAAAATGTTTGGCTTGTTCAAATTTTTCTACTTAAAATTCTGTAAATCAGTGGATAGAAATGACTGCTGGTAGAAAATGCAAATTCTTATCATTGTCTTTTAAAATTGAGCCTAAGTTTGACCAAAAAAAAAAAATCAAATGTATTAGTCTTTTACCAAAAAATGTTATTACTTGTGATTAATTTTAAATAGCCTTAATTGTTTTCCTAGATAACACTGATAATATTTTAGCTCTAAACTTCAGTAACTATGGAAAACTGAGTGAAAATGTAAATACTTTCTTTAAATAACTATTCTTGATGTCCAAATACGAAGCTGACAAAACACTGAGTGCCAATTATTTTAAGATTTTTATTTACATAACTTATTCACATTGTACCTAAGTATTTGACTTGATTCATTATTTTATGTTTAGATACATTTAGATCTTAAACAGTGTAAAAAGGCTTTTAACAGCATACAAAAACATTTCCACAGTTATTGGTAATATATGTATATATGCCACGGATGAATTATGACACCAGAAAAGAAAATCATTAATAGCTCTGAGACATTTAAAATACATAAGCCTCTTGCTCTTCACGGTCTTATTCTAACATTATATTGCTATGTTCTTACAGCAACTTAATGTTACATTACTGTAAGAAACTAAAACCCAATAACATTTAAAAGTATTCAAGCATGTCTTGGATTATTTCACTGCAAGTCTACTGTGAAGTGAAGTAGAATCTGAAAAATTGAAGGGCAGAAGTTCTAAGTATTCTTATGTAAGACCAAATTAAATATAATTCAGGCTAAACTTGACATGTAAAACAATTTCCCTTTCTTACAGTTCAGTGAGAGACAGTAACATTACAGTACATGTATATGAGCAAAAGAAAGTTAAGGAAAAGCCAACATCAAGAAATTATGTCCACATTCTAATGACAGAAAAATACATGCACTAGATTTAAAGTCTCATTGGGATGCAAGCAGCAAGACTACTATGGATGTCAGGACAAAAAAATACTTCAGCACAACCTAGCTTCTTTGGGCGAGTCTGCAACCCATCCATTGCTGTCATCTACTACAACTCATCTGCAACCAAGCTAGCTTGAGTTCCTTCAGGTTAGTCTGCACTACTCTGTAGTCAACAGCAGGTCAAACTTAAACTGTCTGGTACGTCAAGGATCAACTTGCTAGTGTACCAGTTAACCTTTTGTAATTTAAAAACAAGGGTGAAACTGTCTCTTTTCATACACTTGCTGGCCATATTACTCTCACATTTGATTAATTATTTTTAAACATGCATTCATTCTGTGGTTTAAAGTTCATGAACCTTCACTAGCTTTACTGAGAAACAGAGTATTTTATTAATGTAGAGATTGTGGGTTTGCATTTAATTGTGTGCAAGCAGCTGAGAACACAAGCGGTGCAAGAAAACAACTGCAATAATCAAATGCACACAGAAAAACAGAATAGAGGAACCACTCTCCGGTCTTTTCTGTGTGCTTCCAGAAAGGGATGAAAGTGCTTAAAGCATGAAGGAGAGAGAGGAAATTCTGGCAATATTTACTTTCTTCTTCTCAGTCTCTCACTTGTTTACAACATACCCTGTCTGGATGGTTTCCAGATAAAAATTACTTTTTCTGCCATGATTTCAAACCACGTTCCTTACCAAGCACAGAAGTAAGAAATAGTGAGCTCCCTCTTTTAAATACACTTCTGCTTCTTTCCAGTGTTTAACAGGCACTGAAATACACAGCAGTTATTTTGAGACATAGCTCAGGAGGGAAGGAAGAAGAGTTATTATCTGTTATATCCTTTCAGATGTAAACAGTGATGCAACGTTATTTTACCCCTATAGCAGTTTATTTTGGATTATTTGAAACAACATTGCTAAAGCATCAAAAAGGTCCACCACTAATTGGCCTTGTAGACAACAGCTTAAAGAAAAGCTCAGAAGGAAGATATATGCAAAGGTGGCCAGGATTACAAGTTACCTTGTAAAGCCTGCCTTAAAAAAGGAAGCTAGAAGAGCTTGGCTGTCCAGTACGTTAACACAAAAGCTAAGAGGGCAGTTAGTGTATCTCTACAAATTGAACTAGAGGATAAACACCAGAGTGAAAGAATAGTCCTTTAAGTAGAAGGAAAAGGGTAAACCAAGGGGAAATCTATATGAATTTGCCACAAATAAATATAAGCTGAAAGACAGAGTGAAATTTTTGATCCTAAACATAATCAGATTCTGCATCAGCCTTCCCACACAGATGAGAGGAAAATATATCAGCTCTAAACCAAATCTCCATGGCAGTGATTTTATGCTGTTGTAGGATGCTACAACCAGAGAATTAGTCCAGCTGATCCAAGAAGTTCCTACTAGCTCTGCAGCTACAAAATTGCACCAGCTCCAGTGGTCTCAAATATCATCCCACCTCAAGAGCTGTATCAGTTTGCCAGCTAAATGCCTCAGTGCATTCTTTGCAGAAACCTTTAATGCTAAAGATACATAAACATAAATAAACAAAAGGTAAACTGTTTCTGAAGACAAATTTCCACCATACTTACATGTTGCTGAACTCAGAAGATGTGACTCAGGAAGGAGATCTTGCAGTCATCACTGTAAGTTCTCTAAAATCTTTGATTCTAGGCATGTGGGCATTCAAAGGACTGAAAAATGTTTAGACAGCATCTGGAAAGGTTTTGAGAACAAGACATCTTGCTGCTATGAAAACCTTTCATGATGCCACATCCCAAGTACTGTCTACTGTTCTTGTCTCTATGTCTCAAAAGGACTTAGAGAGAGGCAACAATAGTCAAGGAGATGGAAAGCCCTGGACTTCAATTTGAAGAGAAGGATGAGGGAGAAGGATACAACTCAAGTTTAAACAAAAATCTTGAAGGTTTCAAATACAGTGAATCCAAAGATTATTAACCAGATCCAGCCAATTAGAAATCCCCTGACAAAACTAATAGGATATTTAAATAGACTAAAAAATGTATTTTACACAACAGGTAGTGAACCTCTGGGACTTACTGTCTCAGGAAACTGTGTATCCTTTAGTATCAGCAGGTTCAATGAGGGGTTAGACAAATTCATGAACCATGAACATGAGTTCCATAAACAGAATCTAGTGTGACTAGGCAGCAAGAAATAACTGATACAACTGGGATTGCAGAGATGCTAGATGGACTGCAGAAAGCAGTCGACATGCTCACACACACTCCCAAAATGCATCTCATCTTGCCTCATCTGAAGCAAACAGTGGTCTAGGTGAAGACCACTCTGACTCAGTATGACATTTCTTATGTGCTCCATGTAGCCTATTTTATTATAAGGTCTGACCTATATGCTAAAAATATTCAACTGATTTGGGCAGTGGCCTGTGCTCGCCATGTAGGAAGTGCTGGATAACCGACAGAGTGCTCAGAGGCTGGAGCAAAGCCTACTCGTGGCTGTATACTGGAACAGGCCAAACTACACCACCGCCCATTCCCACTTCACATCTCAGTGGCTGCCTGCTCGATTTCTTTGGCAGGGGTCTTCACACCAGCCTGAGAGAGGACAGAAATCATAATTCAAAGAGGACTTCAGTTAAAGGTCATGCAAGTCCATTAAATGAGAAAATATGAGTAATTCAGCCTCCAACTTAAATAAGCAGTTGATAGCCTTGCCCAAAGTCAGACATATAAACCGGGTGTTGCTAGCTTGACATTTTAAGTCCAGAAGTCTGTAAAACCTCAAGAAAGACATCCAAAGTCATGCAGCAGAGGAGTATGACTTAATAAATTACATTATCACTCTGCATTAAGTCCACCACCTTCAACCGTGTACTCACCAAGCATGCATACAGAACTGCCAGTGCCAATCTGTCCAGAGTACTATAAAAAAAATCAAGGCATTAATGGTGTGAGTGTTGACAGTTCACTACATCCCTTTTCAACAAAGCTGATCAATCAAGAGACATGATTAAAAAAATATGTTCCCATAAATGCAATGCTTATTGCTATATAATTATCACACTTACAGTAACTGTAGAGTTAAGTAAAACATAGCTTGCATAAGGCTATAACCTATTAAACAAGTTAAGAAAGATTTACTTAAAACCAAAAATGTATGGTCATCCTACATCAGAAGCAACACATTGAGAAAGAGATGTTTTCTCAAGCAGGCTGGAATGGGAGAGCACGTACCTTTGAAAGGCTTTGAAGTTTTAAATGCAGATTCAAAAGAAAGTATCTTTATTTTCATACAGTCTACTTATGCTAAGCATTTCCGCACACACAATAGTGATTCCATGTGGGGGAAAAAAAAAAAAAAAAAAGGTGTTTTTAGGAGAAATTAACAACCAGAGAATAATACTTTTCTGGCAAGCCTTTATTATTAGGATCCATATTTATTTATTATTATGATCCATTTGAAAACATGAAACCCAGGTTTCTGACCTAATCTGAAATCATGCTTTTATGGTAAAATCTGGACATCAGTCAATATGTCTGTTTAAACTGCTGATTTGGTACTACGAAAAATAGAGTGGTTTCCTAGTTAAAACGAGATTAGAAATAGAGAGATGGTAGTTGATGAGGCCCTGGTTGCTGTCCTGAACCCAAGCCTGCAGTTGTTTCTTCAGTTCTGAAAAGAATTCCTGCAATGCAACATCATTTTTCAGCTGAAGTACAAAATTTACTTTTTACTCTTCTCTCTGGACAAAATAAACACAGGCAAAGAGGGTATGGCCTTGGGCCAGTCTCTCCCTCAAGGTGGGTGTGCAGTTTACTCTTTGTAATTGCTGCACATGAGTTCATGCTTACGAAATGGCAGCTCAACTGACAAGGCGCTTGTTGGATGTATTAAGAACACACGTTGTGCTATTTATGTTTACTTTCCAGTAACTCAAAGTAATTTACAGAAATCCAAGCTACTTTGGTTTAAGGACATGGGCACACTTAGTATGTATATACTTGACAATGGTTCTATTGCAAAAATATTCTTGGTTCCCATGTCATTACATAATCTGATAAAATCACTGATGACCACATAAACCAACAGATCATTTCCCTTGACTTCGGAGGCATTCTGAAGAACAAATCAGATGAGGTGCAGTTTCTCAGTGTCAACTATCTTATTTTTAAAGTCTGACACATTTTCATGTTTTCTTGAAACCCTCTTTGACAAAAGGATAAGTTCCACTTCCTGCTAACTAGGTTAAGAAAATTATGGGGATGTCTTGCTTCCTCCTGCAAATCACTAAGCAAGTGGATTGTAAAACAAACAAAAATTGCCAAATACTTACAAATACTTACAAATACTTTTAGCAATTAGTTAACAGAGACAGCTTTATTGAGTTCTCTATGAATCTTCACAGTAGGTTTTGGTTATGACCTTCCAAGTCAGTTGTCCAGACAGGGGTTTTTTTCAGGCATAAGGATAGAGCCCACAGTTTTTCCATTTAAAATGAAAATAATTCCTTAAGGACATGGAGACAGATATTGTGTGTTAGAGCATGACTAGTATTGTGTGAACATGTAATATGCCAAATGCAGGAAAGGGTGAGGTTATATTTCTGTATTTGATTGTCGTGGGTTAAGCAGAGCAGAGTTAATTTTTTTTCCTTTTCCCTTCTATTCATAAATAGCTATCAAAAAGCTATGTTTTGGATTCCTGCTCAGGAGAGAATTGATAAGAGAAGAACGTTTATAGTTATTGCTAGGATGTTGCTATTTGTCCTCAAGGACATACATTCAGCCTTTTGGGGGGGAAGAGACAGTCTGGCTTCTAGCCTGGGATTTGCTTTTAGGTAAAGATTGAGAAGCAGACTGACCAATTATTCCATCCCATGCACGTCATACCTAGTATATAGGAGAGGACTCTTCCAGGAGAGCTATATTTTCACTTCTGGATTCATCTCGCTTTGGGAGCCTGCGGTCGGTCTCCCAAGGCCTTTCCCCCCCCCTCCCCCCACGGTCACCGTTAGCTCTCGGCCCGGGACACTCGTTTATCTCCGTTCTG
>WKFP01014998.1:580748-610383 GCA_011057875.1 Pterocles orientalis | reverse complement strand
CAGTATCATTGTCAACAGGCCGAGCCTTCTCGGGGGGGCAGTATCATTGTCAACAGGCCGAGCCTTTTTCGGGGGGGCAGCATAATTGTGTATCACTTATTCTCTCCCTCCTTCGGGGCCATTGGCTGGGAGTGGGCTGGGCCTTTGGTCATCAGGTGGGGAGGGGCAGTATCACTGTGTATCACGTTGCATCTTTGTATATAGTATTATTTCTAATATTATTGTAGTTTAGTAATTAAATTGTCCTTATCTCAACCCACGAGTCCTCTTTGCCATTTACCTCTTTAATTCTCTCCCCTATCATTGGGTGGGGGCAGGGACTGTGTGAGCGGGTGTGTGTGGTTTGGCCCCCAGCCAAGGGCCAACCCGCCACATTGATACAGCACATTTATGCAGATATCAATTAATATTTGACATGAAGTGTTGAAATTAAAAAAAAAAAAAAACAGAACCTGACAGTTATTTCTATAAATCTATCTTCATTCAAAAAGATATCAACAAAACACCAGCTTTGGTAATCAAGTAGATAAGAAAGGAAACTTGTCTCTAGTCAGGCACTGGACTGGGAAACTTAAATTCAGTTGTACCTTGGCAGTAAACTTCATAAATGCTTGAACAGGTCTTCCATTGCCTCAGTTCCTCACCTGTAAAATGAGACTAAAATCTCCATCTCACAGCCATGTCAGAAATTTCCTTAAATTTCTACAATGCAAAGGTATCACGACGTCGGGAAACAGATGTTGAAAGAGACAGATTGAACAAACAAGATCTGCCGCAGGATTGTTACCACATCCAGACTATGTATTATACAAAGAGTTTATCTCCACAGCCAGGAAACTCATTAGATTTTCAGCTACAGAGTTTCTACAGTCAATGCCATAGAAATAAAGTTTATAATATTGTGTTAAATGGGCACAGCACAAAATGTCATTGGAATGCCATTGGCTCAGCACAAAGCTGTACAAGAGAAGCAGACATTTTTCAGGTCATTTCTTCAGATATGATAGGCAGATTTTCAATCCACGGAACACAGTTGAGAGCCAGCATCTTAAAAGACACCTGCACCTTCAAAAGTCTCCCTTTGGATGACTCCTCTAGGGGAAGGGCAGTGAGTCAGCCACAACTTTAAGGCAGATGTGCTTAGACCTTGTTTTTATAATGAGCTCCCAAAAGAAAACCAAAACACTTTAAAAGTCAAAATAGCCAGGAAGACTAGAATATTCAACTTTTTAAATATGGGAAATTCATAGTGACTAGAGGAGATGGAATATAAATTAAAAGGACATATATATATACAGCTTTCTCTGGCTGACTGCATCCTTGCAGGTATTTTGCTTCCAGGTGAGGTGGCAGCAAACTCACAGAATCACAGAATGTGACTGGAAGAGACCTCGAAAGATCATCTAGTCCAATCCCCCTGCAGGAGCAGGAACACCTAGATCAGATCACACGGGAATGCATCCAGGCGGGCTTTGAACGTTTCCAGAGAAGGAGACTCCACAACCTCTTTGGGCAAAAAACTTCATGGATTTCTGATTTGCATCAAAAACCCTGCTCTCCCCACTGTTCCCAAGGAGGTTTGTATGTTCCCTTTGAAGGTCACCTAGCAGATCATCACAGCATGAGGTCCTTCCTGCAGCATGCTGCAGCCTCCCTGCTTTGTGCTGGGACTCCCTTGGCAGCCTCATTGCATGCAGCATGCAAGGTGCCGCAGGAACCCTGTCTCCCCAGGACCAGCTACACAATCTCATCATCTTAAAAGAACTTGACACACTTATGAATAAAAAGACAGGTGAAAAAGAGGATACTTTATATAGCAAGAAAGGCAGAGTGTGATGTTATTTTATTCACTTATGAGATTTTATTATTAAATTCAATGCTATCACAGATTTGGCTTTTTCCAAACACACCCTTGTTTTTTCACTCAAGGCCTTGCCCTGGCAGAGTTTAAGAATTTTGCACATTTGCTTAGGATTTCCAGATGTCCTGCAGCCTACTTCTTACTAGAATGCAGGACTTCCAGAAATGCCACTTGTGCCCACTGTGCCCCTGCAGATCACCTTTATAATGCATCTGTTGAAGACTTGATGGCTTGACACATGGGACTAGTGCACATTAAATCCAACCCATCCTGAAAGTCTTAGGAGGAAATTAAAAAAAAAAAAATAGCAACAGGAAGGAGAACCCTACATATTAATAAAAAGGCAATGAGCTAACACCACCCCTCACTTGTTCAGGCTAGACTTCTCTGATCCAGTGCTCTCCCTTGCAAAATCATAACAGAAGCAAGGTCTGGGGCAGATCCAGGAGCAGTTCACAGGGGAAAGAAAGCCCAGTTTTAGCCTCAGTAGACCATCCGGGCCACTGTACGCATCTCAGCCACAGCAGCCTGTACTGCCAACCACTTGCACTACATGATAGCTCCTCTGCCAGCACAGGATGACCACTCATTACATGGAACAAAAAGATGCACGGGAGCTGCAGCTGCACTGCTCAGAGGTGGCGCATGGCCCAGGAGTCACTATTTGGTCATTTCCCCTCAATCTGTAGTATCAAAAAATTAAAGAGTAAAAGAATTCCTATAAAAAAAAAAAAGGAAAAAAACAGACTGCTGACATTGGCTTTCACATGCTGCAACTTTATTACATCAGAGAACTGAGATGCTATGAATATATTTGTGTTGACCTCATTGCAGTTTCCAGTATTGAAGGCAATGAATTTCTCTCACTGAAACAATAAACACAAAGGCCACTAGTATTTATCGACTGCAGGAGGTATTGATGCCAAATATGCTGTGAAAACCAAAACAGGATTAATGATATTTTATTGGAAATTTTAAAAACCTCAGAGGAATGGAAAAAAAAAGGGGTGGGCCTTTTTATACGTTGATGACTGTTATACGTATAAGTTTAATAAGAGCATTTGGAACATCATGTTTCTTAGCAACTCATCATTAAATTAGGTTTTCAGTGGTTTAGGAGATAATCATGAGAAAAATCTGATTACTGCAGATTTTCAACATAGTAGTATTTGTAAACTTTCAACAATGTAGTACTTGCAAAGTTGTTTAAAGTCATGATCTAAGCTACAGCACCCAGTGCAATTAAAGACCGAGAATTCACATTTTGACACATATTAAGGTCATGCTAAGAGATGTAACTTGGCTTTCTGTGCATTGCAATACTGCCTCTGTTTACGGGATTGCCCTTTCAATCCACAGTGTAAGTGGCAGTCTCTATAACACAAAGTTTTCAAAGTGCTGTAGCAGGTGATTAATATGGGTGACAAGTTTAGAGAAGTCCTACATTGTTCCTGCCTTCCTTCCAGCTCCTTGTTTCTTCAGACACAAGGAGGCTCTGTTAATTGCCAGCTCACATGTGAGAAGCACACGCTGCCTCTTCTGCACGCGCATGGAGCATCCAAGCACAATCTGTTGGGATGACAGCTCTCTAGGAATAATGGTTGGCAATAGGTACTTCACTGAAGTAACAGCATGTGAACTATCTAATCTCATCTCCAACTTTGTCTTTTTCAAATGCAGTTGTTACTCTTCAGACTTGTCGCTTGCCTTAGGAGAATAAATATGGCTACCTTCTTGTTGGCAATATTCTGCATAACATATAAACCCAGGCAATAGCGCAACAACTCAGGCAACTTCTAAGTCAGACACCTATGACAGAAACAACTGTGGTGCATTTCCTACCCAAACTTTTTAAAAAGACCACAAAATGAGATCACCCTGTAGTGACCTGGCTTTGGATTAACTCTTTTATTCCAAAATATATTTCTCCTGCTGGCGTGAGAAATCAGATTTCAATATTTCCTTCACAGCAGGCTGAGCGAGTATGTTTTGAGTCATAATGCCCAGCAGACTGACAGCAGGAAGTCTTGCTGGTGGGATATGCAACTTTTATTTGTTTCCTGTGAACACGTGTTTGTTTCCTCTTAAGAGTTTTCACAGAGACAGTATCATAAAGCTCATGAGGATGTGTGCTTAGATGTGCATGCATGGCAGAATGGATTGAGTCAAATTATTAAATGTTCAGTAGTTTGAAAAGCTCTCTCTGTATTAAAAACCCCTGCACCTGTGAATCCAGAAGCAATGCCATGTGGTTGAGTTGATAGTGTCTCAGATGTAGCAGCTAGCAACAGTAGCAGTGAGTGCACCAGACTGCAAGTTAAGGCCTTCCACCTTCTGTACCTTTGATGCACAGCCTGTAAAAGCTAACCAACAAAATTTTAAATCTCCTTAAGAATGATTTTCAGTATGAAGAAATTCATCCCCCTGGTGAAAGATTTGCACTGGGTCAGGCAATAAGTCCCACTCGGACTTCTGCCGGCTGAGCTCCAGTTTAGGGACATACAAATAAGAGAGTTGAATACTTTTTCCTATATCTTGAGAGGGGTTCGTTGAACAAAAAAAAATAAAAAAAAAAAAAACAAAACCAAAAAAAACCAAAAAAAACACAACAAAAACAGAAAAGTTAAAATTCTTTAGCTTGTTAGTGGGGTTCTTTCTTAAGGTAGACAGTTCCTTTTCTCCATCACTAAGCAAGGTCCGTGGTCAGTGTTGTGAATCTACTTGGGACAACAACAAGAGGAATCATTGCAGTTCTTGGCTGACCAGACCAGATTACAGAGCAGTCACAGCTGAAATATTGCTCTAAAACATGCCTGCAATTCAGGATATCTTTTTCTTCCAGGTGTATCAGTTGCTGCTCTGACCTATTTGAGTATCCTGTCAGGGTGTGCTCAGTTCAGTACGCAGGTGCATAGCAAGGCTCACCAGACTAAAGGACCTTTATATCAACGTGGCTCTAGTATTGCTGGTGGTCAAAATACATTTTCTCAGCTACCTTCCTTGTGTCTATAAGGCTGTACCATGTAGACTTTCTCTGATTTATCAGTCACCCTCTTTTTGCCTTATCAAAGGAATTTGGCCTCATTGATGTTTTAGTACCAGGACCAACATGACATTTTAAAAAAAAGTCAAGTTTTGGAGTCTTCAATAGCAAATAGATGTGTTTAAAAATGCTTACAAATCTTGAATTTCAATCCTTTTTTTCCATGAACTGTTAATGCAAAACTACCCAAAAAGCATTTCAGCAAACTTTCAGAAAGCACGCTTTTGGCTGTAGAACAGAAAAAAGAAATTTCAAACAAAGCATTAACTTCCCCAATTTTTGGAAAATCATAAGCACCTGAAAACAGACACTCATAATGAAAGTTCCTCCTGCAATTTTTATACAGTAACTATAGTGCAGCTACCACAATACTATAAGACAGCCACTAGATAATTGCAGCTATTATGCCCCATTACAAGTATTTACCACACTGTGGGCAATGAAAATTGCTATCTCAACGGATCCTGATTTTCCATGAGGAAAATAATTGCTTTTTGCTCTTGGACAGCTTATGGAACAAAAACCCCACCATCATTATTTACTTTAGGTTCACAAAGCATAAAATGGGTATCACACAGCAGTTTTTCATCCGTGAAACTGTTGTATTGTTGAAAACTGTAAGATAATACAAATATTTTTCAAGAAGGTAAAATTACTAAGCAAATCAGAGTATTCCAACTCATTTGCTCTGGTTGCTGAAGCCAATTTTGATGCTTAGTTCTGCAACCTCAGATCACACTTTCTTCTCATACTGTGCACCAGATACCAGAGGTGACACCATCCAAGGAGAGAAAATTGTCCTGAGTTTGTTTAGCTCACAGGGGACATTCAGCATGACCACAGGCGCCTGTGTAGGGAGCTCTGTCCCATCCTGGCTCTTACAGCAGACAGGTAATTTTGCAACCCCTTCTGCAGTTGAAAAACCCAATGAAGACAGCTAGAAATTTTTGACAGCCATGGGCTTCTGGGTTTCAAACAGTCTGAACCCAGACCAAGACACCTTGACGGTGGCAGTGGCCCATCTTCCCCTCACCTACAACCACTTTGTCCACTTCCACACAACACTTTAATCACACATCTGTCTTTCTAGTAATCAGCAGAGCCCAGACTTGTTTCCTCCAATTTGGCACACTTCTCACCCCATCCTTCTTACTGTGGTGTTTCCAGACAGTCAGTCAATTCAGAAAACTGCCAGGTTCACGGTTGATATTCAAGATATGGCTTACTTGGAAAACATAAAAAAACAATGTTAGAAATGTGACTGATTTGCAGACTTTTAAAGACCAGGTACAGCACTTGTTAAAGTTCAAGACTGCATTAGTTTAAATGCACATGCTTTTGGGTTCATTATTTTACTGTATCTCTGGTGCAGAGTGGGCTTTGGTTTTCTATCTGAATTTTAGTAAGAGCCTTTCCCCTTTTTGTCTGTACTCACAAACACACAAATCTTTGGCCTACAAAGGACCTGATTACCTGGATAGAAGAAAACACAATTTGTACAACTGAGCAAGAGTCAAGTGCAGAGGGGCTGCTCCTTCCAATCCATCCTGTGGTTGAAAGCTAAAGATAAACCATGAAATAAGGGTGACTGCTTATTTCCCACATTCCTCAGTAAATGTGCCATGTCTCACTCAATCAAGCTTCTGCCAAAATACAACCTTAGCTCGAATGAGTGCATCTTTTAATTCTATTAAAAATCTGCTCCACTTTGTTATGTCTACAATTACTACATTGGCTTGTAAATATTCTTCCAGTGTATTCCAATTACACTTATAAGAGATGTATTTCATTTTCTACACACAGGCTCACCTACCACCTGAAGTGAACTGCCTGGCTTTTAGGTGATGTATCATGCATTGCCATATCACACAGGAAATAATTCAGTGAAATAGCCTCTAAGACAGCCACGTGTAACGTACGACCTTAAATATTACAACAACAACAACAACAACAACAAATAAGTTAATGATTCTGAAATTCAATTACATTAAGCAGACAACAAATTTCTTCTGAAACTTCTCTTCCTCATCTGGAATTATTAATTTCTCACATTGCTAATGCCTGATCCCCTTTGGCAAAAAAACCACTAAGTAGTCCTATATACCAAAACAGATTTTATTAGTATTATCATTATCTTAACAAACAGAGAGTAGTAAATGAATTAATCAGTTATCAGCAACCCCATATATTGTTGCCACATAACTTCTTTGTTTCATATACATGTTTTTCTCTAGGATTGTACTTCAGTATAATGGATATACATTGAATAATGCAAAATTTTATGCTTCCAGCAGAGTTTGGAGTTTGTTCATATATATTGTTAGCCTTTCTCAAGAACTTCTTCAAATTTGTTTAATTAATTTTTTTTGTTGGCATCAGTAAGAAAGAAAGATCTGTAAAAGTACAGGTTTATTTCCATCTGTTTTATCTCATATTGTTCTCAGTTAAGTTTTATAAAAACATTGCTTTATCATGGTGATTAGACCGAATTAATTTAGTTGTCGTGCAACTATAGAATAGATAGACAGTGCCAGATCCACAAAATGTAGAACAGTTCACACCCACAGAGGAATGGCTAGACAGTACATACCTACATCTGCCCCAAGGAGAAAATCTTAGGGTTTTGGTACATTTTGAATAAAACTAATTAGAGTAGGAAATCACAAACTGGTAACAATTATGCCATGGCCACATAAATCAAGTAAAATAATCATTCTCTATTTTCTTTGCTCAAATCTCTGAGTTAATGCTATATAGAACTATGATTCCCTCATTGCAGTAGTATTACTTTACACCACTTCTCTCTGCTCTAGTTGAACATCTTACAGATACATCGCTTAGTCATCATTCTCTCTGCTCTTCTGTTACACCTCAGCAGGTGCCAGGCTAATAATTTCATCTTTTCTTCCCGCTTGTGAAACGTGAATATAGAGAACAGTGGAGGATTTTGTTTAGTGCATCAGTAGCAGAAGCAGGAGAGTGACCTTTTCTCTCAGTCAGCAGCTACATGAGGCACCTTATGGCAGTGGCGTAAAGTTAATGAGGTAATATGGGTATGAACGATAACAAAATGTTAAACAGAATTATAAGAAACAGGTGTCCTCCCATGGGATCAGCAGCATGGCCCTGTAAGCATCTTGGAAACACAAGAATATCAAATTGGATCATATTGAAACAGTATCCTGCCTCCAAGGACATGGACACTATCAGAGACTTCACAAAAAGAGATAAGAAGTTATCCTTGATATACATGTTCACCAGCTGGAAATAACAGCGCACCAATTTAAATTATAGCTGTGCTGTCACTTGGCCTCTGTCTGAGAAGCATTATGTTTGTGACCTATGCTGAATATGTGATATGCCAACTAAAAAAGAAGAGGAAACTAAAGGAGAAAAGAGTTCTATTACCATTCAGGTAACAGGAGGTTTTAATAAACAGGTTCCTTGACTCAAAGTCCTATACCAAGTTTGAGCTGAATATGTGTGAGGGCTGAATTTCTCAGTCTGGGCAAATGCAATGTTAATGAGAATAGCAGGAAGCCAACACAGAGCTTGTGACCTCAGGGGAAACTCAATTAAAATTAATTGAAAATGTGGAAAGCAAGAAATATAATTCAAAAAAAAATGAACTAGACCCTTAACTGAAGTGAATCATCATTGTTACACTAAGTGTCTGGTTGGGTTGATGCATGCACGCTCCAGATCAGGCTGCTAGCAGGAAGCCGGAGGATACCCGGTGGACACCACCGACTTAGGGGGTAGATTGTGTCTTTGCCAGGAAAATCTGAGGAGAACTGGGAGCTATAATACAGCAACATGAGAACTGATCCACCTACTTGTTTATCCAATGCAATAAGTCATGGTTGTAAAAGTGAGTGGTATTTAGTCACTTGCAGATGGACATACATTGGCAAAAAAAATGCCAAAAAGGTTGCTCTTTCATATATTCTCTCCCACCTCTAACAGAGTCATAGCTTTCCCAAAATGAATTGGCTCAGGAGCTAGTGTACAGGAAAATTACAGTGATCATGGCAATAGCATGCTCTTCTGAATTTGTCCTTACACTGTATTCCCCTATGCGTTGTGCCCAGGAGAGACTGGTGCTTGAGGGGAACAGAAGAGCCCTTCAGGTCTTCCTTTACTGAAGAATCTAATGATGCCCTCATGAAGCAAGATTCGCTGGATGAGTCAGATGTTTTCTGCCACTTCCGATGGGCTTAGCAACTGGTAGCCCAGTGTAAGCAAAAAGAGGAGGTCCTTTGCCATGGAAACCACTCCAGCAACAAGACAGTCCTTCCCCACTCGCAGGACAGCCCCAGGCAAAGGAAAGAGGAGCTTCCTTCCTGCCCAAGCCATCCCCTGAGCTGCTCTTCTCTCCTGGTACTGGTCTGCCATTATCAGTAATGTGTGCAGCATCACACCTGACAATTTTATTTTAAGGTATAAGCCAGTGGCCAACCAAGACAAAGACCAATAGGTTCACAGGGCAGAACAAAATTCAGGTTTTCTCCAACTGCCACAGCCTGGTGCAGAGCTTGGCCAAACCATTACACTCTCCCTGTAAATCACCCTCCGTGCCAATAGTACTGTAGTTAATGTTAGTTATTGCAAGGATTAGAAATAGTCACTCATAATTAAATGCACATCACATTAATCAGCAGCCTGTTAGCAAACTTGAAGAGCTAAAGGAAAGTTAAAGTGAAACTGACAGACACAGTTCCCATTTGCTAAATACTACTACTTGCTCCTGATGCTTATACAGAGCTTGGCAAGCTTTCATGTTTACAAATTTATAAAATTTGCCCCACTCCAAAATCCCCAGTTGAATGGAACAGTAAAGGCCTTGTTGAAAGAAGTTCATCCTCGTTTTAATAGCATTCTTTTAATAGTTCATCAAGCATTTTAATAACCATAAGTCTTATAAAAATTTTCTATATTTTTTGTTTCAATTTATGTAGTTTGTACACAACACATTTTACCTTTTCAGTTACCCTGCAAAAATCTTTGGATTGCTACACATTATTGTGGAACCCACTTCACATCCTCTGAGTGATATGCTGCCAGGTTAGAAGAGAAATATTCCTATGTTTATGGATAATCATGCTTAGTCCCCTCAATTCTTACCACATATTTTTAGATTCTAACCTGTTCTTGGTCCAGAATATGTCTGAACTTCCTCTATATTTTTGTAAACTCCCAATAATACTTTTCTGTGTGCCAATCCCAACAGTAGAGGTTTAGTCTATGTTTTGCTTTGGAAACATCTAATTGGTCATTACGTGTGGTGTCAGCAAACCCTGACTTACACAAATGAAAATGTCATGTCCTCTGACTCAGCCTGTTGCTTTGTTTTGGAAAATGCACCAGAGCTTCTGAGGTATGGGTAGATATTTTTCCTTTTATTCATAAACAAATAAAAAATCACACAGAATAAAGGTAAAAACCTGAAGGTACAAGCTAGAACTACAAGAGAAGCAAATATGAAGCAGAGCATTAAAAAAAATACAGTGTTTCTGTGCTCCTAGATGAATGGAATGTCTCCCCCTTGCAAACACAAGTCGTACGGGTTTTGTCCAAAACTCTTCAAACATCCTGTCATTCCATACAGTTCATCATTTATGTGGTCAAGGAAAAAATTATGTGCAGGATTGTATCATTATGTGTGAGTTAGAATCACTCCTTGCACTTAGCCAAGCGTGAGTAAGTATAAATTCCTATAAGAGAGTCCATGTAAGAGAGTATTAAGTCACCATAAGCATTTCATTGGTCTAGAAAGATGTCGGACACCAGTGCAGTATTTCAATAAAACCTGTGTTTTTTTTCCTGAAAACTAGTTCTCCTGCATCACAGTGGGAGTTACTCACCCAGAGGTCAATGGAATTTATTCCCATCCTGTGCTGAAATATTTAAGCCAACAGGTCTCTCCTCCTGCTCTCTGTGGTGCAAGGTTTATCAAGAGAATAATAGCTTCAGGCCTTATTTTTCTGCTAAAGCATTCAACTGACTTCCATGGGGGTTACTCCCATCCTGTGACAGAAAAACATCATCTCCAACAGCTTCTGTGTTGAGCGGGGAGGAGCACTGCATTTTCTCCGGGAATGTCTTGGTTTAAAAGTCACCAGCACTGCTGCTATCAGTCATCATTCCCTGTTTCCCACTGAAGAAGACCTCTTTCCCTCCAGCGGTCAGCGACTCTTTTGCTCCCTTCTGCACTGCAGCATTGTTTGGGCAAATCAGCTGCAGGCTGGGTGCCCACCTGGTCTCCCCCATGATGGGGACCTTCCATTCTCCAGAGCACAACTCTGGCCAGGAGACACCTCTGCACGCCTTGCTGACTCCACAGCCACATATTTGAAGACAATTGTTCTGCTGATTTTTTTTCACCAGCAGACTGAGATTCCTACCCTAGGAGATGGCTTTGGGCTTGGCATCTTGACTGACCAGCATTACCTGCCCATCTTCCTGGTTTACCTGCTGAAGACAATGGGACGGATTGCAGACACAACTGCTGAGTGTCTCTTGGCTTTCTAAGAAGCAGATCTACTCCTACCATGCTCAGTTTTTGGTCTGTCAATGGAAACACCTAAATTTCCCTGAGGTGAACTATGGGGCACCTGGGTACATGGCCATGCTTAGCAGTCCACTCAGAGTTGAGCACTCAAACACTGACATTGCTATCCAGAAGGCTTTTACTGGCTCTTCCCTTTCATGTCCAACCAAAACCAGTCAAAGTTTTCTGAGGCAGAGCCACAGATTATTCAGGAGCAACGGCACCCACTGCTACTGGGATAACTGATTCTGAAAGAAACAACTGTGTACACACATTTATGTACATGCACACAACCTTCACCCACTAGTAGAGCATAAATAAAAGTACACTTTCAAGTCTTTGAAATATCTAGTGGCAGGGAGGAATCAGAGACATCTTATCTCTGCATCCAAATCCAATCTTCAAACTATCTTTTTCTCTCTTAATTTCAGTTTGAGATAGCATGGAAGTCCCAGAATACTCTTGCTTTTCTTCTTTTCTTTTCCATCCCATGAATGGTCAGGCTATCATCACTATCTTTCAAATCCTGAAAAAAACAAGAAAGAAAAAAAGAGAAAATCACACTTTTCCATGTATCTGCTTGTCTCTCATATGCAAAAAGACCTTTATTCAGTGCATTAACATATACAAAGCTGAACATGAAAGCAAACAACAGAATATTAATCAGAACAAATCTTTTCACAGTACTATCATGCATCTTCATTAAATATCCAAAGATTTATAGATAGCTGGAAAAAGCAGAAAACTTAAAAAAAAAGAAAAACTTAAAAAAAAGAAAAAAATTAAGACCTGAAGTACATATAATGTGTTTAGGTAGTTACGCCTGAAAATCAAGCCTCAGTCTTCTCCAAGTCACATAACTAAAGCTGCTTTGTATTTCAGTCCTCCAAAGAACTAAATAAGTCACTGGCTACTGTCCTGCAAAGTCATTTCCTCTCTTTGTTTTCCATACTTGAATTTTCATATCTTTTCCAACCTTTTGTGCATAGAATGAGTCAAGTTTGGCAGTTTTGCCCAGAATGGCCCTTTTTTTTCCATAGATACAGTCTCCCTGACTCCATCTAGCACAGATTCCTGTCAGTGCTCTCATAACTTATTCTTTTATGCAATTTTAAAACTGGTGACTAAAAAGGATTAAATGAGACAATTCGTACTAAATCAGCAGGTACTCTTGAAGGATAGCAGGATCTATTTGAAATTCTGAACGTAGCCAACACACATATGGAAAACACAGGAAAAAACAGTTGTTTATCAGTTTTAGTCATCCTGCAGAGAAGTGAAATTCAGCATGTTTCATAGAATTGGTCCTAACAAGTACGCCAGCACTCTTCTAAGTGTTCCTGTTTCCGTCCAAATACTAAGTGCCACAGGAAGTTCTGCACATATGGTGCATCTCTGAACAGTCTGTCAGCAGAGAGTGCTAGGGCAAATTTTTAAGTTTATTTTGCTGTGAGACCCTTCTGTTCCTACCTTTGTTGTAATTTCCTTATCAAGGTAATAAAGGGAGAGAAAATAATCCAGCAGGAGGTCTCAGACATGATGTTTGGAAAGAACTATTCTGAGATTAGCTCTGCAAGAAAAATGACTGGAAATACTGTGATTTATTGATTGCGTCTCCAATAGCCCCAAAAAAGAACTAAAGGATGAGCAATTCAAAATATAGAAAGTGCAGCCAATGTGCAAGCAAAGGCTTCTATTTTCAGGAAGACACATTTTTAATGTAGATGAAAAGAGACAGGAACAGAGAAAGAAACAATCTGTTCATGTCAAAACAGAGGGACTTTGTGACTGCCCAAATGAAAAGTCAAGGCAAGAGGAGAAAGCCTAGGATACAAATCGTTATCTATCACTTCATTGTTTATATTATTCAAAAAGCAAAGAAAGCTGGTTTTTAATTTCCAGGGGTCTGGAACAGGAAACTAGTACTTTCCCATTTCCAGGGTAATTTAGTCATGTTATGTGCCAGCTGCCCTCTGCAGAGAAGGGAAAGTCCCTATTTAATAAAGTTACTATTTTTCTTCCCAAAGCTCCTCCTGGCCCAATGTGTCAGTGTTCTCCAGTCAGAAGACGTTACGACCTCTTCTGTCTCGTAGAGTGTCTCTGCCTGTAGCTTCCAGTTACAGTTATGCTACAATCAACTTGATGATGGCTGAGGAGGACACCCCAGATCCACTGAGCGCCATGGGAATTTTGTCACTTGCTCCAGCAGGGCCTAGAAATTACCCTGACAGCTTATAGTCCCAGACAGCTTTTTAACAGTCCAGTTGCAGTCTTTGGTCCATTCCTAAGAGTCAGACATTTGTCATCTCTGACTACCATCAGAGCTGTTACCTTAGCAGACAGAAGCCTGACCATTTCCTAGAGGGGTCTGTCTATTCAGAACAGAGCTGGCACACACTGAGACAGTATTAGCACCCCTTCTCATGCTATCTGTTTAATGTAGGGAGACTTGATTACCATGAATCCAGCAAGTTTCACAAGTACTGAAATGCTGACTAAATTTAACTACTGGGGTTTTTTTCCAAAATTTACCTCCATCAGTGAATCGACAGAAAACCCTTCCACTAGTCAATACTATGATGGGGAGTCCCTGGCCTTTTCTTATGTCTCTGGGCTGAAGTTCAGCACTACTGCATTGTAAAAGCCTCGTATCACAGGATCACAGAATGGCTGAGGCTGGAAGGCGTCTCTTAACATCACCTAGCCCAGCCTCGCTGCTCAAGCAGGATCAGCCAGCACAAATTGCACTGGACTGTGTCTAGTTGGGTTTTGAGTATCTCCTACAGGAAAAAAAAGGATCCTGAGCACCTCAGTATAAATCCTACAGTGTATCTAGACACCTAATTTTGAGTTAGATATGTAGTCCCCTTTTTCTAGCCTGTGGGAGAAATGGGCCCATTCAGGGTAGGATTCACCTCTTCTGAAGAAACACCTCTGTAGAAGTCAAAGGTGCTGACAGTGTGAGATTAGTTTATCCAGGTGAGACACTGACCTTTTTGGGGTCCAGCCTTTTCTGAAACTTTTTGCTGTTCCTTCTTCATAGGTGAGTTATATGGATAAACATGAGACTTCGGGCTAATATTATTGCCCTGAAAAATGCTGTTTCATTTTGGGAGCTCTGACATTCTGCTGCTGTAATTAGATTCCCAGAAGTGCTGTCTACTGATAGGGCCAAGCAAATGCCTGATGCCAATTAGGCCAAATTCAGACCCAATATAAGCATGTGTAATTCCTTTGGAGAGGCACTTTATCTGAATTTGTCCCAGTTGCACTAAAAAAGGTAAAATGATCCCAAACCAAAATACAGTGAAATGGTCTTCTGATCCTTCCTCATCTTCTTCTCTGATCATAGTTCTTACCCAAAATAAGCTTTTTAACACACATGCCAATAATGCTGATAACATTAGGGATGCCTTGTGCCATATGACTGGATGCAGTTAAGGCCACTGGGGCTTTGACCACCTGGAAATGAAAAAAAAATAAACCACCTTTAGAAAGGGAACAAACTGTTGCATTACTGACACCTAATAGGAGGTACCACCCAAATTAATCATTGCCAAAATTTTCCATTGACTGGAACTTGATGGTTGGCAATTATGCTAAACAACTTATGCTTGCCAGTCCCCAACATTGTTAAACAAGTCAGCTCTCAACACACAGGCAAAGTGATTTCATACAGAGGAACATCAATGAGCAGCAGTAGTGCCAGGTCCTCCCTCCCCAACCAGGCCCCATCTTGCAGCCCACAGTGAGGTGAGCCAGGAAAGGACAAGGTAGGCCACAGTCTGGCCATCACCATGCACCGCCACAGGCGCTGAGCAGTGGAGCCGGTGAGGTGAGAAGCTGGGCACAGTGTAGGTACAACGCAGCCCAGGCACAGGTTGTGACCCTGGCCCTGGCCCAAGCCACAGATGAGATGCATCTGTGGGGCCAGCAAGCAAGAATGCGCAGCAGACGATCCCTTGGGGGGGCTATATATTACTAGTTTTATTATTTAATAATTTTAATCTTAAATCCTACAGTTATACTACATAGTCTATCTTCATACAAAAAATCTAACACAGATTAGATGAACTTTGTCTGCTCTGCTTGAGCATAAGTAGGAAAGTTGTTATGATTTTTTTTTAAGCTTTTATTTGATACCAGTGACGGGATCAAACCTCATCCCTTAGTGTTTGTAAAATACAAATAAGAAAAATAACACATGTGCAAGTATTGTTTTTTTCCAGATGTCTGACATGGAAATTAAAATTATCTGCATCCTGAGCTTCATCTCAGCAACCCCGAAAGCCTGCCGATTTCAGCAGAGCTGCAAGGTCACAGATGATGCTTATTTATAGGTGCTGAACTGCAACACTCTCGTCACAACTCCAAAGAGTTGTATCCCAATAAACAAGCCAATAGTAATAGTTGTTAGGTTGAGACAGTGAGAGTGACAGTGAATTAATAATTCCTTGCACATAAAGCTTTCTTCTCCAACTTTCCTAACTGAGAAAGTAAAATACAACATAACATCAAAAAAACACAATATAATAGCAGTAGAGAGGAGGTACACCTCGTTAGAAAGCAGAGGAACGTCTTGAGCTCAGGACTGAAGACAGGAAGAACAATGATTGACTAAAAAGCCTGAAGAAAAATAATAGTAAACTTTAGTCAAATTATGATACATTTTAAAACTGTAGAAAACTTTGAAAGTTGCTTTAACTACTGGGAGGCTTTTACCCAGTTTTTGTGAGGCGAAAATTAATTTGAAATCTTGAGTGTAATGATAAGGTTTTATCAATCACAGACTTGCACGGGGAATTATTGATGTTCTGAGTTTAGAAGATACATTCATCATTTCAGCTCTATGTTGGCAGTCATATCTTCTTTAGAATAGCGACGTGATATGAGATATTTAATCTGATTTTCCAAGCACAGTATGTAGATATTCAAATTTAGGGAATTTGCAAATTATTTCTTTACAGTATTTCTACTTTCCCATTTGAAATCATTATTTAGTTTTTAAGTTTTGTGTCACTAAAAATGGCAGACAATAGAAGTCAAGTGGAGATTTTAATCCTACTTTAAGAGGCTATCTCTCACTTCTGGATAAAGGTTGCTGTTCTACTTTTATTCAGTTTTCAGCTATGGTGAAAATCCTGAAGCATCTTCTGCTACTTGAAAAATTACTCTGGTACTAGATGATTCCATAACCTACAGTTTTGCAACCACTTCATGCTACCTAAATGGTTCTCCTTTAAATGTTCAGAATTCTTCTACATAAAATAGTCATGTAGCAATTACTACTGAAAATCCATGAAGTTTCAATGGTCTTAAAGTTACTCTTGCAGTATAGTATGTTTTAAAATTATCATCCTGGTTTAAGTATCTCTCACCTCCCTTACTGACCTTGTCATCTCTTCTAGCACTGTTGATCATCAGCCAAGAAACCTCTGGGACAAGTTCACTACATGATGATGTAGAAACTACAGCAAATCTCAGGATGTATGTATTACACTTTTGGAGTGACACCTGCAGAGGCTGGCATCTAAATATAGCAACTGGAGTGATTAGGACTACAGAGAGAGCGGGAGTGTATCAAACCACCTTGATCTCATCTTCCCTTTACAGGCAAAAGATTGCCAAAGTCATTAGCCACCAGTCAAGTCAACATAAGAAACGTACGTTCCAAGGAACCTGGTGTTTTTGAGATGGGTTAAGGAACTTCCCTGTTTTTAGCTTTATGAGTGTTTCTCTAGATACATCTGTAATCCCTGGAGGTCCTTTTCTCCCCTTATTCATTTTTCTCAGAGATTCTGAACAGAAAGTAGGTGATTCTATGATTCTATGATGATTCTATGATTCTATGATTCTATGATTTATGCAGGTGCTTTACGTAACCATAAGCAAAATTAAACATTTCACAAAGCATTATGAAAGCTCATGGACTACAAAACAAAAGAAAGCTTTTATCAGGATCCCAAAGGAGCCAAGCACCAGGAAGCAAGCAAAATGCAACAGAAATGGGCACTTGTTTCCTTTAAGTTCCTCATTACAAATCTGTACACACAGATCACTAGAAGTATATTTTAGTACGGAGATTACAGGTCCTGTGGTCATGCTTTGCGTCTCTCAGCTCTGCCATTCAGACCCTGCTCCTTACACTTTGGCCCAGTGCCATATCAGTGCCCTTATTTCCTATGTTTCCTCCTTTATGTCTCAGCATTATTTTAAATTCAGTGTGTTGAAGTGGATCTTACGGAAGTGGGTGGTCGCTCTGCAACTGCCCTTTAAGGAATCATTTGGTCCTGACTTCATTTCCTGTTGTTTCTCCAGTATGAAAAAATACAATATTTTTATCGTTGCCTCTCTGAGAGTATAACAAGCAATCGTTTTGTGCTACAGGCATTGTATTTATAGTCATAAACACAAACTCAGACTTCAGCTACATCCAAGTAACACCACAATTTTCAACAGTGTTGCCTTGCTGTACAAAATTTCACCTATCTTTCCAAATTTCTGCCTCCGCTGACTCTTCTGTCACAGTCAACAATTCCTCCTTTTACTTTGGCTTCTAGTTTTGATCCCATTTTAAAGACAACAAATCCAAATATGTTGGATAAGAAGTTTTCATGGAAAATGCTTTTTATAGCATATTTTTCCGTTTAGTGTGGAACGTTTCTTTTCACGGTTGAAAGATACATAAAGACATCTGATTCAAATTTTAAAGATGAACCCCCCATTTAGAATAAGATAAAACACAGAAGAAAACAGATCTATCTCAGACACTTTGTAATTAAAAAGGAAACCCACATTTTCTTTAGTTATTCAAAATCAGATTTTCATATTTAGACATTACCTATGCTTTAGTCTTCTCTATCTTCTTTTTTGCTTCATATCCAGATAAAGCTCTGTCATTGGTCATCTTCTTGTGTAAAATCATTCCTTCCTCCCCTCTCTACCGTTTAAAATCCAGTAAAAACAGAAGCCCCTTCAAAAAGCCAGGTGTTTTCCCAACTTCTCTTCTTGCCTCAAAACATGCACATGGCTCCTCTCATTTCCTTTGTTCACTTATTTCTTAGCAGTTTTTAGGTAGTTTGAGTGATCCTTTGCTAGTGGCATTATAGAAAATTAAATGCAAAACTTACTAGCAAAGTGACAGCAGCAAAGAAGCGTTTACAATTTACATGAAATTTTCACCACAGACGTCTTAACATACACCACAATAGCATAAAGTATGTGATGAAACTATATACACACACACTGCTGATTAACTAGATGAAGATACTATGAACATATCCCACCAGAATGAGATACACTACACAGGAGCCTTCAGTGTCTGACAAAGAAATTTTACGGTCAAGCCAACCAAAACCTGCACCTCAGCTTTGTGCTTTTTTCTCTTCTCCTTGCTACTCTCTCCCCCCGTTCTGCAGTAAAATACATTGAATCTTTAGTAATAACTGCAGTCTGCAGAGGCCACAAGGCATATTTTAGCAAAGACAGATTAAAGGCTTCCTATTTAGGAGCCAAAGCCCACGGAAGTAGAGTTAGTTTTGTTTACTAAAGATCGAACCTTTCTGGTATGTGAGAAGTATCCAACATCTAGAAGGGCCTTCTCACCTCACCTTAAGCTGGGTCAAGAGTTCCTCTTTGCAGCTGCAAAATTAGTGGGAGACTGGAATCAGGCTTGAGTCTGAGACTGTTTTCTTTCACACTTTAGAAAACATATGATATACTGTCTCCCAGACAGAAGTATCTAAATGCAGCCTTCACATGCCATTTCCATTGCACAGTATCTTGGAAAAAAAAGTAGAGTGAAGTAGAATTAAGTTTACTAATACTCTGTGTAATACATATGTCAGAATGACTTGCTTTATTAACTAGTCACAGTAACAGGATGCTTAATTCCACATTGTCTTCTGAATAGTTCTGCATTTTCTTCTTTATTAAGGAAGTGTAGTTTATTGTCTTCAAGGGAGTTTGAATTTGGGCTAAAATTGTTCCAATGCAATAGATCTTACACCCCATACATATTTAAGTATAGATTTATTATTTTAATTCACAAACATATAAACACGTTGTCCTGGGTTAAGCTGAGACAGAGTTGACTGATACATATATCTAATCTTTGAGCATGGGTTAGGTTTTCTCTGGTTTTCTAAATTAAGAAAAAGTTTAGAAACTCTAATGAAAACAGGATTCAATTCCATTCCTGGGTCCAGCAGCTAGACCCTGGTCCAGTCAAGGTTGTCTCAAAGGGCAACTGAGTCAAGCCATAAATGTCTTTAGATTACCATGACAATGATGGTGACACTAGTCTGTAGAGTTTGACAAGGAGTCAAGTTCTCCTGAAGAAAAGCCACAGAAAACAGAGGACTGTGATTGACATCGGTAAGGAGAAAATATCAGAATAGCACAATTAGATCAGTGTTACTACATCATCCAAGCAAGGAGTTTTCAATTGTGGTTACTGGCACTCGTGCAAGAGCATGCAATGATAAAATGTGTATTTGTTCTAAACACAACCAACCTCTTATCCCCTAACAACCTCTGAACACAAGTTTTTTCTGATGGGTCAGTGTTACACTGCTACATGGATTACCTTCTGTTGGAATAAAATATAATCATTTGTTTTAATTACATACCACAAACTACATACATACATAGAAAGAAGAATGTGGCTCGTAACTGAGTCTTAGTAGCCACTGACATTTCAGTATGTTTTTTTATGACCAGAGCGTAACAAAGAAAAATAGGAAAAAGAAATAATGTTCAACATATAGACAAGTTTCTATTCTGAACTAGTCAGAGACTTTTTGCCCCCAAACACAGGGCTAAACTGTGTCATTGTATTTTGGTCCACTCTTTTAATGAGACTAATTTAATACTCTGTGGGTATAAATACTTTCCGCACACAGATTCAGTGACAAGAAAGGAAAAGAGATTGACAGCTTAGAAAAAGAAAACCTTCTGAACATGTTAAGTTTTTGATCTTTGGTTTGCAATGTGTCTGGCCTCTGTTAAGAGCAACATGAGGATTTCAGCCAGGAGGGTGAGAAAGGACAGTAGAAGGTGCAAGGTCCCCAAGGAGGCAGAGCCCACCTCCCAGCTCACCAGTGTCCCAGTCCTGATATCCCCTTGCACTGACCCATTCCCGTTGTGCTGGTTTTGGCTCTCCTTTGGCGGTTGGGTGAGCAGAGTCAACCCATTAAATGCCCCATCTTCCTTAAGGAAGGAGGAGGAGGGGGGGGTTGAGGGATGTGTTTGCCAGTTTGTTGATGGAAACAGAGGGCTGCAGAGCACCTCTCTTGAGCTCCAGGGAGGTGACAGGGATATTGTGACCAAATAAGCAGGGAGGGATAGGAGGACACAGAGGAGCTCAGGCAGGCCCTGCCTCAGAGCACTTGGTGATCCAGGGAAGATGAGTACTAGCATGGTCACCCCCAGCATCTGTGCTATGCTTGTGTTGGTGCCTGTCCTGTACCCCCAAAGGTGCCCAGCGCCCAGTGGGACAGACAAAGATGGTACCTCTGCCCCGAACTGTGGGCAAGCAGAGCAAGAGTGGAACCTAACGTGGTCTGCGGGGCAGCACCACAGGGAATAGATACGGCAAGTAAGGTGGTTCACACATGAACTCTAAGAACGAGCACCACAACTCTGAGCACCAATAAATGGACACTGTGATTGACACTGTGCTTAAAACAAAGGAGCAGCATCACCTTTTCAGTGACAGTGAGTACAGCTCTGTCCTGCTTTGTGAAACTTCACTGAAGACATCAAAATTATTAGTCTTCAAAAGGAAAAATACAGCACGAGTAGACACAGTACAATTCACATCTATTTTTCTTTTTTTCTGCTCTTGGGAGACAACCTCAGAAAGAAAATTGAAAATGGATCCCTATGCCTACTCTTTCCTGAAGCTGGAAACCTCGTTTGCATGGATTACCTTTAACAGAATCAATACTGTATTGCCTTTTCCAATCTCTTTCCAAAGAGCTGTACTATAAGTTTTCTTGAGTTTTATAAATAACGTGTAATAACAGCACAGAGACTTTGGAATTCATTTCTACTCAATAGGTGTCATTTTGGTCTCCCTCTAATTGCTTCTGCCAACATGCTAAAAGATAAAATCCAGAGAAATTACATGCAATACTCTAACTACTACATATATTTTTCCACAACCATTAATTTCTGTGTACTAAATTGTATACTTTGGCAGAATCTCCAAGTGTGTACAATTTAGAGATTGCAATATAATATGATATGGCCACATGAAGTGGCAGTATTTGGAACACTGATCAGACAAATTTAGTAAATGGTTTAAAATAGGTAGTTCCACATTTAAATACAATACAGAATATCATACATATAAAGCTAGTCCTAGTAAGCTAACAATAAAAGTTATTTATCCCCTTTATATGCACACAATCACATGCATCCCCCACAGTTTCCATAAAATAATACTAAACTCTCCTTGTGTGGCAGTGGGATTTTTAAATTTTTTTAACAACTTTGCTGAATCAGGAAATTCTCCCCTGAAGAAAAATCAACATATGGATAAAAGTGTCTGAAACAAAAATTCTCAGTTAAAATTTTATTTTAATATCTGAATTCATGATTTTGGGGGAAATAACATTTTAATTGAAAGTAATATTTTAATAATATATTGTGAATCAGTTCTAATAAAAGATCACAAAGAGAAAAAAACATCAAATTAACAAAAAGCACTAAACATAAAACATATGCTAGCTCCTTTACAAGCTTTCAGGCCTTTCTGTCAGGGAGCTGCACAGCACTTTCAGATCTTATTGGATATTTCATTTTCATTTGGGTGCCACATAGTGCTCCTAAGGCTCAGTGGCAGTTTCTGTTGACATCAATTATTTTAGTGTACTAATCTGATTTCTCTTCTACATGACAACTACTTCAGTTAAGCTTATATTACTGGCAGCTGATGCACTCTGAACCGTTTCCAATACTACCATGTATTCAACACTATTAAACTTTTTAAGTGGTCAGGAGGGTCCTGGAACTGTACGTGGGGGAAGGGTCATCTTCTCTCTTCAGCTGCCTCTGCTGCCAGGCTATCAGATATTTCTGCAGGCTGGGATTTGTCCCAGGAGTTTCACATGGAGACAGCATGGGGCACCCTGCACCCTACCCTTCCTTCTCAGCCTGGGACCCCTCTCCCATGGGACTCCTACATTGGTACAACCTACTGTCTCATCCAGTCCCGAAGCCTAAAGACAGGACTCACTGTCCCACAAGCACCACAGAAGAGCCCAAGGGGTATTTGCTGGCTGAGAGCAGGGGAGACGATGTTCTGAAAGTGTCCACATCTTACAACTTTGGTAGCATTTCTTACTTGAGTCTTACCGTGATGTTTCAGTAGTATTGGTATATTGCCAACTACTAGTGCACACTGCTATTGCACTCGCACATACAGGTACAAAACTGGAATATGGCAGTGAATTAGATCTGAAAAATTGGTTGATACCACAGCAAAGAATGCGATAATATTGTTTTGAAAAATAATTTTATAAACTTTAAAAAATGCGCATGTATAAAGAAATCATAATTCTGGAATAATACATGGAATTAGAGCTTTAGAGATATTTATTATAGATGTAAATTAGGTATGTTTACATTTTAACATACTTACATAATGTGAGCTACTCCATATACATATTATAATGACATAGATATACTCAGTTATATAGGTAGATACATAAAAGGGAAAGAAGCAAAATACTGCAGCTCCACATGTTTTTCAGAATAGGAAAAGATTTTTGTTCAGAGTCCAATATTTCTGGTGGCAATACTTTGCAAGACACGCATGTTTTCCATTAACCTAAATACTGTTACCCCGACAGAAAATACAAGATCAAGCAAGAAAATTGCTTGATCATACACCATTCAAAAACACATCTGCTTAGCGACCTGTGTACTGTAACCTGCCAATGTTAAAATATCAACCTAATTACTTTTTAAAGATATTTGCTTGTTCTGGAAAACTATTCCACAGATTTATGTTAATTCACAGACAGCAAGTCTGAGATACACATGACAAGCTTGATCCAGAGCATATTGAAGTCCATGGAAGTTCATTGACGTCAAAGGATTTCAGATCAGAACCTAAAATAAGGTATTACAGCACAGCACTGAATAACCCTTTTGTTAGCCCTTCATTCATCTTGGTGGATGAGAGGGATAATTGTCTTTTTCTCTTTTTTCTTTTTAGTCTCTTTCTTGTTTTCTTGCTTTTTCTGCCTTCTTCCCTTCTTTCCTTCCTTCCTGTTTCTCCCTCCTTTTCTCATTCTCTCTCTTTCCCCTTTTCTTCTCATTCTTCCTTGTCTGTTTCTTCAAACCAACTGAACAACTAGATTATGAAAATTCAGTGACACCTTAATGCGAATTGTTTCTACTAAAGCTGCAGTCAGTGCATTCATGACTCCTAAAATGATGGTATGTGGGTCTGTGAAATATGACATTGGCAGCAACGATACCATATGCCTTCTAAGACATGACTCACAGGCATTTCAGCATGCACCATTGCAAGATGTTGCTGTAGTCGATTTTTCCTGTGGTACCAGCAATTCTACTCTTTGTTGTCACTGTGCAGTATCTCACTCTTTTTGATTGACCCAGAACCCTTACTTCAAATTTCTACTCTTTCTATGAAAAAACAGAAATATATATTTGTTCTTCTGAAATGTGTGGCTTGCTGTTCATTCATATGTTGTGTTATTTGCCTTAGCCACAGCCAATGATAGCACAACCACAGATAGCATGGACTCAATTCCTAAATAAAAAAAAATTAATTTTTCCAACTCAATTCTTAAATACACCAGACAATAGTTAAAGACTTTGAGGGAGTGGGGTATGCTTCTTTGGCTTGTTTATTGCTGATGTAAAGGAAGTTCTGCATTCAAATCAGGTAGGTTTTACTCAGAATTTGAGCACCATTTTCGTGTCACATAGCATTATTTCTTAAGAACCAAGCAAGATGATTCCTTTGAAGCATCCAGAGTACTTTTATTTCCAACCTGAACTGAATAGTCCTGAGATAAAAACATTTTTAATCTGCATTAAATGAGTGGTGTCAAGAGTCCATGAACAATCCCCCCAGCAAGCAGTGAAAGACAGCACACTTAGCTCCACTATCCTCCCAAGTTCCTCTTTTCTACCCATTTCTGCCTTTCTACTACAGAGACTTCCAACACAGAGAATCTATAAGAGAGACTTCATCCTTATGCACATGTGCATGCACAGTCACTGTGCCTGGGAGGAGCATTTGATTGACCATTGAACTGGTCTACAATGGACACTCATTACTGCTTTCCCTAGGTATTCTCTTACCAACTCTTTATTTGATGCGTATCTTAGAGTTTCTGACACTGACCAAAGTAAATGAAGAGACTACAACATAAAGGATTTCTGGTCTGAAATAGATACCAAAAAACAAAAAAAGGGTGACAATCCTCAGGGAGAGTGTTGACAATTTTACATTAGATCATTCAAAATGCTTACACCTAACTTTATCCAGAGATTACAAACAAACAGTCTGTGAGCCCAGCACAGCCCAACAACAAGAAAGAAATGGATAAGTACAGAATTACAGAATCACAGAGCGACCGAGTTTGGAAGGGACCTCTGGAGGTTGTCTGGTCCAACATCCCTGTTCAAGCAGGGCCATCCAAACGCCAGTTACCAGGACTGTGCCCAGATGTCTTGCAAATACCTCCAAGGACGGAGAATCCACAGTCTCTCTGGGCAACCTCTGCCAGTGCTTGGTCACCCTCACAGTAAAAAAGTGTTTCTTGATGTTCATGTGGAACCTTCTTTGTTTCAGTTTGTGCCCATTGCTTCTGGGCACCACTGAAAAGAGAGATTAAACCCCTTTACTAAATAGAGTACACAGAGCAAAGTTTTAGCAAAAAAAAAATGCTTCTGACTTTAGTGGTCTAGTGACCATGAAATGATAGAGTTCTCGATCCTTGGTGAAATAAGAAGACGTGCCAGTAAAACCACTAACATGGACTTCCAAAGGGCAGACTTCAGGCTGTTTAGGACTCTGGTTGGGAGGGTCCCTTGGAAGACTGTCCTGAAGGGCAAGGGGGCCCAAGAAGGCTGGACATTCCTCAAGAGGGTAGTTTTAAAATCACAGGAACAGGCTGTCCCCATCTGTAGAAAGACGAAGTGGCAGAGAAGACGACCAGCCTGGCTAAAAAAAGAGCTTTTCCTGGGACTCAGGGAAAAAATGAGAGCCTATCACCTCTGGAAAAAGGGTCAGGCAACCCAAAAAGAGTACAGGGATCTTGCTGGGTCATGCAGAGTTAAAATTAGGAGGGCAAAAGCCCAACTGGAACTCAACCTGTCTGCAGTGGTAAAAGATAATAAAAAATGTTTTTACAAATACATTAACAACAAAAGGAGAGCTTTGGAGAATCTCCATCCCTTGTTGGATGCAGGAGGGAACGTTGTCACCAAGGACGCGAGGAAAAGGCTGAGGTGGTTAATGCCTTCTTTGCCTCAGTCTTCAATAGTCAAACTAGTTATCCTCAGGGTATGCAACTCCCTGAGCTGGCAGACAGGGACAAAGAGCAGGACAGCCTTCCTGCAATCCAGGAGGAAGCAGTTAATGACCGGCTATGCCACCTGGACACACACAAATCTATGGGGCCAGATGGGACCCACCCAAGTGTACTGAGGGAGCTGGCAAGGGAGCTTGCCAAGCCACTCTCCATCATTTATGAACAGTCCTGGCTAACAGGGGAGGTCCCGGAAGACTGGAAACTTGCCAATGTGACACCTATCTACAAGAAGGGCCGTAAGGAGGACCCAGGGATCTAAAGGCCTGTCAGCCTGACCTCAGTACCAGGGAAGATTATGGAACGGCTCATCTTGAGTGTGCTCACATGGCATTTACAGGACAACCAGGGGATGAAGCCCAGCCAGCATGGGTTCATGAAAAGAAGGTCATGCTTGACCAACCTGATCATCTTCTATGAACAGGTGACCCATCTAGAGGATGAGGGAAAGGCCATGGATGTCATCTACTTGGACTTCAGCAAGGCCTTCGACACCGTGTCGCACAGCATTCTCCTAGAAAAGTTAGTGGCTCATGGGTTAGACAGGAACACCCTTTGCTGGATAAAAACTGGCTGGATAGCCGAGCCCAGAGAGTCGTGGTGAACGGAGTTAAGTCCAGGTGGCGGCCGGTCACCAGTGGTGTTCACCAGGGATCAGTTTTGGGGCCTGTCCTGTTTAACATCTTTATCAATGACCTGGATGAGGGGATCGAGTGCCCCCTCAGTAAGTTTGCTGATGACACCAAATTGAGCGGGTGTGTTGATCTCCTTGAGGGTAGGGAGGCTTTGCAGAGGGATCTGGACAGACAGTGATTGTGCCCCTGTACTCGGCACAGGTGAGGCTGCACCTTGAATCCTATGTTCAGTTTTGGGCCCCTCACCACAAGAAGGACATTGAGGTGCTGGAGCAGGTCCAGAGAAGGGCAACGAAGCTGGTGAAGGGTCTGGAGCAAAGGTCTTATGAGGAGCGGCTGGGGGAACTGGGGCGGTTTAGTCTAGAGAAGAGGAGGCTGAGAGGAGACCTTATCACTCTCTACAACTGCCTGAAAGGAGGGTGTAGTGGGGTGGGTGCTGGCCTCTTCTCTAAAGTAACAAGTGATAGGACAAGAGGAAATGGCCTCAAGTTACACCAAGGAAGGTTTAGGCTAGATATCAGAAAAAATTTCTTCACTGAAAGAGTGATCAGGCATTGGAACAGGCTGCCCAGGGAGGTGGTGGAGTCACCGTCCCTGGAGGTGTTCAAGAAACGTGTAGATGTGGTGCTTAGGGACATGGTTTAGTGAGTTAGGTGGTGTTGGGTTGGACTTGATGATCCTTGAGGTCTTTTCCAACCTTAATGATTCTATGAACTCTAGGTGAGATCCATTTCTGGGATAGCAGAACACAGCAATCATGTATCTTCTCCACTGTAGCATGGAAAGAATCAAATGTTCAACTAATTTCTCATTTGACAGAAGGCTTTCCTTCCCTGAAAGCACGGTATGGCCTATTAAGCAACTTCTTCTCAGCAAAAATAGTCATCAGGTCAGGACTTATTGGACCACTAACTTAATCAAGACAGCTGGCAAACATCACCTGTTGGTGTAGTACTCTCTCTTCCACAGGACCTGGATGCAAAGGTAGGCATCTCATACACCCTCCCTGTGCACTTGACATCCTGATAGACTTTCTTTTCATTTGGAGATGTAATAACAGTAATATTATTGAAAATAAAAATCTACTCACTGTTAAAGATGTCAAAATATTCCTTAGAAGAAACAGATGTTTTATGACAACAAAGGATGTCCTAGTATGTTACAGTTGTTTCATTTGAGGAAGTTGGTTTTGCTTCTTATTGAAACTGTTTCATAGACTTGCAATAGTTGAGGGATGTTTTTCTTCTTCTGCAAAAATAAATTAATAAATAAATCCATTGTATTATTCAAGCAATGTTAACAGCTTCTAAGTGGAGATTTATAGAGCCAAACATTAAGCGTGTGCTGTAATGATTTCTATAAGCTCTTATATCATAAGAAGCAACACTGAATTTATTTTTGTAACATAACAGAAGAAGAACAGTGGTATCATTTGTGGAAACATCGCTAGAGCTATAATTATAATGCTCTTTCTCGTTCTTGTGACGGGAAGCAGGGTTTTTTCAGTCTAAGCATGTAAGAGTAGACTGGCATGGGTACACCTTGCCTTCATTGAAATTCATTGCAGTTGTGTTATCAACACCAATAGAAGCAGAAATAGCTCAAAGGTGGCCAGCTATTGTGCATCCCTACAGCACAATCTAAATCCCAATTGACATAAAGTGTTGTGATACAATTAAAGAAACACCCTCAGCTGACTGGAATTTCTTGTAGGCTGCAAAGCAGAAGAGCTCAGACACTAAAGGCTGAATTTCTCTGCAGTTACACATCTCAGAGATATGTGTATGTTTAAACCAAATCCATAGGCCCCATGAAATCCTCACCAATTCCAAGGAAAACATTTAGGTTTATGCAATCCTGACATTGTATTCCATTACACAATGTAAACTGGGGCCAAAGATATCTCAAATAATGAAAATATTAGCTTTGAGATACAGAGTGGATCTTGCAGACTTTGTTCTGATGTTTGCATTGTACTCCTAGTAATTTCCAGTCACAGATGTGGCACACTGCAACCCCACAGATGCCTTCCTGTGACATTGCACTCAGCATAACAAGCTTTTTCAGATCCCTGAGCCGATGCATAATCAGGCACCATGCCGAACAGTTGGGCAGGTTGAATGAAAGCGCCCTACTGAATACACAAGTGGTCTGGTACCACCAGACACTGTTCTCCACAACACGCAGGTTTCAGGACTTTGTTACAAGAACACCCAAGCTGGCTCCCTGCAGAACAGGCTCCAGACACTGAAAGTTAGAATAATCTTTGGTTTTATATTGAAGATTCCTCTTAGTTAGCAGCAGGTAAGTTGGTTACTTTTAGACCCTTAAGCTCACATCAGCATTAACTACTTGCTGGTCCAAATGAATTACTGAATGCAGTCAAAGAAAAATAGTATTTTGTCCTTTTGTATTCATCTTACAACTGATAAAATTACCTTTCTTGACATTCAAATAAGTCTCCTTGCCGTGTATTTCTGAGTGCAAACATACAGAGGACTAAAAAATATCAGTATTTGTCGTGGGTTAAGCAGAGCAGAGTTAATTTTTTTTTCCCTTTTCCCTTCTCTTCATAAATAGCTAGCAAGAAGCTATGTTTTGGATTTGACATCCTCAGCTTGCAGACCATAGATATGAACTGTGCCGGGTATACCAGAAGTGTGAGTTCCAGATGCAGTATGTAGCAGAGACTATACAGCATCCATCTTCCGCGTCCAACGACATGCTCTACTGACTGAGTGGACTTTGCATCATTTTTATCCTGCCTTGAAAGACCACCACGACAGATGAAGCCCAAAGTCATAGATTAAATGAACTCAATAAAATTATGGAGGGGTGGTCCATAGATTAAGGGAAAATAGTGGGATCTGAGCATGACGTGAATGGTATGGAATAAGGGGTGGAGAATGTCGTGGGTTAAGCAGAGGAGAGTTAATTTTTTTTTCATTTTCCCTTCTCTTCATAAACAGT
>WKFP01014998.1:557567-580728 GCA_011057875.1 Pterocles orientalis | reverse complement strand
AGGCTGAACAACCCCAATTCTTTCAGCCTGTCCTCATAGGGGAGGTGCTCCAGCCCTCTGATTAATTTTGTGGCTCTCCTCTGGACTCTCTCCAACAGGTCCATGTCTTTTTTATGTTGGGGGCCCCACATCTGAACACAGTACTCCAGGTGGGGTCTCACGAGAGCAGAGTAGAAGGGGAGAATCACCTCCCTTGACCTGCTGCTAATGCTTCTTTTGATGCAGCCCAGGACACGGTTGGCTTTCTGCGCAGCAAGAGCACACTGCCGGCTCATGTTGAGCTTCTCATCCACCAATACCCCCAAGTCCTTCTCCTCAGAGCTGCTCTCTATCCATTCTCTGCCCAGCCTGTATTTGTGCTTGCGATTGCCTCGACCCACGTAAGAAATAATTTCCCGAGATGCTTTCAAAAGACAGTTAAAAAAATACATGGGGAATTAATTATAACTTGAACTCCCTGCATATATTGAATATGGTACCCTGTAGTTATTAATTAATTATCTATAATTGAGTCTAATTGCATCTGTTATTTATGCAAACCTCCCAAGGCCTTGCACCTAAATAACTCCCATTTACTTGAGGTTCCTCATATCCCACAGTAGAAAAAGACTCCTGTTCACATTTCATTGCAGATTTTTCTTCAAAAACCCAAGTGTATTTGTTCTTCTTTAATACAAAGCCAAGTAACTCATCTACATACCTGAAGAATGTGCACAGGCACAAGTCACAAATGAAAGAACCAGAAGAACTGAAACCCAAGAATAAATTGTTTCAAGGTAGTGCTTCATGCTTCCACTCATGCTTGGGAGGAGCATACAGCTTCAAAGATGAACATGAGTGAAAATTACGAACCCTCTCACCATCACTCTTCTAATCCTATCCCAAAACTGCTGTTTGCCTCGCTTATAAAGTGTTAAAATTAATTAGCTGGCTAAGGTGCTGATTCTGCTGCATATTATGTTAGAAATTATTGTTATTGTTCTGTTTTACATTTGGAGCAATCTTCCTTTTTGACCGACGCCTGGTCAGTGAGGTACTGGACTATGAGGAACTACAGCAGTGTAAAGGTGTGTGTGTTGGCATGCATGATAGAACATGAATCAGTTAGAAATAATGTTTATGTATTACTAGCAACCTAAAGACAGGTGTTTACACATTTTCTCTACTCACTTCGGGAAATATCTCACTCCACCCTTACATCTATTGATTGCAATAACTGCAAATTTTAAATCTGTTCTCAAAAAGAAAATAGAGTTCAACTGTAAAGGCTAAAATAAGGATCATACATTTGTACATAATAAGAGATATATGTATTATTTGCCTGATCACTTTGCTGAAGTCTTCCATCACTTTTCTCCATCATTATTCTGTTCTTTAATCAGCTAGCTCCAGAGATGGGAACCATGTCAATGATCAGAAAGAACCCAAATGTGTTTAAGGTGATTTTGAAATATCAGTAAGGAATAAGCATGCTCTTACCATTCCTAATTATCAACAGGTATTAATTTAATTTTAGACAATAATAGGTGAATATTTCCATCTCCAGGCAGTAAATGACTATGAATCTACAGTAAAAGTATTTCCTGATTTCATATTTCCTGAACAGTTGGCAAGCAGAGATTTTGAATTGTATTATTTGAGAGGGCAATTTCTTCTTAGTTTTAACTCTCTCTTAATTAAACCTTTCTGTTGATTAGATTTGCATGCACTAAGCTTGAAACTAGTTTCAAAGACAGATGTCCCTCCTCTTTCACCCACCATGAAACACTTTCATATCAGTAAGGTCAGTCAGAAGCCTATTCACTATTTAAAAGTCACTGGATTTTGCAAAGCAGAGGTAAAACAGTATTTAACTAGTGCCTAGAGCTAGCTCTGGCTCCTTGCAAGGGAGGAATTTTACCCATAAATCTTTATACAGATTGTTCTGCTGATAAATTTATACTGAGACTGTTTTTTTTAAATACAAGGAACAGGTAACAGTAATATTGTTGAGTGAGGTGTTTTCAGCATCTTTGGACTGGAATTAAAGTGTTCCCCAAGTGGACATAAAAGACATAGCAAGTTTAACAAGCTTCTTACATTGTCTCTTAAATTTTCCCTGGTTCAATGTAAAAATTTATTTGAGTTATTTCAGATAGCTTAAAAGAGATCTCCAGCCTCCTACTTAATATTTGTGCTAACATCATCATCCACCATGTCTAGGAAATGGTTATTTTGCAAGGGAACACTTTGTTTTTACAGATAATAAAAATATTTGCTGGTTGGGATAGTAAAGCTTTATTAGGAGGAAGAAGATAAAATTATTTTTTATCAGAACACTCAGTAATTCTTCCAGTTAGGCTGACTCCAGTTAGTTTAAATTCAAACAGCAAGATGCCTCCTAATTCAATGATGGTGGATCAAACATGTGAGAACTCTTTACAAAAACAGTGTTGACTTCCTAAACAAAACGCTAACAGCATCTTAGCCAGTTACTAGTGTATATCCAGAAAATCAACTATTTGGAAGAATTTTCATGCCCAGATCTCATCACTTTCTACTTTGGATTTATGCAGCAACTGATAGTAAAGTGTGAAAGTAGTTGGAGGCTGACCAAAAGCTGCCTTTATTCTGCAGCCTTGTGTCAACCATATACTGAGAGCCAGTTACACAGGTGTTTTGCTGGTATATTTCCTGCTGACCTCAGAGTATATCCAAAAGCTGTATTATTAAATGTGTGGCACAAGAGTTTTTACCTGATAGGAACCTATACCTCCTCTTGATGAGGGTTGAACAGTGACCTGAAAGAAATTACCACCAGCATGAGAAATTTCCTTTGTCTACCCACAATGTAAATCAATGCTGCACCCATGTGCAATGCTACCATGCTCCAGAAGGTGCCCTTCCAACACCAGGGAGTGTCTCAAACACTGAGCAAAAAAATCCACCAGCTGGCTAGTTCTACTGCTTCCGTGCCTTGGGTGCCCAGTCCTAGTGAGCAGCAGGGTGCTGCTGCAAGACGAGGGTTCCTTCAAATCTTCTTGACACAAATACACACTTGACAGCATCAGTCCCCCGCTAAAACTGCCTAAATCAGGCAACGTGGGTTCTTGACAAAAAAAACACACATCCACATAAATTGTTATTAAAATCAGCAGTATGTGGTAAGGACTTGAGAGCAAGATTTCACCCTTGGAAGCTGTAAGCAACTAATAATTAGATTTCCAGGTCTTACTGACTCTTTACGGGTTTTTCAATTTGAAAGAGTGTAACTAACCAGTAAATGATCCTGCTGTGGTCTCAGAAAGCAAACTGAATCAACATGTAGAGGATTTAGACCATTTCCATAAATACATTTAAAAACAAAGTTGACGGGAGTTTTCAAACAGATCTTGAGTGAAAAAAATTTTGAGGGCCTGTACAATCTCTCTAGCTGATATCTTCTCCATATGTGCCTGAACTGCACACCAGCCAAGAAGCTCTCTGAGAGTTCAAGCCACTCTGACGGAATCTCACAATACACCACTCAACTGGATGGAGAGTACAGCTAAAATTCCTGGCTAGGAAATACATCACTTAAAAACAAACGAGGTCCAGGAAAAAAGTCATGGAAAACATTGAAAACAGTCATATGGCAATGCAAGATGTCAGCAAATGTCTTCTCTTTTAAACAAAAAAAAGCAGAAAGTCAGCATGATTGAGTGTATCCTGCTTTCTTTCTTATCAGAAGTATTTTTTCTGGCCGTTATGTGGAAAAGCACCATAAAAAAAAAAACCACAAAAAACACACCTACTGTGACTGTGCTAAATTGCTGAATCAACTGCAAATTAAGCATTGAATGCAATCCCAAGCCAGGACCCCACCACGTCTGTAGTATGTTCAGCAATCCCAGTCATACTGAATTGGCCATTTCAGAAATGAGGGAACTTCGCTTTAATTAACTGGGTTGCTAATGGTCCCCACATCCCATGATAAGAATTTAAAATAACTTACCTACAATACATGGATTTAAAAGAAAAATAGCCTCGGGAGGTTCATTACCACATACAACTTCATCTACAGCAAACTCCACATTCCTACCCTTAACTAGAGCAACCTCAGAACAGGCTGCAGAAAGCACCAGAGAAGTACGTATGTCACAAATAATACATTTCCCTCCCTATGCCAAGCAATTTTCTCCATTCTTTAAAGTTGCTCTGCTGTCCACAGAGTATTACTCTGCCCAAAGGACCCTCCACCATCTTCTGCAGAGCTATTCCCATCATCCCAATGGGAACTGTTTTTTGTGTCTGTACATCCTCCAAGGGAGTAAACACTGGCACCTTTGGCATTAACTTGCCCTTCTATGTCTGCCTGAGGCTGGGTCTCCATGTGCTGATGTGGACAAGAAGTCAACAGAAAGGGCAGTGTAAAGGAAACACTCTGCTCTGCATTTTACCAGGATTTCCCTAAGCTTCAAGGGGCGCATGGTCCTGACAAGGGACCATGGCCCCATAAGTTGTGCTTCCAGGATCTGGCCATTTCTACCTTGCAGTGTGCCAGGAGCAGCATGTGCCCTCCTCACCCCTGAGAGCCAGCCCTCCACGTCTCTCAGCACCTCCCACACTGCTCTGCATGCTGAGGTGTTGTAGTTTTGCCCTGGCTGGCAGCAAAACTCAACACCACTTGCTCACCCTCCCCCCTCCCGGTGATGGGGGAGAGAATTAAAGCGGTGAAGGGAAAAGAGACTTGTGGGTTGAGATAAAAACAGTTTAATAACTAAACTACAATAATATTGGAAATAACAATAATGATTATAATAATAGTAATATATACAAATATACATATAATTGCTCACCACCAGATAACCAAGGTTCAGACTGTTCCTGGCTAATGATCCTGGAGCCTGGATTGAAATTGCAGTCCTAAAACTGCAATTCTGGAGTGAAGATAAGAGCCTGAGTGTCCAAGAGACCGAGATGACCCTGAGAGAGGGGTGACCCTTGGGGAGACAACCTGGAGCAAGAGAGAGAACTTCCAGACAGATCCTCATCTGTATACTGGGGATGACGTGCATGATATGGAATAGACCATTGGCCACCATGGGTCTCAATCCTAAACCTAAGGTCAAATCCTAGGCTAGTAACTGGGGCTGTGCTCCCTCCCAGCTTCTCCTGCACCTGCAGACCCTGGCACAGCAGAGAGGTTGAAAAGTCCTTGACTGTCCTGGCAACAACCACAAACATGAGTATGTTATCAGTCTTCTCCTCAGCACAAATCCAAAAAGAGCCTCTTACCAGCTACTGTGAAGAAAGTTAACTCTATCCCAGATGAAACCCGGACATGAGGGAAGCGGAGGGAGGAGCTGGTAATATAGGACCACTAATTGCAATGCACATGATTTATTCAGCTCCTTACAGACCTGAGCTCCCAAGATCAAAGCAGGTCACCATCTTCAACTGCTCAAGGAGGGAGAAATAGCTCAGTATTCTGCATGAGTTAGCTGGGATGGGCCTGGGCTTGTGTCTACAGTGGCTGCCACTCTGCTCCTCCAATTCTGGAAAAAACTGATGTGGCTTAGCCCACACTGAAGCACATGCTAAGAAGTGAGGATTAATATGTCTACACCATGCAGTAGCAGAAGTGCTGTGTATTATTCCTGATCCAATCCAGGCAGCAAAGTTGAGAAGTTGCTCCACAAGTCTTGCTAACTTGGGAGCAACTTCCAGATGAAAATAACTGCACAGCTCTCAGGGCTGATCTGGCTCACATGAAGTGCAATCCCCAGCTCTTCTACTTTATATTGCTTATTTTCTCTTTTATTAATTTATTTGAAGTTAACATTAAATGAGGATGGGAAAGAACATGAAAGGACAATTTGACCAACCAAACTGCTGCCTAGGAAATACTAAAAGACATTGTGTTAACATACTGGTCATGCAGCTCTGAAATAAGTTAATGAACACCACAAAATCTATTTTATCATCTTTTAGGCAACATGAGATTTTCCTTTTTGCGTGCTAATTTATTCTAACCGTTACACTATTCAGCTGTATTTAAGCCAGATGCAGCTTTCTGGATTTATTTCTTTTTGTATTTGTTGTTCGTCTGCTATGCTTGACTAACAAGAGTTGCTTTTGTTAAGAATTTTTGGTGCAATACATTTAAAGATCAGATGTCATCTAACTCCTTAACCCAAAAATCTCTCAGGTTTATCAGGATCTCTTCTTACCTTACCAGATGAAATCTGGAGTGATTTTTCATGAAGACTGCAGTTATAAGAAATGCTATGTTCCTAGAACAGACCTGTTATGTCTTATAACATTGCTAAAGGCATAGCTTAAAGCTTACGGGACTTGGGGGCTTATCACTTTCCCTGGCTGTCACTGCCTGCAGCTTCATCAAAATAAATTATTTGAAATTAAATGATCCTGCTGGGTTCAGCTGACAGCCACGGCTTTCTCTAGGAAACAAATTGTGACCCAGGCTAGAGGTTTAAGACAACTGTCTTCTCCAGCACTACCCGGGATTCAGTCTCGTGCAAGATGCACACAGCCAGTGCATGCAGAGATGGAAGCATACTGGGAAGTACCATGCTGCCCCAGGTATGGAAGCCCTGAGCCTGGGAACCTGTGCCTGCACTTTCAGAGGAACAGAAAGACACACAGAGAAATCCCCACAAGAACTGGCAAAAACTAGCAAAAATATTTGTCATGGAAAATTCTGGGAAGAAAAATTTTCCAGTTTTGGCTTTGGGGTTTATCTGGATCAGAGTGTTTTTAAATATGATGAGCCTGGGCCTTTAGCCCAAATAATAATTAAAAAAAAAAAAAAAAAAACAAAAAAAAAAACACCTTGTAAGTTTGAAAATCCATAAAGAAATAAAAACATTTACATTTCCAAAGCAAAGCCTTTTTTCATCCCCAAAAATGTTTGACTGAAAAATATTATGCATGTCTTTATTCTCCTTTCCCCAAGTAAAAGAAACAGTGGCCATCTGCACAGAGCCCTCCTTTTGGCTCTGGGTTGGCACGGGAAGGAGGGTCTGAATGGCCATGAGTATGGGCATGGGTAAAAACAATAACATGCAAAAAGACATGTTTAGTCAGGGAAAGAGGCTGGAGAGTATTTTAGAAGTACTGTTGCGTACTTCCCTGTTCTCATTTTTCCATCATTATCGACCACTGATCAAATGAACCAACCCAGAGCAGCTGTTCCCATACTCTTATTTATAATAAATGGTTCTGCCACCTGTAGGAAAAAACAACACTAACTCCAGTGTAAAGGCTAAGTGGATTTCTATCTGATGCTTTGCCCCTCCTTCAAATGTCCCATGGAGAATTATTAGGTGAGACAGCGCAAGGCACCAGAGGCTCCAACACAAACACACAAGGATGCAGCATCATTGATTTTGTGTCGTACCTACATAAAGCCATTTTCAACACAACAGAAATTAAGACCCCTGCAAGTCCTCCTCCCAGAACCATTGATCTTCAGCCACACACCACGGGAGCACCCCATGCCCTTGCTTCTTTATTCCTCTTGCCTGCTTGCCACACCAGCACAGAAATGACAACAATGAAGCTGTATGAGAGATGACAGCTCACACAGCATGATAATTTTGAACGATGGTAGCACCTAGAGATGACTCTACAGGTGGCAGTGCATTCAAAAATTGATTTAGAAGGGGTCATAGGCAAGCGGTCACTCTGTAACGTTACACAGTGTTAGTTTTAATGGCCATGGCTTCTCTTTATCTTTTCTCCTTGGTTTTTTTTTTCCATAAAGTTCTCAGACAAGTTTTTAATTTACAGCTTCAGATGGAATTTTTTCTTGAAGATCCTATTTTTTACTGTTCACTAAAAAATCTATTTAAAATTTTGCACAAAATTTAATAAGAAAGTGGATCACATACAGGTTTGGAGTAAGGGAGAGCTTGCTTAACACTGGATAATTGTTCCTGCTTCATTATGAAATTAAGTTTATTGTTCTCACAACTGAAAAACACCCTCTGACCAAAAGTAATAAAGTATTTCACATTATGATTCAGATGTAGATTTATGACTCCCACATGTGCTACATACCCTTACATGTGTGCCAAAAGGTGTCCTGTGCCTCTAGGTGGATGCCCATAGTACTAGGCACTACAAACATCCATATGACTACAGCAAAAAATGTAGTGTCTGGAGAAGGGCAAAAGAAAAGTAGAACTAATTTTGCAAGAACTGAGCCAATGAGGATGGCAGTAGTTATTTGGTTATTTGCACTAGTTAAATTGTATAAGCAGCAGATCTTTTCCCAGCTTAACATAATTACATACTTGCAGAAGTTGTGGTTGCTGGTTTTAATTGTTTGATGCCTTTAATACTATTAGCAGGATAGCTCCAGTCTTCAAAAAGGAAATTAAGATTGTGAAATTTTTCATGACTGGGAGTCAGTATGCTGCAGTGCTACAACTGGAACTCACAGAAAAGAGTTCAACAATGGTGAATTTTACTATATTGTAATTAAATTCTCAGTGAAAAAACAAATGCATCCCAATGGAGGCATCTTGATTTGCCTCAGATAGTGATGTGACTCTAATAGCTTATTAGTCATAAAACACTCTGAGATTTAGGACTTTTACAAATCTTCATGACAGAGATCAGATTAAGCATTGTACTTTTGTGAATCATATTTTAAGCTATTTAAAATGTTTTAGAGTACTCCAAAAGAAAAGCATAATCACTTGTTCTCATTTAAAAGTGATTTAGGATGCACATTTAATAAAGTCATCAGCCACTGGCAAGCCATTTCACTATTTTTGAGTATACAGAGTAGCAACAGCATTAGTAGTGGAGTCGTCAAGGTACGCGCTATCTGTTCTTAATTTAGCAGGTTTTTGTTGTTTGAATTATGGTGTTTGAATGTCATGATGAACAGAACAATTTTAACACAAATTCCCAGCAAACTTTGCCTGATTCCTCCCATCAGCTACCAGATTCCACATCTAGCTTGTTTACACTATCTTAAGGCAGTGGGAATAATAGCCTCAGGTCAAGCAGCTTAGCTAGTTTATTCCTCTTTTCTAAAATCTGTTAAATCAGTCCAGCTTCTTCAAAATGTCAGCTGAATGAGGTACTATCTTTTAAAGCTGCTGTAGTATCATACTGAGAAAGAACAAGGTTAGTAGCTATCTAAGACTCAAAAAATTGTATGGTGACAATTTTGACAGAAAATGAAGCAACTTTCTGGCACAAGAGAGAAAAAGTGCTTTGGGAAAAGTGAACAGCGCAGTAGTTAAACCACACACACAACACTTACGTATGTGCCCCTCCAGGGCTTAGGTAAGGTGTTTTACTGAAGTGCAGTTTTGAATACCGCAGATTTTCCAATAGATGGGTGGAACTGGAAAACCATTTGGTTCAGACCTCTAGAGGGACAGGGAAGAGAAGGAGGAAAAACCACTTTATACCAAATGAATTAAGTAAATTTTATAGCTTCTTTCCAGTTTCAGTTGATAATTATAAATGGGTTCATAAAGTTCAAGACAATCAAAGGCATCTGCAACTTGCAGTCAGTCCAGATTAATATTTTTCTTCTTGTGCTTTATCACATGGACAATCTGCACATACCACACCTGTCTATTTCTTTCATGTACTATATAGTTTACATATAAGACCATTTTCCTAATCTGCTCTGTATATTTTTACTTTAAACTCTCTCCTACATAAAGACCATCTATACCTTGCTAACCACACTTTCTTGACCTGTTTCTTAAAGAAAGAAAACCCCTCTTTATCTTGTGTAAGTTTGTAAACGTATCTGTACGTGTTTTTTCCAACCTGCAGAAGCTTGCAGACAGCGCACCACTGTACAGGTGTAATTAAGAAGGTGTCCTTTGGCTACAATGGAAAACTGACACTGTGCAAAGCTTCAAAGCTCACTTACTTCTTGTTACAGCTTTTAAAATTGTAACCCTGGGAGACTGTGTTGCCTGAATAGGGGGAAGGAAAACATGATCTTTTTAACCCTGCCAGTCATTGGTCTGAGTCCAGCTATGGCCATCAGTAATCCAAAGCCGTTTAGTAGCTGCTTAAAAATCTGCATGCCATGAATTGGTGGCCACATGCCAGGCATAGATTAGACATCGCTCAGCAGTGGTCCCTGAAGGACAAAGTGGTGGCACATTGATGAGGAAATGTGAGAAGCTTGTTCAACTGCTGGACCTGCTCTGGGGATAAACAGAGGACTTTGCACTAACAGCCTTGAAGTTTGGACATTCTCACAGGCAGGCATTTTTTCAGAGGTGGTAGTCGTTGTCAATATTTGCATTTTTACCATGTCTACCCAAACATCACTTCCCTCTGTTATCTCACATATGGATCAGAGTGAGTTTAAAGGCACACCTGTGATCCACCCACAGCACAGGCTTTCCAGCGTTACCCCAGCATCGAGTGTAACTCTAACTCTAACTTGGCTTCTGAATTAGACTAAAATAACCAAACAGGCACGCATTTCAACCTATTTCCAGTCTAAGGGTACGTGCATGTGCCATTTGACTGCTTTGGTAATGCTGACGCTGACACAGCCAGCCCACCTTGGGTGAGGTGGGAAGACACCTTCATCTCCACTTTACTGACAGGAAGCCGAAGCATCAAGAAATTAAGGCCTGGACCCACAGGGACTCCAACACAAATCATAGAATCATAGAATCATAGAATCATAGAATCATAGAATCATAGAATCATAGAATCATTAAGGTTGGAAAAGACCTCAAGGATCATCAAGTCCAACCATCAACCCAACACCACCTAAACACTAAACCATGTCGCTAAGTTGTTAGGTACCTCCTGCTTGTGACAAGCTAGCCTGAGGCTTTTTCCACACCTCCCTCCCTGGCTGTAGCAGTGCTCCTGACCCCATCCACTCTCCTCTTCCCCTTGCCACAGACTAACACCCACTCAGGTCTGCCAGAATAACTGCATGTGTAGCTCCCCCCTCGCACAATTTATGAAAAACAGTAAGGGCTAACAAAGAGTTGCTGTTTACAGCACTGAAGATCAAGGAAATCAACTCAGAGAGTGGTTATCCTGGCAGAGCAGAGGTGATGGCTGTTGCTGATGGAGGGGACAAGGAGCTGCTGGGGGAGGTATGGCTATTGGGAGGGACACATCTTGCTCAGCACAACTACCCCCAGCACCTGATGTGGACTGAGCAAAGCAGAGACCATCTGCAGCAGGGGGGTAAATCATCCCCAGTCTCCGCCCTGCCTGCTTCACCTGCACAGAGGTCTGCTAAGAAAAACCTTTGAGGACTTTGGGTGAAGCATCTGCAGCAAACCTGGCCTGACGAGGGCTTTTCTTCCTCCCCTGACCTCCTCTTGGGACATCCCGGTGCTTGGATATTTACCCAGGCTCTAGCCCTGTGTCCCAGGGTCACAGAGAAGAACATGGAAGAGCACAGGACGTAATCCTGGCTCTCCCAAACCCTGGGCTGATGTCCCTCCTTCTGCTCGTAACCATAAGAGGCAGTGGAGAAATCTACTGATCTGCTGCTAATCTCAGAAGAGCCTCTTCCAAGCCACACGATACTGGCTCTCCCTTCACAAAAATCTTCCAGCCCAGCAAAAGTGAGGCTTCTCTGAGCACCGTTTACAGTCACAAACTGTGCGGTTTCTTGTAGGTGGAAGCATAGTCAAACACGTGGCTCAGCATGCTGCATTTCTGGTCTCCCAAGCACTTGCAGTGAGCACCTTGGAAAATGGCGAGCACCCGCCACTCCTGATGTAACTGTGCTGGCCAAAGGGCACATGCACACGCACACGCACACACAAAATCTTTTACAGGGTGCGCAGATTCTCCCTTGTAGCTTCTTAATGCTTTTATATTAAACATGGCAGCTACGATCTCTCTCCCTGCTTGCAATGGCAAAAAAACAGAAGTCACACACACACATTCATGGACAGAAAGTGAATTTATCTCTTGTTGCCAGTCCCATTAGAAACAATAATAAGTATTCCAAGACTTCTGCAGCCCGTGCAGCCATTCTCCAACAGTCTTGCTTTGTGTTACAGCTCGAGTGAACTGCCCCACTCAAAGGTCACAGAAGGAAGCCTGTGAAAGGACTGGAATTCAAATCCGGGTCTCTAAAATCCCAAACTCACTCTAATTCTATAATTACTTTATTCTCTGTAGCAAAAAATGTTACGTGTCTTATTTTATTATTTGGAAGTAGGGCCTTCTGGTTTTTATATTTCATCATAGGCGTCAGTTCCATAAATATTTTCTTCATGTGACTAAGCCTACACAGTGTCTGAAGTCAGACTATTAAAACACATGTCTGCAAGATCAGGGCCTAGGTTTGTTTTTGGTCATTCTTGTAAGAAATTATTTGGCTTCCGAACAGCTAAGCCTCAGCTCAGAAAGTTTTCACGAGGAAACGTAGAGGTTTGCCCGAGCCTGGGCACATACCTGCCCTCTCTTCTTTTCAAAGTCTCCCAACATGTATTGTTAAAGCAATAGTATATTAGCCCCACAGAAACTGAATGAAAATCATCAGAAACATGAATGTATGGATTAGTGATATAATTAAAGACTAACTAAAAATGTAAATTCCTCTTTGGATCTGCTACTAAACTATACCACTCTTTTCAGCTCTTACCATTTGTTACACTTGCTGGACTAGGCTTAGCAGGAGGACTGTCATGGGAGCCCAAATCAACTGCAACCCAGTCAACAGGATGAGCACACAACAGCAAGCCTTGATGATGGCACAAAGTTTCAACACAAATAACAAAGAGTGAACAACTCGGGTACAAAATGGCAAACTGGAGCAAACCTGAGCAATTTCTGAGCTGAAGCATTTCACATCTGGCCATCCACAGTCCTGTACTGCCATCTGCAGCTGCCTCATAATGGTTGCATTTCCAAAACATCAGGCTCACATCCATCCACCTTAGCAACTGCATGGTCCCTGTAAACATTAGGTGTGTTCAGTAGCAGGCAGATGGTTTTTTTCAGAAAAAAAAATCACATTAAAATAATCAAAATACTCCTTTTTTTCAAGATTATGTCTGTTCTTTTTACAGCCTTTTTTATTTTCTATTCTATCTCACTTCTCTGCTGTCTTTGCTTGTTGATGTTAATGTCAGACCCAAAACACAACACACTTGATATCCTAGAAAGTTTTAAATATGCTCATAAAGTGGGTTAGAAGTCACACAGAAAGTCTTACTACATACAGAATCTGTTTTTAATTTGTGTTGTTACAGTTATGGCACTAAAATTGAGTTTTAATAGAATATATCCCCTAGAATCTACAGCCAGAGAAATATAAACATCATTTCTTGTATGTGAAAGTTGCCTGGACTCTTAAAACATGCCATAGGATGCTCTTACAGTGGAGATGCCTGTCTCTGCTCCAGGTTAAGAAAGCAGATCAGTTAAAATGGCACTGGGCTATCACCCAGTGGGGAACTGGCACGTGGCTGAATGTAACAGGGTACAGTGGCTTAGAAAGCTACCACACACCAGTGGTGAGCAACCACAGCTGACCATTATCCTCCATGAAACTTCTCCCAGTCTGCAAGGTAAAACAACCCTTAGGGGCTGTTGAAATCAATTAGTTTATCCCAGGTATGCTCCAGGTGCTACCTCCTGGCCATGGACCACATCTCCGCTGACATGCAGCAATTTAGTAAGCTGTGGTAACTAGTTCATATGACTGATTCCTTTGGTTCTTTTCAAATTAGTTTACCTTTGTTGATGACTGTAAAGCAAAGAATTAGCACAGTGTTTGCGGAGACCAGGAATACTATAGGATAATCATAATGATATTTTCCCGGTTAAAGAAAATGTTCCTGGATTAAGAAGAGTAGGTAAGCATGAAAAAGTGGAAAGAACTGACTGTTTTACAGTAATAAGATAAATCAAGAATTTCCACTGTCTGTCAAAGAGCACAGAAGGCACCTCAGGACATCAAGTCTGCCTTGAAGGGAGCACCCAAGCTTCACTATTTACCATAACCCCTCCAAGACCTGATGTAATTCAAGTGTAAGTCAGACCTGCTAGAAGCTGAGTGACTAAAGGGTGCCCTGACATTGATTTTGCACATCTTGTCCCGCTGTTGCTAGGAGATGACACATCGGCCAGTGGATATGGATCATGCTGTATGTGCATGCTGCAAAACAGGCTGCTGCTCTGGGGGAAGCGCAAGGCACAGAGTGCAGGATGCAGTGCCAGGAAAACTGAGCTAGTGGGGGACAAGGGTCTCTGAGCAGGCTATCCTTTCCCAAATTAGAGATTAAGCCTGTTGCTGGAAACTCAGGGGGATACTGGCTGTTAGAAATGTAAACTGCCACATATTATCAGCAGCATCTCACCTCTGGGTAAGGCAGCAGCTCTTCACTTTCACTGTGTTCAGACATCAGAAAGGCAAGGGGCCGTGAGTTGCTGTCCTGCACGGAGCCATTCTTGAGCTGCCGCCGCACCGAGATCGTGGCCTGCCTCTGCCCTGATTTAAAATCCACCCACACACTGCCTTGGGAACTCACGCTTCTGGCAGTAACCCCTGCTCTATGGCAAATTTTCAAAGTAAATTGTTTCAATATTGCTAGCATAGTCTAAGGATTTGGTAGGCTTTGATCTGAGATAAAGAATGAGCCTGAAAAGGTCCATAACCTCAAGAAGTTGATTCAGGGTGATTGTCATGTTCTGAAAGATTTAGCACTGTCTCACTAGCAGCCCATGGGCCAGATCCTGCCTTCTGGACACTTGTAGCTACAGCCCTAGTGATGCAGAGGGGGAATAGCTACTTGGTCAGCTTCATCCCGAGCCAAATGCTTCTTCCAGTGCTTGGTCAAATCACAGTGCTTAGTAGTGACCCAGGAGTCCCTTAGGAGGCAGAGATTGAGCTAGTGGTATATCTCACACAGACAAGTGGCCAGAAGAACCATCACATCAAGGAAATCAGCAAGAAGTGTTCCAAATCTGGGATCCAGCCCCATATCTGATGAGGTTGGGCACCCTGAACTAAGTTTTTACAGTTCCCCAGAAACCAATGACAACAAAAGATACACATATAATTGCTGGAGCAAAGGTCTTAGGGAATGCATGTGGAAATTTAAACTGTACCACAGGTATCAAATAGGGAAACAGGGAGAGAAAGTGACCCATGACTTATCTAATACATAATGCTCTTACTGCATAAACTGCTTCAAGGAAATGGTATGTAATAGTACAACTAATCCCTACTGTCAGTATGTGTCCTTGCAAGTGTCAGCATAGCAAAACAGTAACCAAAACATAAAGATCAAGAACGCATCAATATCAAAAACTTTTTTTAAAAGAGGTAAGCTATACTCCCTGACATTGTTTTTTCTCTTCAATATATTGCCCTGTGTGAAGGTGTCACTGCAAAGAGAAAGGAGGTTTGTGCTTATGGAGAAAAGGGCAGAAGGAATCTCAGAGGTAAATGAGGAGACTACGCTACCAGAGATACCAGAGTTAAAAATCTTACCGCATGAATCAGTGTGCAGGACTGTGGTTGAATTTTCATGTAGCCAGACTGACATCTTGTGGCTTGTGCAGAACATTTAAATATGCACCTGGGGGGAATTAACTTATAAATTGTTACGGCATGGTTAAGATATACATTTTTTTTCAGCAGAATAGTATGTGGCTCCCCCAGTGTATTAGTGGTTGCAATCATGAAGTTTATTTATAAACTCTTATTTCAGTTTCTGCTTTTTCATGTACTTGTTAGTCCTGTCTCCATTTGTAAGTCTCAGCTAATGGTAGATCTGCATTTAAAGCTAGCCATTCAAAAGGGTGTTTAACAGTAAAAATTGTAAAATTGGTTTAGCATTCAGGAAATTTTACAGATTACTAGTACATGTGTGTCCTTATTCCTTTTTTTCATTTTTAATGTCAGGGTGAAAGTTTATGAAACACAAAAATGGCCCTTTTTGATCAGCTGATGGATACCCTTACATCAGTATCTAGTAACCAGCCGTAACTGCTTATGGAAGAATATGGACAGAGTTTGGTCCAAATAAAATTGAAAGATCTGATTAATCTTCACTTCTCCAGTCTTAATGAGACACCATCCTCACACTAGTTTTAGTCCACCCTGAGTGCCAGGAACATAAGCTTTTTTTTCTTTTTCAGCATGTAAGGCAAAGAGAGCAGGGAGATCAAGGATGATGTTGGAGAAAGGGCAAGGAAGGATTGCTGGGGATTGGTACAAGAAAGGCTAGATAAAGGAATATGTGCAGGAACAGTTGAAAGGCACATTCACACTGTGCCATGGTACCTTGCACAGGTCTTCAAGCTACTTGGAGACAAGTCAGCAGCACGTGAAGCCTCATAACCCTCCTGACTTCAGGGCTCGGGGGCCTAGGCACAGTGCCAGGCTCGCCTGGCTGCTTGGCCCTGGGCTTGGAGCTGTGTCCTCCCCAGAGAGCCAACACCAGGGGGGGTTCAAGATGATCTCTGCAATCTTCTCTCCACTCTTCACTTCATGGTGTTGGCTTAATCCAAACCATCATTACAGGACAAACCCAATAGATCTCTTCAAGGGGAAGGGGCAATGAAGAGTTAGGAGATGGGTTTAAATAAGAGAGGGCAAAAATGGAAAGCAAGGAAGACAAAACTTGCCAGAAGAAAAGCCAGTCATCCTCTCCTCCTTGTTTTTCATGGCTCCATGGAGAAAAAAAGAAGCTCTCAAGGCCACAGAGTTGAGTTAAAGCTCTGCATTGACACTTGACACAGCACTGAGTGTCCTCTATATCTGCAGTGTGAATTCTTACAGAAATGGAGGAAAACTGAGCCTCCCTGTTACAAATAGTTCACAGTTGCTAATGCCATAATACTGTGTGCTTTAGGAAAGGCTCCTCCATAGAACTCAAAGCAAGAGCATATCTAAAGCTGCCAACTATCCAGAGTTATCATCCCCCTCCCTCTCCACAGAGGACACAGAAGGAACTGGGAAAGACCTGTCTCCTAACCTGGGACACTTGGGTGACTGCCCTGAACTAAGGGGAAAATGTTCTAACAGCACTTGCAAGACCTTGCAAGCCTGACCCCAGAGCAAGTACGTCCGCTGTACATGACCGGCATCCCCCGTGCCTAGGAGCTGGAAGCTAGGTGTGGGTGTAGTCCCCTGGTGACAAGGGGCACCAGGACAAGCAGAATGTTCTTGCCAATAAAAGCTGGATTGTCTTGCACTTTATTTTTAACATGAGAGAATAGAAAGGAAGGAATTAATGTCACCATGCTAAGAGAGGTATTTCTGAAGGCAGAATGGAACCACATGCCCAAATAGATCAAATTACTTCGGCTGAGGTTACAGAGAAGTAGCAGCCTGAGCTGGACTTGGGCAATAAACTCAGCCCAGCCTCTCCCACACAGCTCCACTCATGTACCTCAAACACAGCCTGGATGCAATGTCCTTGCCGTCCCAGCTGGGATCTGCTTTTCATCAACAGCTGACATTCACACCGAATTGTAGAGTTTAACATTTATCCCTAAACACATAAAGGCTGCTAATAAAAACGGACTGGGAACTATTTGGTTACAGTTACTAAGGCATCAATAGGCAAAGAATGGGAGTTCACATCGCTGAGCCTCAGGCTGTTCCCATCCTCCCCATCACGCTGCTTCCAAGCCATTTCTCAGCTTCTTTGCCCTTTAAACAAACTCTGCCTCTAAAATGTCCAAAGTCCTCTCACAGGAAGGGTGAAGGGTGGGAAAGATGCTCCCTCAACATATTCCTTTCTTTTTCCCAGAAGGTGATCTCACCCTCTGGCCCCAAAAGGGGGAGAAATAGTTAAAAGTGGGGTATTTAAAAGCAGAGGTGGAGGGCTGTGGGTGTGAGGGGCATACCATGCCTGTGTGAGTTCTCCCAGCTCTGCCCCTCAGTTTCCACCCCCAGATGATGCCTGCCAGGCACTTGTTTTCCCGCTGCCTTTAAAACCAAGTAAAATAAAGGGAATAGGACCAGCTCACTCCATTTCTTATTTCCCATTTGTCTGGATAATGGGCCCTTAAAGTACAACCATTCTCTAAAGACTGAGAGATTTGCCTGTCACTATTGCTAGGCAGCGGGCAGTGTTTGCAACACAGACGCCTCCGTAGACGGGAAGTGTTAGGTCTTCCAGTCTATCAGGTCAACACATTTCACGGCTGGTAACAACCACAGAAAATAATTATGAACAGTGACAATGTAATTAATAACTAATTTCAGGACCATTTGGTTCCAATAACAGCAGCTGGCACGCAGGTACCTGGTTACACAAATCCTCCCCTCAGGCCTTCACAGCTCACCGTGCCCAGAGGTATCAAATGACTGCAGACGCCATCAGCTCATCATTAACTATGGCTGCAAGAAATTATTGTGATGTTAACCGCGTTTAGGGATGTGTGCATCGTATGTATTGAGATCCCTAAACTTCTTTAAAACCGGAGCAGCCACAGCTGTCACCACTGGTGCTGCTGAAGCCAAGACCAGGTCACACATATGACACTTCTTCATACTGGGGCTTGAAGCTGCATAGGTCAGTTTTAAATGGGATAAATACTCTTGAAGTATTATTGAAACTGATAGGCTACGGATGTAATCACAGCAAGGTTTTCAGGGTGAGGAAATACCTTTTATTGGACCAACTGATAAAACTGGAATAAACAGGAAAGCTATGAGGCACCCTAGTCGAGACCCTTCTGAGCCAGAAAAGGGCTTGTGGGCCCCAAAGCTTGTTCAGTTTTTCACAGCTGTATGAACTAGCCCAACAGAGGACCACACTTCTCCCTACAAACCTTCCCTCGCTTAGGGGAGACCATCACAGCAACACGATTACTGCTAGTGGCTGCACTACAACAACTCAAGACCTTCCCCAGGCCTGGAAAACCAGACAAGCTGGCAGACATGCAAGCTCTTTTTCAGAACGATGACTACAATAAAGGCTTCTACACATCTTCCTCATGCGGTGTTTTTAGTTACTGCAAGAGGGAAAAGAACCTCTCACCACAGGCACCGTCTTGCCTAACTAGGCTTGTTTGTGGTAAAGCTTTGTCTTCTTCAGCTCCCTTGACAAGTATTACAGCACCATGTGGTAGAGATCATAATTTTTAAATGTCCAAACCAATACTATAATTATCTATGAAAAGACAACGCTATTGAGAACTGGCCTCATCAGCAAAGTCAGTGCCTGTACCTTCTCCAGGAGGCAAAACCGTGCAAGAAAGAGGACAAAGCCTGGTAATTCTGAATTTGGCAAACACTGACTCTCAGGGCTTCATGAAGATGCTTAGACAGGCTTTGTAGGCTCTGAGAAGTAAGTTCATGGCTGCTCTGTCTAATACTTGTCATGTCTAATTATTGTACAGTATTGCACAATTGTCTAAGTGAATTATATGTTTCTTTTGAGATGCCATGAGCTGTACTGGTCAGCCTAAGAGACAGGGTGCTGGACTTTTGATCAAGGAATCATCTGTCCAGATGAGGTTATCCTCTTTCTTTTACTTCAGATGTATACAGATTTTGCCTCGAACAGACCTGCAGAACTTAATCTCAGAATCGCTCTGGACAAACAAAGAGGCAAAATGAGCATCTTCAGCTTCTTCCAACACCAAAATATCCTGTGTTCTCGGGGAAATCCACTGGCAGTCAGCATCACCCCTGTGCAGCTGAAGGAAATCCTTTCAGGGCTATATCCTTTACAAGCAAAGCTCCAGAGGTCAGATACAGCCTCCTCTACACTCCCAAGGTAAGTGGCATTGGTATTTATTGGAGTAGGTTTTCAACAGCATACACATGGAGCTAATTATGCAGCCCATATCGCCCTTAATGACAGCCAAGCACCTAATCTTCCATATGCAGCACGCCGAATACATTACCCTATGAAACTGCAGCTTCACAGTTATTGTACTTCAGCTTATGTAGTTTCCCCCATGCTGCACTGAATGGATTTTCATTCTGTGTCCAGGAGCATTCCAGTCCCTCCAGTAGCAAACAATAAATGAATCTTAGGAGGCTCTGGTGTACTTAGGAGGCTCTGGTGAACCTATCAAAAGAGGCAATTTATTTCTGAACTTGGAACTAGGCACAGCATGCCTTGTAAATGTCAATTTGTGTATGTGTGAGCATCTGACACTACTCAACAGCACATGGCTGGGGCCAAGAATTTGACTGATTCTGGCTGATTTGCAAGCCTAAAAATATTCTCTTTTATCAATATCCATTTTGTGCTTATTTGCATGCTAAGAAAATTCTAAGTGGGCAATGGTTTCATGGACTGACCCACAACAGCTCTGTGGAGATCAAGTACGTGATGACCTGCCATAAACTGTGTGATGACACAGTTAAGAACCATTGCATAAGAAGTGGCCCATATATAGTCATACTTTGATTTTCAGTTTGTCTGTTCTAATCCTGCAGGAATCAGAGACATTTTAATCTCTTTCATTGTTTTGTATTCATTTACATGCAGAGTCCAAAGGTCTCTGGCAAGCAGAGAGAGGGCTATATAAGTCAAATGCATTGTTATTACTACTTTAGTTCCTATCATGGGCCCAGTTCTCTTCCCATTGACGTCAACGGCAAACCTTCCAATAACTTCAGTGGGAGTTAGATTAAGCCAGAAATCTATGGTCACACCCTGTTATGTTTTATACCAACAGCACTGTGAGCTTCAGATGACGATTTTAGCATTTATCACAGCATAGGAAACACAGGGGGCTCTAAAAGAGGTTTTGATGATAAATGGGTGCATTTACATGGCAAGCTGCTCCGTTTGTCGTCAGAACACGACAAAGGTGGGTGCCAAAATAAAATCTCCAGAAATACCAAGAAAAAAATACAAATTTATAACTTTTCTTAGAACAACTCAGGAGAGTTACGTGGGTTGATATGACAGTTTTGAACTCCAAGAATTAGCCTGGTAACACTGCACCATGATAAAGCAGCATGACACCACAGCTTTACAGCTTGGGTGTACTATTTTTTCCATTTCATCAGTCCTCTTTGTTTGGCAACTTTCCGTTCTGCCCTATCACTTTCAGTTTCACCCAGTGAGCCCCTTCATTTCTCTCTTCAGTGTTCATTTTCCTTCTTTTCCCTAGTCTTCTTAGCCTTTTTCCTTAATTTTCCTACTCTCATCACCAAACCCACATACTGTTTCCAACTCCTACTTTCAGGACTTCTTCCCCTTCCTCCATCTTCTTGGTACAGCTTTTACTCCTCTTCCTTAGTACTTCAACATGCCCCCTGTAAATTCATTGTTTTTCACAGTCATCTTTTCTGACATGAATGTTCGATCTGCCTTCTCTGATGGCCTGTCCAGCCCGTAGATCTGCACTGACACCATTGATCTCTCTTGAAATCCAAAGAACAGGTCAAAACAAGATGGGTGAAAACCCAGATAAAAACTCAAAATGTTATGGTTAATTTATGGCTCAAAATGGAACCAACAGCCAGCCACAAATGGCATTCCTCAGGGGTTGATATGGGGCCCAATACTATTGAACATATTTTTCAACGATCTGGATAACGGGACTGAATGCCCCACCAAGTTTGTGGATGACACAAAACTGGGAAAAGAGATATGCTTTAAGAGATGAGCCATCACAGAGAGACACATCAACAGGCTGGAAGACTGAGCCAGCAAGATTGCTGTTTAATATGAGGTTAAAACAATAAATGTATGAGGTTTAATGAAGACAAATGTAAAGTTCTGCAGCTGGGACGGAATAATCCGAGCAGCAGTACAGGGTGGGGACTGGTTGGCTGGGGAGCAGCTGTACTGAAAAGGCCCTGGGGGTCTAGGCAGACAGCAACTGAGCACAGGCCAGCAGCCTGCCCTGGCAAACCGTGTCCTGGTCTGCATCAGCAAGAACACAGCCAGCAAACCAAGATATGCAGTTATTTCTCTCTACTTGGCACTTGTCAGGCCACACCTGGACTATTTCACCCAGTCTTGCTTTCTGCTCAAAAGAGACACTGAAAAATTGGAGACAGCCTGGTGGATGATGATCACTAACGATTAGATTGCTGAAGAACTCAATGCAGAAGGAAAGGTTGAAGGAGTTGAGTTTTTCATCCAAGACGAGGCCCATGGGGAGTCTAATCACTGTCTTCTAACACCCAAAAGGCAGTTTTAAAGAGGTAGACAGAGGTACAGAGAAGTATTGTCTTAACACTGATGCACAGCAAGAGGACAAGAGGCAATGAGCACAAGTTACTGCAGAGGAAATGCCATCTAGATATAAGAAAAAAAAAATCACTATGAAAACAATTCAGTATTAGAAATGGTTGCTCAGAGAAGTGGTGGAATCTCACTCCCTGGGAGTACTCCAGATTTTGCTTGACAGGGCCCTGGATAGCCGAACCTAAGGCCCTGCTTTCAAGATGGGACAGATGATGTCAAGTGGTCCCTTCCAATCTCAGCTTTTTTGTGATTCTGTGAAAGCATGGAGGAAGAGGTACATGTTAAACTTTGTATGTTTCCTCTCAGAGGCTTAGAAGCATTAAGAACAAGGCAGGTGATGAGACAGACATAGGACAGGTTCAACAGATGAAAGTAGATGAAAACAGACAAGAAGGTACACATAAAGGCAATGATCTTTGCAGGGTCTCCTCCCTGATGAAAGCAGAGCTGATTGCTGAAAGTAGATGAAAAATGGGTGAGCTGTTTTTCACCTTAGCACAGTGACCAGGAAATTCAGCCATCGAGCAGGACACTGCAGAGGTAGAAATTGCACAAGTGATGGTTCCTGTCTGAAAGAATTTATCCATGTATAAGACAGTGTAAGCCAGTACACAAATGAGACTCACAGACTCTCTGGAGAGTGCCAGAGACTAATATATTAGTCAACGTGACCACACTGGTTGGGAACCAACTCTGGGAAACAGCAGCTGAACACTTGAAGGCTGGGATGTGAAGCCTTCAGTCAGTGGCACGTACCACTGGATGCAAACTGAAGCCATCTCACTCTCTGGAACCTGTTGAGCTGAGCTGCCGACAGCCTTTCAGCTCTCACTGTGCTGCTGAAAACTTTCTGGAGCCTTTGGTGACGAAGGCCTGAAGCTTCATCTCTGGTGGCCCTGAGACATCCCTATCACCTTACAGCCAGGAGAGTCACCTACTGAGTGGGTGTGGGTTAGTGTGGGCCATATGTTGAAATTTCTGGAGCAGCAAGGAGAATGTGAAAGGGGTGGAGGGTGGGG
>WKFP01014998.1:522180-556245 GCA_011057875.1 Pterocles orientalis | reverse complement strand
GGGGGTCCTGGTGGACAACAGGATGACCATGAGCCAGCACTGTGCCCTCGTGGCCAAGAAGGCCAATGGCATCCTGGGGTGTATCAGAAGGGGGGTGGTCAGTAGGTCAAGAGAGGTTCTCCTCCCCCTCTACTCTGCCCTGGTGAGACCGCATCTAGAATATTGTGTCCAGTTCTGGGCCCCTCAGTTTAGGAAGGACAGGGAACTGCTGGAGAGAGTCCAGCGCAGAGCCACGAGGATGATTAAGGGAATGGAGCATCTCCCTTATGAGGAAAGGCTGAGAGAGCTGGGTCTCTTTAGTCTGGAAAAGAGGAGACTGAGGGGTGACCTAATCAATGTTTATAAATATGTGAAGGGTGAGTGTCAGGAGGATGGAGCCAGGCTCTTCTCTGTGACATCCAGTGATAGGACAAGGGGCAATGGGCTCAAGCTGGAACATAGGAGGTTCCACTTGAATATGAGAAAAAACTTCTTTACAGTAAGGGTGACAGAGCACTGGAACAGGCTGCCCAGAGAGGTTGTGGAGCCTCCTTCTCTGGAGACATTCAAAGCCTGCCTGGATGCGTTCCTGTGCGATCTGATCTAGGTGTTCCTGCTCCGGCAGGGGGATTGGACTAGGTGATCTTTCGAGGTCCCTTCCAATCCCTAACATTCTGTGATTCTGTGATTCTGTGATTCTGTGATTCTGTGAAATATTGGGTCATATAAGCTCAAAAGCCATCTGTCTTTTGAGAAGGAAAAGTAATCACTGGACTCAGCCTACAGACACTTAACGTTTTATTGTATTTTAATCAAAGCCCAATTAGTCACAAGATAAATTTAAACAGACTTCAGCAGTAAAATGGTTGTCTCAGGCTTGTATTACCCAATTCAAGAGCAAAAGCAAAAAAAATCAATTTTTTTAATGGAAAACATTTTTGTCTGAGTTAAAGAACATCTACAAAACTAACTGCCAAATCACACTCTTTGCAAAGGAAAAATATTTTAATTGGCTTTCAAATTTTTCCTGATGACGCAAATTTGTTATCTTTTCCACCCATGCACCTAAAACCGTCCTCTGACTGAGAGTAGTTCGTTCAGGTACTATGTTAACACTGTCATTATTATTCTTAGTATAGTATCTGGACTATTGTGGTAGCTTTATAAATTGTTTTCCTGATGGCACACAAATATTGTCAGCAAATGTATATTAGTCCACTCTTAGCTGGTGTATTCTAAAGATAAATAACAAGTGAATTATACATGTGACTTCATTTAGTATTCTTGATAAACTATTTATTAAGTCTGTGGCTATATGCTGCTCTTGCTCTGTCTCCCACTCTTTACTTTGCACAATTTAGTGATTAATGGTTGAAAAAGACAAAACCTCCACCAGTTTGAACAAATAGTTCTAGGGACTCGATACAGCTGGGCATGATTCCAAATTTGAGGAGGCACCAGTAAACTAATGAAGAATGTTACTGATCTGCTCTAGCCTTGCGAAATCAGGATTTCATCTTGTACAAACCATGCAGGGTCAAATGCAGTTGACATGTAGTTTAGGAGTCCTCAGGATGTTCCTGGGTGTTGATAATTCACCAGCTTGATCCAGTGTCTCAGTTTGCTCCTGGGAAGCACTACACTGGTAGGTGGAATACCAAAGTCACAGGGTTTTGAGCCCTTAAGACCAGTAAAAATTCCTATGGTATATTTTTTTGTGAGACAAGCTCTGTTAAAGTCTGCTGTGCTGGACAAATTCCAGCTCTGAATAATTTATGCCTGCTTAAGCAACCTATAAGGAATTAAGTATATATGGTTTTGTTCTTTGCTTCCAGTACTGGGGCTGAAACCAAGAGAGGCACAGAGACCTACCAATGCAGCTGCTAAATACTGCTTGTGAATGAAAGCAAGAGAGCTCTCCTGCAGCCTAGGGACAACCAAATCTCAGTGGGTTTGGAAAGGTTAGGGATGCCAGTTTCTGCAGTCAACAGTACATCCACAAATGATAGTCAGCTGTGACTTTTCAGTCTGGAAAAGAGACAACTGAGAATGAATACGATAGAAGTCTACAAAACCACGGTATGACATGGAGTATAAGAACTATAAAGCATTAAATGGACTTCATGGGATCCGAGTTCTGAGGAAACTAGTGCATGTGTTTTGTCATGCTGTAGATGTGCTTCCTGCAGGATGCAGATGCTGCGGATGCTAAAATTTTACACAAACTAATGGGCAGCTACAGCAAATGCACAGGTTAAGGGTTTTATTATATATACAGAAACACCATATGATTCAAAAAGCTGGAGGCTAGGAAAATATTAGAAGTTCCATACGTGTGAGCTTTATTCCCGTTCTCTTCTGCAGCCTCTTCAGGCTCTCTCAGAGGCAGAAAAATTGAGAAAGTTCCATCTTTGGCTTGATAGTATTGCTACCGCCATGACTACAACTTCTGTTCTGGAAAAATAAAACGCCCTTCTGCAGCTAGTGATGCAATCCAGCTCTGTCTGGTTGCAGCATCTGGCACAGGTGAGCGCAAGGTTCAAATTCCTCTCTCCTACCCTACCTTGCCGACCTGAATTTAACAAAATTCCACAATATCAGAAGCAGATAGTGAGAAATGGTACTAAAATCTTTAATATTACTATTCACGACAAAATTTCAAACAGACACCTGTAAGATACAGTTTCATGAGAACAAGGGGACACATTTCAACCACCTGTTGATCCTGGCATGTGATCTGGTTTGCCAGACAGGACACTCTGAAAAGGCTCTTCACCATTTGGTAGCAAGTATAATTGGATATCTAAACAACTGTTGGTACATATACCTGTTTCCATTGATTTGCAGCTTGAGGCCTTCAGCAAGATCTGCCACATCACTTTTTACACATCATCAGTAGGTCAGTAAAAGCACATTTTCCAAGAGCGCTGCTGCTACCTCTGTTCTGTGAGAGCTGCTAGCTGAAGGTGCCAAAGGACTATTAAGGATGGTAGGCTTTGCTTTAAAAAAGTGCAGGTTAAGTGCAATGGCAAAGGGGTTGTGAAAAGATATTAAAAATAATGTTGGCAATGGTATATGGAAAGAGTAATCAAAGTTTATAAACGTCTTCTATTTAACATGAAACTGAAACCTTTCCAAATCAAAATCATCATCAGAAGTTATTTTTTAAGGATACTGTGGTAGACATCATTTGCTAGGGCCCTAATTCAACTAAAAGGCTTTTGCATGTGGTAAGTATGCGCTTGCTGAACTGGATCCTCCTCTGTGCAACACAAAGAAAAGCTACTAGGTTTGGATGGCCAATAAACCCTCTCTTTCAGCAGAAGACATTATAATAAACTGCAGGCAAAGTCTAAAACTATTACTCTGTGAATTATTACTCTACTATTACCTCTGTATCATGCCATCACATGGTTTTTACTCAGTCTATGTCAGATGAACACCTAATTTGCAAAAACAAATCCTCTTTTGCACATACAAGTCAAATATAGAATGGCTTTGCAGTCTTTCAAGCACTGTAAATGAGATGTGGGCCAGAATGCTTGCAGAACTGAATCATAATGAGGAGGCATTGAGGCTGGCCAGAAAATTGTAAGACTGTCACTTCCTAAATCAGGTGCTTAATTTTACAACTTGTTGTCTTAGGACTTTTATAAATAACAGGAAATGCTTTAGGGAGCTTTTTTAGCTGATTTGGACTTTTTGCCTTTTTTGTCTTTTTCATAAGAAATATTAAACTGCTTTCTTGTATCCTTGCACAAATTCCTGCCTGTGTGGCTACTGCTAAATTCTAGATCCATCTAGATATATGCTGGTTTTGAATTTGCTTCACTTCTGATCTTGAAACCATCCATGCGTCTTTGCACTGACCCTTGCATTATGGCACTTGGCCCGGGGAGCTACAGCACCCTCACAGGGCAGCTACAAGAGCAAAACACTGTTTCAGGCTTTTCTGGTGCATGTTCAGTATGTCTTATGGGGTCTGTACTTTCACTACATCCCAACTGTACTTTGTCTTTTGTTACAAGGTGGCCCACTCCACCTCACCGCAGCAAAAGGGCAGCTCTGCTATCACAGCATTGGGGTGGCAGCTCTGCTATCACAGCATTGGGGTGAATGCAGTGCATCATGCAGGTAGAACCAAAGAGAAGAGCCGTAGCCAAATTCTGAGAAGAGCAGACAGTTCTCCAAAGACAGGACAAGGAATAACTGAAAAACACAAATGCAAGTATAGTCTTTCCAGAAGACATAGCCAAAAAAAGAACACAAAAAGGCCTTTAGGTGAGTTGGAATGCATGGGGGTGAAGCACTTTATGCTGGAAAATCTCAGTCTGTGTAATTTCTGTCCTGACTTTATGATCTGCTCTTCACGGGTCATCATTCCCTTGTTTTGGTGGGGTGACAGAAGCAAAGGAGGACAAGGATTAAACCAAGTAGAAAGGGAGCAGAAATGCTCGGGGGGAAAAATCAGAAGAAAGGGTAGGCCAGGCCAAAGAACAGGGCATGTGTGTGGGACTGCAGACATCAGAAAGCAAAGCAGCAAATTACTTTTGTGTCCGACTTTTCAGTTTGGCTGGATGAACTGCACACTAAGGTATAATGTCTTTAATACAGTACGAAACTTTTAGAACATGGCCACCTCTCTTTGTTGCACAGCCAACCCAGTATGTAGTCATGAAGGCAATTTCACACTTTACCTGAAATGGACAGCATCAGTTGCTCTTCTCTATTTGTCTCCTGTGCATCTACACAGAGATGGATATGGTTTAGCCCTTATCAAGGTCTGAAGAGACCCCTTTCCCTTAGCAAAAACCCAGATCAGCTTTATTTAGAAATATGTGGATGAATCACTCTAAAGGCTGTATAAATAAAAGCATTCTTCCTGCAGATTTGAGGCAGGACAACTTGGTAACATATTTTTGTAAGAATTTAAATCTTCAGTTATTTCTGGAATTCTTACAGGACTGCCAATTAAATTCGCAATTCAATAAGTAGTGAATTGTGGCTATTAATTAAAGGCTATAGGTCACTCACTTTGCATCCACAGTCTAAAGAGTTGCACAAAACCATTTGCTTTGGATGTCTTTTTGATGTTCATTTTCCAAGATAAGTGATCAAACTGTTAACAAATCTGAATGGCATTTTTAAACAAAATTCAAGAAAATAAAATAAACTTTAAAAAAAATAATAGAAAGCCTGATCACAGACAGGAAAGTCCCTACTTTAACTAACCAGAATAATTAAAATAACAAGCACAAATCGTAGCAATAGAGCAAAGAGGGATAACATCCTCTCTGGAGCAGGCAAGGTAAGACAGTGCTACCTCCTTTTTGTAGATAAGAACTATAATACACAAGACAGATGTATGCATTTTCAAAATTCCAATGGAGCCATCAGAGCCAAGGTGAACACCCAGAATTGCCTGGATCCTCATCATGGGCTAAGCTCACCTGACTGTGCTTCTATTTAGGATTCACGGTACTGACAGAGACCCCTGAGGATAGAGGCCCTCACTGTAACTAGAGGTGGGGACTTGTACCTACACTGCTGCCCACCAGTAGCCAAATCGCGAGCACATCCTGGCCCAGCACTCACTGCTTATTCAGCCAACATGGCATCTTGCAAAACCACCACATAGGACCAAAGGTACGAGGTGAAGGTGCAGATGTAAGCACACATCCTCCCAAAAACTAGAGTAACACTATCAAAGTCTTTCCCATAAATGACTAACAGCTACCAGAAGTCATAGTTGCTGTTAAATATGCACTGATTTGGAACCTAGAATCAACCCTAACCAAATATCAAACCTAACTATCTGTACAGTAATCATCTATTTCATGTGATTTCAATGACTGTGGGAGATGCCATTTTTGTCTCTCCTACAAAAGTTACTGCTAGTTTATTACAGATTACATGTTGATGTTTACCTGGCAGTGGCCCCAGTGTCTCTGCTAACTTTCTTTCAAAGGAAGACCAAAATACCATCAGATGATCATTCCCTGTGTCCACAGAGTGGGCACCTAAGACTGCAAATTATATTTCCCAAATGACCCCTAAAAAGCAGGTAGGCTTTTGAGTGCTGGCATGCATAAGGACATGGCGTGGCAGCACTGGGTTCCTCAGCCCCATTGTCCTGTCTCCCACTGTAGCCAAAACTAGAGGTCTTGCAAAGAGCACAAGAATACAGCACTGCAGCTCAGAGAAGCCAGAGGGCAAGCCTGCACTTCACACTCTAAATCACTGTAGGATAGGAGCCCATGAGGACAAACCCAGTTGGCTTCCTCCTGGAAGGATGCCGCCAGAGAGCCCAGCAGCCGTGGCACAGGGCACAGGCCAGCCTCCAGGCATGTGTTTGCAGCCTGTACCAAGTCCCACAGAGCCAGAGCTTCACTCTTCGATGTGAGCTAGAACTCACCAAGAAGTAGCCTTAAGACATTAGGAGAAGAAGGAGTTGCCTGCCCTCACGCCTCCCTTTTCAAGGGGAGACTGTAACAGGGAAACTGTCTTCCTAGCAGAGTAATGGCTGAACTCTCCTGACTCCCCTGGTGTCTGCACATCCACCACAGCACGATTCCATACGCTTTATCATATTTAGTTAAATGTGTGTGTGCATTGTACACTTTCATTCACGATAACTACAACTCTGGTTTTAAGAAACTGAAACATAATCTACTAAAAAGTAGATATTTTAAAGTTATCCACTCTAACATCATATTTTTAAGACAAATAAAAACACTCGATTTATTTTAAACAGATTATTACTTCAGCTTGTTTTAAATTATTGGGGTTTTCTTCTGAGTTTAATGAGCTTAGCAATGCTTTTACAGAGCAAGTGTTTAACATGTGTTGACCATACAACCAGTAGGATAAGTTTCGCTGAAGAAAATTATTTAAGGTTCCATAAATCAGAAGAGAATTTACAATGTTCTTCTCTAATTGCTGGAAAATAATTTGAATGAAAGAGGAGAACAAAAATACATTAAAACAAAAAGCATATTTTAACATATTGTAAACAAAAATCTACTGTATTATTGCAGTGAAATAAATTCACTAGTTCACTCCCTACCCAGTCTCATGGGAGTCCTAAATTCAGATGTTTTATGTGGTAATTAGATGATGCTTTCTACAAGCTGATTGAGCCAATTGTGTGGGTAAAAGGAATAGGAAAATAATGAACAGCCTCTCATAGCACACTTGCACAACCTTTCATGTCCAGGTCAGAAACAAAATTACCAGACTTCTTACAGCCTGCCAGCCTTACAGCCCTTCTTATAAGAATGTATGTAAAGGACAAATATAGGTGAAGACTGCTGGGATTTCAAGATATTAATGAAGAATGTTTTTTGTAATGCCAAGATAAACTACAAAACAAATGCATACATGAGCATTAAAAATCTGCTGAAGCAGCACAGCATAACTGGAATAGGTACAACCACCCATCTTAAAATAAGTGTTGTTGTTGCCTTAGCACCTGAAAGCTTAATCAGAAGTTAAGCCCTAAAATCCAGATAAGCCTGTTTCCAGTATGAGCAAAATAAATCTGTGGCTTCAGGGTAGAAGCCTGGTGGGGAAAAAAGTCTCCATGTGCTTGCAGGTGTTAAAAATCAAAATAACATCCAATGTCCAACACTTTTGTTTGGAAATCTGTCATGAGCCAAAGTTTCACACTTTTTTACAGGTTAATTTACTGCCCAGTTTGCAATCCCTTTCTGCATGCCACATGCAGCGTTCTGTGAAATGAACTAATTACAAATTCCTGAACTAGACTCATACCCACATTCAGCATAAAATAAACTTCCTCCTGTTCTGTTCACTTTTAAGCAAGATTTGGAAAAGAGAGATGGGATACAGTGAACCTGGATTTCTGCAATACACCAGAAGACTTTCAAGCACACATCTAGTGCTTCCAGATGTGAAGGTTTAAAGCTTGTACAGTTTTTGAGGTATCTTCATGATGTCATCAATGTCTGCAGAGGTCACCCTGCACATTGCAAAAGCACTGCCCAGTGGAACAGGGCTGGCAGGTTGTATTCCAAAGAAAGTTGAATATGAGGTCAAAGTGGGTGTTGGAGATCAGGATCCGACTGTGACATAAATGTGTGTGGCACTTGCGCAATGCTTGCGTTATACTAACTCTTGTCTGCCTCAGACCAGTGCTATTAGTTACATCTGTTCATACAAAACATTGTGTTTGGTTTGCATAAGCTAATGAATCTTCCTTAAACTCCTCCGTCTGGTGCTCCCTCCCCTCCCTTGTTCTGGTGCTAGAAGAGGCTGCAGACTCAAAGCACCAGAACTACACTGGTCACACAGATACCAGGATGATGAAAAGTAATTTTCCAAAATAGGAGGAAGATGCTGGAAGCACAAGAAAAACCTATCAGCTGCAACACAGCAAAGACAATAGCCATAGTGACATGGCTGTAGAGGATGCAGACATCATGAGGCAGCTGCACAAAAACCTCTGTATCAGACAAGGTTGAGAGGAGCAAGCTGATCAGGAAAAGGAAAATGCCTTGTGACTTGGCAATTGCACTTCATAACATTTATGCTCTAAACTGTCTGCTTGTTTGCCAAAAATCCATGTAAGAAAGAAAACCACACTATTTTCCCTTTGTGATGATCTGTCCTCTGACGGATATCTGTTGTGGGGAGAGAGATGGTTTCTGGAATGTGAGATCCATTTAAGGAGTGAATTGTGCAAAGAATACGCATGGGAAAGAGCAAATGGAAACTGTGCTGTGATTGTGGGGATGCATCAGTCCCTACCAGTCCTGTGTCAAAAGCAGCAGAGGCCAACACATTTTGGTATTGCAGTGCACCGTTTGCATAAACTCAGTCTCCTTTGAGCATGAACATAACCTCAGCCACCAGATGGTCTTAGTGCAGTGACTATACCTGTAAGTAGGGCAGTTGCCTTTTAGGAAGCAGGAATGATTCTTGAGGTGAATTTATCATTTTGTCATATCTTCTCTTCTCAAATGTTCTGCCACACAAAGGATCTGAGGATGTCTAGTGTTCCTGTCTGAGACTATGTGGGCTACTGTGCAGTCTTAAAGGCCAAAGCTATTAAAGGGATAATGTCTGCATATTGTGCAGGAGAACAGAGTAGTTCATTTAGGGAAACACCTGTTGAATCTGGAATTCTGTGCCTTGCAATACATCAATCTCTGCTTCATTTAATAAACAACTGACTAGACATGTGACCATGTAATTCTAAATTTCCTTTTTTCTTCTTTTAATTTAAAAATTTTTATGGAAACCTGTTGGCACAGGTTTTTCCATCTGTATCACACACCATCGCTAATGAGCACAACTGCAGTGGGCTGTAAATAGACTCACATTTAGAACATAAATTCCTTTTTCAATGCTGCTGGGTTCTCTTGCAATCCCAAAAAGGCATATTTGTTACCCTGTCAAATTGACAACAGAGCTGGTGCTTTGTTCACCTTTGTTGCAGCTTATGGGAAACTGAACTGGGTTACTGCAAAAGTACCTCCATGGTAATGTTATGCATTTGAATGCATCTGCTTGTCACAGCTCACAGGCAGCATTCACAGTGAAAATCATATGGAGAATTGACATTGTAATACACCACTACCAACAAAGGGAACAGACCACATGGATCCTTGTGTAAACTGGATATAAGAGACAAAAACTACAAGTAAGAGGATAGAGAACAGGCTTTAGACTGGACAGAAAATTAGGTGGATGAGCACTGATGAACTAAAAGGTTGAATGCTGTTTTAACAGATTGTTTTGAACATCCATAGAGAGAATCCTATTTAATTTAGACTAACTGAATTTTAAGCATTTAAAATAAAATACTGTTGCAAACATAAGACCTAAAGTAGTGCCTGAAACCAGGCTCTCCTGTTCTTGTCAGTTCAAAGAGCAGTAGCCTCAGGTGTAAAGTAATGATTTTAGAGATATAGTCTGATCCTTCTGCCTACTTAATTACATGGCTTCTAGCAAGGCAATATTCAGTGCTTTGACAACACAGCTGGCAGTATTTCCTAAAACTATATAATTGAAGAAAACCTGGCTGTTTGCTAGCAATGGATGGTTTCGCTCAAAGTTATTTAGCAAACACTTAGCTTCTTCTTGTTGTTATAATGTAAAAATCAGTATAGGTTACTTTTAAAATGTAACTGATGCTGCATTTGCCAATGGCAATGGCTTGGGTGTTCTGCATCAGAATGTTTCATGGTATTCAACTATGGGCTAAGCTTTCCAGCATATATTTACAAGTTTGGGGTGGTTTTTTCACTTTATTCCTAAATTGGATGAAATTTCAAGTGTTTTACAACTGTAAGAAGGTAGACAAAATCTTCTCCATTGTTAAAAGCTTCTTTCATATAAAAGTAAAATAAAAGGTAAGATAATTTCTGGGTTTGACGTTTGATTTTGTTATGTGAGAGGTACGGAGTGCGAGTGCATATGAAGTCAAAAATGGGAGGTAAACCTTGTGGATTTAGAAAGTAAGCATATTTTCCTATCTGTTGATCTGCGATCTGAAATTATTTCAGTTCCATGCTCTACCATAGATGTCTTCAGCAGTTTGAACTAAGGCCGTCCATCTCTTTGGGCCTGGATTTTCCTATTTCTCTGATTGGGTAGTGGTCCTTCCCTGCCTTATGAGCACAGTGATAACTTCTTTCACACCATAGACTGGGAGAGGTCAAGTACAAAATAATTAAGGCTTTGTAAGTGCTTAAGGAAATTAAAGTACTGTGCATGCTTAGAATTACTGTCCCAAGTTCCCCCAAATAAAAAGGAAGCACACCTTGAGTGCTTTATCCTCCAATACCCCTCAGGAAACTTTTTTATTGCCCAAAAAATGTGTCCTATGCTTAAGACCCACTTTTCAAATAAATTGTGTCAATATAAAAAGCCAAGTTAATATTTTTCAAGTAATTGTAAATAGTTACACTTACCATTTAAAATTAAATCTCTCAGAAAATAATGAAGAAAAGGATTACAGAAATGTATTGATGCCTTTTCACTGTACGCAGATATAAATCCACTACTAAAATCAGACTTAAAGATTATATTAACTTTGGGCAAACTGTGACACTTTCAAGAGTGTTTCTAGACACTCTCTGGAAATATGCAAGAACTACAGCATCAGAAGTTGCTGAGTATTTTTTTAAGCAAGTTTTTCTTTTGCTCTAGAGTATCATTAACAAGTTCTTATGCATTAATACCTGCAATATTTAGAGGTTTTTAAAGCATGCATCCAATTAATTTGTCCTGCTACTAATATTGTAATTAATCAAGAGATACAGTTGTAGAAGATACTCAAGATACTTTGATCTTAGATGTAAATGGCAGCTATATGGGCAAGATAATTCCTGATCAAATAAATAACCTTGAAATAGATTCTGTGATGGTGCTACTCAAATAGGAAAGAGCATCAGTTTAAAAAGTGTAATTTAGCTCAAGCTGAAATTATTTTTATGATTCTAAGAACGCATAGCTTTAAATTTCAGTGAAAAAAATAGACCAAGGATTGCTTCTGCAATGACTGTTCTGTCACTTTTTCAAGGTCTGTAAGACTGCTTTAAAGCTGCAAGGAAAGAAAGCTGGATTGCTTCACTCATATTTGCTGAGAGACCAGAATGAAAGTAATCCAGGTAAGCAAGTGGAAATACAGGCAGTAACAGTCACATGCAGCGTGGGTAAGAGGCTGAAGGTATGTGACAGACTACCAGCCCAGACTCAGCACTGCAGCATATACAATGCAAGTCCCTGGTACAACACTGTTCCAACTGTCAGGGGCCACTAGTTTAGAGTCTGGGATTTCAGTACACATGACAAAATTCACCTGCCACCCACTTCCTCATTCAAGGTTTTCCCCAAATTGCTGTGATACGTCTGTGCTGCTAACTCGGTGACTCTTTGGTGGCCCATTTTCAAGTCTACAGCATTCAAGTGCCTTAATTTACAACAGAACAAGATAATAAGCCAATATAAGATCACACAATTAGTGTAATCTCACATGCACTTACTTGTGTTACAAGAAATTTAGGAGACTTTGTTCAAGGTTGTTAAAACAGGGTAGGTAGATAATGTTTCCTTTTTGAATGCCTTCAATGGGAAGTCTAACGTCATTCTGCAGGTAGGCATTGATGTTAGTTAGAAATTTATGCAAAAAAATTTTTTACTAAACTAGTTCTAATTAATTGTACCCAAATAAGCCCCTTAGGCCAAAAATGAAAAGTAACTGCCAAAGTTTTCCCAGGCAATCTGCACTCACCATAACATGGTCAGGTTTTCTCTCTTACTGCCCCCCCTGCAGCTCCACCTCGTTATGGATGCTCAAACACCCCTGAAAATGAGACTGCAATTATCTAGGGGTGTGAACACAAATATAGTCATCCAAACTGGTACACCTTAGTCCTAATACTCGATGTCCCTTCAGTGCCTACTAAGCCCGTAAAATTACATTTACCACTATTTTCTAATGTACTGTTACATAATTAGAAGGATGAGTTTTCATTTTAGTTTGAACTTCAGATGTCTCTAACTGACACTAAAACCTTCTCGCGGACTGAAACCTAACAAAAAGGCACTGTACATTCTTCACAGAGGGAAATATCACAAACTATGAAAATCCATAAAAGGGACCTATTTAGAGTATAGTGATAGTGTTGGTATACTTGTACTAAGATGCGAATGAAAATAGACAGGGGTTTCCAGTGCATAGTCAGAATTAAAATACTGGAGGTGTCTTCCTCCAGAAAGTAACAGCTGTAAGTTGTTTTAGATCTTTGAGGGATGAACTGAAATTCATCCATTAATGTTTCAAGAAAATGTTAACATTTTTTTTAAATGTTCCAGCTAACTTCGCATGTGTTACTTATCTGTTTCTCTTCCACGAAACTCGTTCTCTGTGTGCCAAAATCTTCAACAACTGTTCAGTCACAAGCTCTTTTCCACTCTTGCACACTTCATTTTACCTACAAACATAAAAGGGCTTGGAAAGCCCTGGCTCTTTTGTAGAGCTGCAGCAATGCTCAGATACAAACATGCTCTCAGCTACCAGATAGGGTGTTCAAACAACTGAAAAAATGGTTGAGTTTCCTCCATCACTGGAAAAAACACATTCTTGAAGACTGCAGGTATAGATTTCAAAAGTTACAGATAAATACTGCAAAACAGTAAAAGTTAACTTCGCACTGATCTATCCTAGTGGATAAGAACCAAACTTAGCAGAAATTAGCTTTTCTCCTCTATTTAAAAGGGAAATATTCTGCACCATCAGAGCCGTCAGAACTTTCAGGTGTGTGGGACAAGTTAGCTGCTGGAGATACAGGGCTTCAGAAAGTGAGCAAAAGCAACAGGGGAAGTCTCCACATCACAAAGGTATTCTCAGGTACTGAGACCATAGGGGCTATGGCAACCCTTAGTACTGCATGAAGTGTGTGTATGATACTGACCTTTATTTCCTTATTCCCAGTCAAATCCCTCACACCATTCCTTCACACATAAAACCACATGCAATCCTAGCAACAATAGGATATATTTATACACTTTAGAAATCTTTGCCTGAAGACACCCAAGGGACTAACTGAAGCTTTCAGAAGTATAGCTCTCTATATATTCTTCAACGTAACTAAAACTGTCATGGCTTGATTAAAAACAATTAGGTTGTGCAATCATTTGGCTCCTTTGCCTTTGAAATACAGGATGCTGGGCTACATGAGGGGCAGGATGATTTTGAGCGCTAACTGGTCAAGTCAAGGAACATTGTTTTCTGTTACAAGAGCACCTTCTACTGCATGGGTAACGACATTGTGTTAGGAATGCTAAAACTTATAAGACAGGTCCCTCTGAACCTTCAGTCTCACCAGTGCCTTTCTAAGAAGTTTTAAAGGATGATCTGCTGTGTATAACATGGCAAAGAAAAGTATGTAGATTTCAGGCTAATACTTGCATTTTTATAATTAAAGATTTTCAGAGCTTCAATTCCAAATCCCGTACATTACCATGCTTATACTCTCTGATTCATAGGGATGTTTTTCCTGATTTTGAATGTCATAGATTGTACTTATACTGAATTTCTAGGTCCTGTTTCAGTTCATGAAGTTTGGCTGTTAGTGCTATTTCAGATTTTGCTGGGGTGGAGTATCACATAGCTCACGAACTACCTATTAATAAAGCAGTAATTAAAACTACAATGTGCTTCCAATGTTTACACATATGAATTTTATGTTCTCAAGGAACAACAGTGTCCTGCCAATCTGTGTACTAAAGGAACTCTAAAAGTTGTTTAGCAGAATGTTTTTACAATCATCAGATACATTTTGCCTTTACAAATTTATCTGATGGGGAAATCTGGAGCTTTTCTTTTATTTTTTTTTAATCCTGTATCCTTTTTTATAAATCTGCCCAAGTTAATATTCAGTATCCTCACCCAAATTTTTCTTCCAGGGAAAAAGTATCCGTTCATGAGCTGTATGTTAACTATTATATTAAGCAATTCAATTGTAATATGACACCACAAAGAAGTTCTGACCTTAATAAACCTCATGGACACTAAAAGGGATGAGTCAGCAATTGAATGCAAAACAATAGGCTACAGAAATCATCCGTTTAATCATTCAGTGGTGACAATCTTTTGTGCCTTGCAAAAGACTTGTGTACATTATGTTATTTCCAGCCTTTCCATGAGTTAGTTACCTATTTCTCCCCTAACATCAGGAACCATTGCTCCAAAAAATAGTGTACTGTAGGCACTTGCGCTATTGGTTAACACCCTCACTGATCCCTTAATTACTAAATGATTGCCGTTAGGTAAAAGAGAGGCTGTACCCTCTTCAGAACCTGTTGAAGTTTCTGCTGCACTTCATAACTCCCTTCAGCTTCATCCTGATGTATTTCCACCTCTGCTCTTGACATTTCCTCTGCAAGATCTCTCACGTAGACACACACAAAGCAATTTTCTCCAATTACACCTGCGTTTCCCTTGTGATCCGTTCCTTTGGTGTCCACTCCCACACACAGTATGACATTTTCCCAGGGGAGGCTGGTTTCAACACCCCAGGGACTTTAGCAGATGACTTGCCAAGTCTGCAGAGCCTGAGCTCCTTCCTGAGGTGGTCTGAAGAGAACTGTCAGCCACCATTACTTATCCAGCAACTATAGGAGGAAGAAGAGGATGCCAACATTTAGAAGAAGGGCCCAGCATCCTGAATAGGTAGAACACTTCATGGGCCACCACTTCCACTGACAGGAAATAATACTTTTAAAGACACTGAATAAAACTTTTAAAGTACAGGAAGGACATGGCCCTATTGTAGTGAGTCCAGAGGAGGGCCACGAAGATGGTCAGAGGGCTGGAGTACCTCCCCTATAAGGACAGGTTGAGAAAATTGGGATTGCTCAGCCTGGAGAAGAGAAGGCTCTGGGAGACCTTCCAGCAGCCTTCCAGTACTTCAAGGGGGCTACAGGAGAGATGGGGAGGCACTCTTTATCAGGGAGTGTAGTGACAGGACAAGGGGTAATGGTTTTAAGCTGAAAAAGGGTAGATTTTAATTAGACATTAGGAAGAAATTGTTTACTGTGAGGGTGGTAAGGCAGTGGAACAGGTTGCCCAGAGAAGCTGTAGATGCTCCATCCCTAGAGGTGTTCAAGGCCAGGCTGGATGAGGCTTTGAGCAACCTGGTCTAGTGGGAGCTGTCCCTACCAATGGCAGGGGGGTTGGAACTCGATGATCATTAACATTAAGGTCCCTTCCAACCCAAAGCATTGTATGATTCTATGAAAATTCCAAATGTCTCTTAAAAAAAAAATTCCATTTCAGATTCCCCTCCATTCCCCTCCCTGACAGTTTATATGTAGATAACATATTATTTTTTTTAAGGAAAAAGCTAAGGAATCTTGAAAAATCTAATCCAGGACTCTGTTTCAAATGGTTCGTATTTCAGACACGCTGTGCAAAAAACAGCCTACACAAAAACTCAAAGAGCTTAAAAACTAATATGCATGACCACCTGCAAACAAGTGAAAAAAAGAGACTATTGTTCTCTGAGAAAACAAGCTTGGGACTGGCACTGCAATACATCTGTCAGATTCTGGTTTTATTCTGTCATCTTTGAAGGTAAGGTTTCCAGGAGCTGTTCCATGAATATTCTCTCTAACAATGTGCATAAGCACTTGGAGTTTATTGTATTGTTCAATTAGGATGCAACAAGATATCTTTGTGTATATAGTACTGTCATCCCTTTGCATAACAGTGCCCCAGAGCACCTAAGCACTGAGGCAGCTAACAAAATAATTTTCAGAGATGAATATTCAGCAGAAATCTTAGCACCTAGTTTTTGCATAATATTTTCCCGAATCAAAATTCAGCCCAGTTTAGCTTTTCTCCCTTTTCTAAGAGTGTCTGGATAATATCAAATGATTGCAGTTAGACTAGTTCTGCTCTTGTGTGAGTGAATTCATTTTGACATCATGCTAGACTTGGCATCATTTTTGGGTACATACCACTGGGGACAGGTGGAATTTCAATAACTCTTGTCTCCTTGGTTGTGTTATAAAGCTAACCTGTGGAATCCAAGCAGATGAAGCAAAAGTGTGATGAGGTAAATTGTATTTTCTAGAGATTGAGCTTTTTTATTATTGAGAATATATCTTAAAGCCTATAGACCACACTAGCTGTATCATTTTTTACGTTGTGAATTATATAGAATAGTGATATGGTTTTATAACACTTATTTCCTTTGCCGACTTCTAAAATTATGTTGTAAGAGCGCAGATATAACAAGAATTTTATAGAACATTTGTGGAATAAAAAATTTGAGGAATTACTGCAGTTTGTTTATTTCTTTAAAATGAACTGCATTATAAAGCTAGTTACACTGCACTGAAAATATTTCCCCATATGCTCTTAATAAGCAGCGCTGCTGCACTCCACTGGTATGAAATGGATAAGGGTGTCCATCTGGGGCTATTTCTCACACAAAGGGAAATGGCTGAATAATTTCATTATTTAACATGACTGCTGTAATTAGCCAAGATGTAACATAGTCATATAATTACTCCAAATATAGACTTTCTGAGACTTCGAAGAGCTTGGCTGGCTCTTCATAAAAATATTTTCTTTCCCTCCCTCCCAAAAGCAGTTTAGCAATATGGGCTAGCGGCTGCTCTGCTCAGTCTATTTTTTGCCCTTGTGTGTTTGTGCATTGTGTGTTGACAACTGTAGCGTGTTTGTACTACAAACTGTGCTTTGAATGAAGGCTTAAATCTGTTCAAGTTTTCTAATGTGAAAGGAATGTTGGCACAGCTAGAGAGAAAATGAATCCCTTTTAAATATCTTCCTGCATGAAGAAGTAAACTTTTTTTTCCGCAGTAAATGTGATGTGAATAGAACAGAAGAACTAATTGTTTTCGTCTTGTTCTGGCACATATGTTGTTAATAGGGTGTGACCATATTTAACTGCAGCATCTATTCAAATTGGTAGCAAATAATTAAGCACAAAATAATAGTTTTATTTGGGAAGAACCTTTTGTACAGCCCTTGCTGTAGATTTCAACACATACTCCTCGAGTAGAAGGCTTATTCAGTCATCATGCCTTAAAAGACATAATATATTTAGATATACACACACACACTGAGTGGACAACTCCTAAGTGATAGATATGATAACAATCTTTCACTTCAAGGGGAAATCTTTTTTCTCTCTGTTTCCGGTGGAAAAAACAGGGAGTCACGGGCTTAAACGGAAATGAAAGCTATTTAGGGCAGGCATTTTGAAAAGTCCTTTCTAATTTAAAGGAAAAGGGAGAAGTGTAATAGATTGCCTACAAAACTATGGAGCCTGCATCATGGATATCTTTAAGGACACACCGTGTAGGTATCTGTCAGGAATGACCACAGTGCTGTTGATCCCGCCTTGAACAGGGGGATGGACTGCCTAATCCCCTCAGGTGGATGGAAGTGGGCATAATGGTAGATTTAAGCATATTTTATATTTCCTCACCAGAATATGGGTCAGACAACACCCTTGTACAGGCCCTAACTCTACAGACCAGTCCAAGACTTATCCATGTCAAATGCTCCTCGTGGGTTTGAATCTGCGCAGCAGCATGTGTATCTCTCCCTCAGTACTCTCTCCACCCTCCACGGCTCCTGTGCACCCAAATTTGCGGGCAGCCATTCAGAAAGTGCCCAAAGCTGTCCTTCCCTGTGCCATAGCAGTGATGGACCTGCTCCCCCTACCATCAGGAGGGGAAGGCTGGGGTACCTATTCTGGATGGATACCACTCAGGCCTTTGGCAGATAATTTTGGGCAAGAGGAGCTGGTCAGAAAACAAAACACCTCCTTCCATCCCTTGTACGTACTGGAAGACAAGGTGGTATATCAGGAATATCCCTACGTATCTGCCCTGTTCTTATGTTGCTGTCCAGGCATCGGGCTCTTGTCCACAGCCAGAGACCAGATCCTGGTTGGATCCAGGGAACTGACAGTGCCTTCATGCAAGGCCAGGGGCACAGCATGGCCAGACTCACTGCTCCATGGGCAGTGAGGGCCCATCAGCAAACGCAGCAATGCTGCCTCCTCTCCACCCAACCCCTCACTGGGAAGACATGACCCTTGGCAGATCCCGTCTCTGGGGCACCTTCTGAAAGCATGAAGGGAAGCAGCCCTGTGTGCCAGCTGCTAAACTCCTGCAAGCCTCCAGTCCCCAAAAGCCAAGGGGAGAGCTCAGCACCATGCCGGGCCTCTGCAGCAGAGGATGTGCAGGGGCAGGCCTGCACCCCCACTGCGTATAGCACCAAAGGCAGCCATGCAACTCATGCTGGTGGGAACGCAGAGGAGGAGAGGAGAAGAGAGTTACCACAACTGGCTGCTCCTCCTTGGCCAATAGCTACTGAATACTCAGAAACCCTTCAGCTCGAGCGTGCCTCTCGTGAGTGAGGACAAGGACAGGATCTGCACCGCGCTGCTGCTGGGCATGGCACTGTGCCCCTGGCCATCACTCTCCGTGTTTGAGGCGAGGAGGAGACCCCCAAGCAGCACCTGCATAGGGATGTCTCGGGTGCTGTGTGGAGGGAGTTGGGCACACACCCTGGGTGGCAGATGGACAGGCTGTCTATGACAGACACAGTGGCTGCACAGAAAGGCCCGCCTGTAGCCCACAGCTCCAGGGGGACAGCAGCCAGACTCACCATATGTAATGCTTCTCCATAAGAGAGAGTTATGAGCCAAAGGTGCCACCTCCTCCATAATCCTCAAGCACTTCCCTCTCACTCCATCAGCTTTGCAGGTGAAGGGTACGAAACACACAAAAATCTGCCCATCCACCAGGAGCACTGGCTTAGCACAGCAGCAGGTGCGAGTGGCAGGGAGCAGAGATCCCAGAGGATGTCCCTCAGCCTACACCCCAACTTGCTGTGTCCCTATCAAAGCTGGGGTGCAGCTGACGAGGAGCTTCCAGTTTGGTTTCCTCTAAAGCGAAGTCCATTCACACATTCTGAAACCACCCTGTAAGTTGGATCAGTGCATTTTAAATCCTGCTTACAGCTCCAGAATAAAGTGCAGATGCAGTCTTAACACAAAAATGTCAGCTGAGATGCTCCTTTATTCCTCTGAATCTTGTTTTCTAGCATCCTTTTGCTTTTTTTTTCTGTTAATTCCTCACAGCAAAACATGTTAAGCAATAGGCATAAGATGAAATATATCTGTACTCTTTGGAGCAGGCTGTCAGAAGTAACAAAACATTACTGTTAACAATTAAAAAACAATATCAATATGAAGATCGCCAGACAAACTGCTGTTATTGCACAGATATACACTAATTTTATGGCAAGTTTTGGGTGATTTTAAAATATATTCATTTCATGCACTTTCTTCTTTCTTTACGTTTCTTCTTTTCCATATAATTTGCTTTACTCATTTTAACTACACTAAAATAAAAATACGGTTGTAAAGTGAGGCACTCAAAAGATAAGGAATCTAAAATTTAAATTCACCTAGGCAATTTACATTCAATCCCCTAACCATATATATGTTTTTATTCTCTGATTATTTAATGTATTTTCTCACAGGAAAACGTTCTTTGTTAATCTATTAAAAAGAGGTGTTTTGTCTTATGCATATTCTTCCTTCAATGTGTTTTTTTAAAAAAAATTAATCAAGTTGCTGCCATTAATACACTATTGTGCACAATAATCCTTTAATCAAGGATTTGCAGGAACTTTGGAAAATCTCAGTCAGCATTAAGACAATTCTGTCAGTATTCTAAATATATGTATGTTATATGTATTTAGTAACCTGAGATCTTTGTCCATATATTCCTTTTCTTCCAGGATGAAAGAAAGAAATCTATGTTGAGATATCAAAAACTGTATATTTCTTTGGCTGTTTGTCTAAATAGCTCTCCATTTCTAGAAGTTTTTTCAAGCTAGCTGCTACTAATCAATCATCAAATATTTGAGGATGTTCGCTTCAGATACGGGATAGTGAGACAGAGCTGGAAAAGGATTGAAAGGGTGGCAAGCCATGTATAATTTTTTTACTTTTAGTTAAATCATTATGTTTATTACCTGTATTGCTGACATTTCTAAAAATATCACTCAGATTCCAATGTCTGTGTGACACTAGAAAAAGTATTTGAAAAAATTATTTTTAGATAAGTTTCATGTTAGTGAAATGTCCTAAGATCAAAAGAGATATGGAGAAAAAAAAATTAGTTCATGTTACGGATTGGCCAAAACAATAAAGTTCTGTTAGTTGTACATTTTCTTATTAAGCTATTTCATTCTCCCTGAAAATAAGTAAAAATCTGCATTTTAGCTGGTAATCCAAGATGCACATTGACCTGCTTTGTATATTAAAAATGTTGCAGGCTATTTGAGATGGAGAGTGTCTGCTCCTACTTCATTATTCATCCACTCACTCTTCTTCTTTTCCCGGCAGCCAGCTTGGCTGACTCCTGGAAATCTTCAGCCTCTTTTCTCTTGTTACGGCAACCAACTGCCACCTCCAGCATCTACCTCTGTCCCGTGAAAACAAGTCCTTAACTGAGTCCAGCTGTTTTTCTGAACATCTCGCCACTGTGATGGAATAGGAGGTCAAGGAGAGTGAGTTTTGGCCATATCTTCGGCACATAATTAACTGCATCAGGCCAAAACCACTATAAAAGTGATCAAACAGTGAAACAGGGAGCAGAGATTTGGAAAATCTCCAAGGATGGAGATCTCATGTTGACTGGATGAAGCCTTGAGCAAGCTGACCTGCTGTCAAAGATTCCTATCTTTACCTCATCAGGCCTATAGGGCTTCATGAGATAAACTCCCTGTTAGTTCCTGACCTTTTCCTTCTTCCCCTCCATTACAGGATACTAAGTTTGCACTACACCCAGACTTTTGACTAACTTCTGAACTTCTCATTTTATCTCAGTAAAATCCTCTTATTCCTAGAGAAAAGTCAAATTGTTTGTATTATGAAAATGTAGTAGGGAAACTTTCAGTACCGTGTTAACTTTTTAGAGTTTCATGGATTTTCAGATGCAGTTTATGTTGCACGCAAGCAGTTCAGAGGGTGGATTTATAAAGCTATATATAGTGTGTGAAGAAAGATGACTCTTCTCCTTGTTAAAAAGCACTTTTGCCATAACAGTCCTTATAAAGCAACTGCATTTTGACGCTTTTGCTTCTCTTGGGAAAACCACTTCTTTGCTTTGCTCCGTCCATATCTTCACAGAGCCAGGAATTCCACTTGAAACAAAACATTTAGTAGCTGTTTTATTTGTATTCCTGAGACTTTTTCACTCTTAGACTGGCAGACCTGGGAATGCTGGGAAGACATTGAGATCAATTGTTTATGGGGAAAAAAAAAAAAAAAAAGCCTTATATCTTTCACTGGTTATCTTCCTAGCTGGTTAAAATATAGCGATTCCACAGCTTCTCGTGCAATTTTCCCTAGCCAGAGCAGGGCTAGTAGGCAATGCAGGGCCTAGGTTGGTAGAAAATTGAAACAAGAAAGTCACAAAGAATGGAAGATGATGGAGGATGCTGTGCAGTTTTAAATTAAATAAGAACTTGTCTCCTTGGCAAAACCATACCAGTAATGACTAAGGGTTAAGAACACAAAGGTGTTTTGGGGGTTTGGGTGTGGTTTTTTCCCTACTCTAATGGATGTCCCATTGCCTCCGAGTGAAGAGTAGCCAGCTTCAGAAGACCTCCTGGGAGCCTGTGCCTATCCCAGGTGCAACAGGGGCTCCACAGTGAAGCAAACCACGTCAGCCTGACTTCTGACCGCTGCCAGCAGGATGCAGAGCCGCGCTGACATTATTCAGCCTGCCAATGATGGCTGGGGAATTCGTTGTTTCCTACTCCTTCTATGGAGTGCTGGAGATGCTGATGGATGGATGGACAATAAGCACCCTTGCCTAGATTCCATTTCCTATTGCAGCATTAGCATCAGGATAAATCTCAAATTTATCTTTAAATAAGATGTGTTGCTCATGGCTATCTATCTGCGAGTAGTTTTGGGAGGAGGAACACAGGCCAGAGCCCGCTGCTTTTCCTATTTCCCCCGGTGTACCTGCAGCGTATCCTCAGTGTACCCCTGGTTTGCTGCCAGCGTACCCTCCGTGGACCCCCGGTGTAACGCCGGAGCCGGCAAGACGGGCGGAGGGCCGGTGCTCGGCCGGCAGGTGGCGCCGCTGCCCAGGCCTGCTCAGGCAGGGCCGCGGGCAGGCCTCGCCGCGTTATTACAGTCCGTGTCACACTCATGTGCGCCCGAGAGACCGAGCCGGGCTTCTACAAAGGGCAGTGTAAACTTGTGCACTCTGCAGGCTGCCGGGGCTGAGTTTCACCCAGGAAAAGCCCCGTTTCTTTCCCGCCCCGCTCTGGAGGCGCGCCGCCGTGCTGAGGTACCGGCCACCTCCCGCAAACCGTGACAGGCGATGTCCTGGCGGGATCCCACACACCCGTCGGAGGTTAGAGGGCTCTGCCCTGCAGGAGGGTAGTCTGCTTTATAATAATGAGCCTCCTTGGCCTTTAAAGCCATTAATTGGCAAAGAAAAGTGTCTTTGCTTAAATAAATGTGTCCCTGCTCAAATTAATCCTACAGTCATCAGCTTGCTACAGTGTCCCAGGATTTCCCGCCACTCAAGGTCCTGCTTTCTTGTTTGGTTTTGGAGGGGAGAGGAAGATTTGCTAAATCCAAATTTAACAATGAGGCCTTTGACACCTTGAAATATTTATGTCTGATTTCAGCCATGGCTTTTGTGTAGTTTCTTTGTTTTTCCAGAACCGTCAGTGCAAACAGCTGTAGAAAGGAGCATCATGTCACTTATTTTTCTTCCTCTTTGTTTCTATATCTGGAACTCTGATGACGTTCTTAGTGTTAGGAAAGGCAACTCTGGTTTCCATACCGTCATGAGGTGGGTACACATCATACCCTTAGCACAGACAGAGAAGGAGGAACAATCTTCAGGAATGAAAAGCATTAACTAGAAAAATCTCATCTTCTAATTACAACTCCATACATGGCTATGTGTAAGGCCTTAGGTAAACCACATCTTCTCTCTGACTCATAATATCCATCTATAAACTGTAGCAAAGTGCAAGAGTTAACTATGTGACAGGTGGGTAGGGAAAAATAATTTATGACCAAAAAACTCCCCACTCACTTTATACCTTCATAAAAGCATTGTTCTGATTTGCACCATTTCTAGTGAAAGGAGAATGAATGGCACTTTGAAGAATTACATCAAGGCAAAATATTGTATTTGGCACTTACATTCGAAGTTGATAGCTGTTTCAGAAATGCCTGACCCAGACAGTCAATGCCAAATGATACATTTTTCATATTCCATAATATTCTTCAATAATTGCTCCAAGACTCACACAGAGAAAACAGCACACAATGAGGGCTGTGACTAATACTTTGATAAAAGTCATATGTTTTGTCTTACTGATTTTTTAAAGTTTCAAAGCTGTTTGTGCTTTGTTTTTGCTTTGCTTTCCGCTGTGAAAATTCTCAATGCAAAGTACCACTTAGGTATTTGCCACAGCTCCTGAGGTTTGTACATAGGCTATGTAAGGAACAACAATCAAGGTGCAGTAAATTTCCTGAGGATTAATGACCGGCTAGGGCGAGATGAAGGTCAGCAGCACAGCCAAGGATCATTAACCCTGGCTGGTCATTAATCTCAAGAATTTACCTTGTGCCAAGGTCAGTATTGTTATTTTAAGATGGAAATGAAAAAAAACCATGGCCATATGAATTTTTATTTGATAGGTCTAACTGTAATATCTAACATATTTTAGAAAAAAATAATTTTATTTGGGAGAATTACATTAGCTAATCAGACCACCAGCCTGCTTTTCAGTTCTTGATTAATTTTGCTTTCTTTAACATATGTACTGTACTATGACAGGCAGAAAGGATTTATAATATTTTTCTTCCATGTGCAATTGCTGTGGAGGTCTTAAATAGTGGCCTTGTTTATGTATCTATTTACAAGTTTTTATTTCCACCCCAAATTTTATCTCCTAGAGCTTACTGACATCTCTCATCAAAATACTTGTTTGACTGAACATCTGTTCAGGCCATTAGAGTTTTGAAAGTGCTGTTTCACAAGATTGTTGTTTGCAAAGTGAGAGAACTATAGATAACTAGAGGGTGTCTACAATTTAGGGAGCATTTACTCCCTTTAGAAAGCAGTACTCCCTTTAGAAGAAAAATAAAATGGCAGTTTTGATATTTAACTAATATTCACATTTGCATTTATGGTCATCTAGTATTTAAATTAACACTGCCAATTAATACTTACCATACCTACTCTTCCCATTTCTATGTCAGTACACATATGCTGGTCTTAAAAGACTTTAGATTCTTCCTGATTAGGAAGGATCCAGACATCAGCTCAGCAGTGTGCTTCACGAAGGCAAACTCCCCACACAAGTTCCTGAAACAAGTCTCAAAAAAAACAGGTGCTGCCAGTCCTTGTATCTAGGCACCAGAGCTGTCCCAGGAGATCAGATGTCCCCCAACTCTTCTGGCACATTCAAATTTACCATTGATACAGATGACAGTTGAAGAAAACATGTACAGACTCAGCAAAAGGAAAACAAATTGCAATTTATCTTTTACAATAAATATTTAGATCTTTCTAAAGCAAATAACATTTTCCTTGTCTCAAGGTGGAGCTTGGCTTTTGTTCTATAGCATTCCTTCTTGCTAGGAAATTTGTCCTGTGAGTGAATTCCTCAACTTCTCAGGCTTTGCAGCTTTATTTTATTTCCCACTTGTTTATTTCCCTCTTTGCTCTCAGCTGGGGATTTGCTTCTGAAAGGGACCAAATGGATCTTTGAGTTCAGTCCTCCAGGTTTACATGCAACTGTGCAATGGACAAAGATCTACAGAGCTTTGACTATGTTTGACCCAACTCACCACAGATCATAAAATATTTTCCAGCATTTCTTACAAACTTTAGCTTCATCCTAAGAGACCAAAGCGAGAATGCAATGTGCTACACAAAGAGAGCAGGAGTGACAAGCATTCGTTGAAGCAATTTTACTTGCTCGGCTATATCCTGTTTCCAGCTGAGGTCAATCTGCAACACTTCCGAGCATGGCTCACCAACCAGGCACCTCAAAGATTTTAAAACAATTCTAAATCACCTCATTTATTCTTACTGACATATGCTATGCCTCTACTTGTAACATACTTTTAGTATTTCCTTTAAAATATATTAACAGGTGTGCATGTGAAAAACAGACAGCTTAAGGAGGTTGTTGTTGCTGGACAAAGACTTGATTTGAGTGTAGTCCAATGAAAATGTTACACCATGTAGCCTTACAAGCCAAAAAACAAAACAAAACAAAAAAAAAACCAACCCAGAAATAGGATAATCTTCAGGATCTTTCCCACAATTTATTTAGTTTCTTCTTTCAGTCTGCTTTTTTGTATCTTCTGCTTTTATTTTTCCTTAAAAAAACTAGGAAAAGTAATTAAAGTCTTGATATAAATTTACTGAAAACCTGCAAACCCCATGAAAAACAGGATTCCTTCATTATTTATTAGGGGCTAGCAAATGTTTGTTGCTATGGAAAGCCACAGCAAACATGGACTCCTACTCATGGTCCTTTTGGTGGCAGTCTTATCTTGATTGTCCCGTACTGTGACAAAGTCCTTCATTATAGGCCACATTTTGCTATACTTTTTTTGACTGAACAACGTATGATTTCAGAAATGACTCTACTGAAGCAGCCTTATGTGAATATCTATGACCTAAACTTTCACAATCATCAATCATCTACAATTTATACAGCTATAAACAATATATACTTTTCATTATACTAATGTCTTTTTCCTATAGTCTGTCAAAATGCTTTATTTATATAATTCTCAAGAAAATGTTTCCTCTGAGGTGCCTGATGACACGCTCTACCCAGTACCTACCAAGCTTGCTACATCAACATCCAGTGTTTTAGTGGACAGCTGTCTAACTCCTCAACCCCCCCTTCCCTCCCCCCCCCCAAGCTTTTGAATCATGACTGTAATGGAGTATCAAGTATCATTATGAAACACTTTTCAAGGTTGTTTTGAAATTAAAATCCTTTTTAATATCTCTTTATTAGATTTTCATACTAAAATACACAAAGGGAAAACTACCACCCAAAACATAATTACATGCAGATTTTTTGTTTCTTAACAGTCATGCTTTCCTTTGCTGACTGTATTAACACATTAAAATTGTCCAGAAAATAGTGTGGATAAGAAGGTGCTGGCAAAATGTTCATAAGACATCCAAACAAAAAGAGAAAGAGAGACATAACATTTACAAATGCAAGAACCATAGCCAGACAGTGTAATCAGTATCGGCAGTGTCAGCCAGAAGGTACAAGAAATGTTCTACAGGGTGGGTGTCTTCCCTGATGTTTTTACAAGCACAGTAACAAAGGACTCCCAAGCAAGTTTTCAGTTGAACAACTGGGAGGACCAGTTTTGTGGTGGAAGGACAAGAAGCAATGGACACCTGTTGAAACAAGAGAGGTTCAGGTTGGATATAAAGGAAGCCATTCTCACCCTGAGGACAGTCAAGCAGTGGAACAGGTTGCAGTGAGGTTGTGCAGGCTCCATCTTTGAAGGGTTTCAAGACCTGCCTGGAGAAAGCCCTGAGCAGCCAGGTCTGACCCCAGAGATGGCCCTGCCCATGGCTCTGCTTTCGGCAGGGGGTTGGACCAGAGACCTGAAGCCCCTTCCCACTTGAGTGACTCTTTGATCTGATAATTGGAGGCCTTTAAATAGAAATAGTAAGATTAAAAAAAAGAAACTCAAACCTTCTCACAATGTTTGGTTGTTCTTAGGCCTCTTCCTTAAAGATGACTCACTTCAAACTGAATCATAATCATTTTGCTTAGTGAGTTTCTCCTGGTACTCCTGGTGTAACCTGCTTCAGCCAGTCAACAGAAAATGACATTTTTTCTACTAATGACTCTCAGTAGTCACTCTTAATGTAGAGTAACCCCATCAGAATTAAAACTAAGTGCATAATGTTTGAATAACCTGACCATTTAATAAATTTAACTGCCCATTTGTGGACAGCTGCTTTTTATTTGAAGCAAAAGTGTTAGTGTCTTTTATTGCCTGTTCCTTAAATAAACTGCTTCAAACTGTTGGCTTCATTTACATATTTTGAAAACTAGCTCTATTACATAATTATATACTGTGAAAAAAATACATTTCTGGCCTTTAAGTTTTATGAGTTCCTGAGAACTCAGAGTTCCAAGTTCTTCAGTTTATACGATGCAGTTTTCAGCATCCACTGCTTTAAAAGCTTCAGTCACATTTTATTCTTACTCTTCCCTTCTTTAGCATCTGATCTATTCTCCAGAAAGTCAGAGTCTTTTCTCGGCTTCAGCATCTTTCCATCACCCATTTATGAGCTTCTTTACAAAATCAATACACAATAAATATGGTTATATATGTATATAAATGAATATATAAATATACACAACATCAGGTAACACACATTACGTATATACAATACCATTTTTACATAATGCCATTATATGTATGCTTACATACACCAACACCAATATATAATAGCATCATAATATTTCCAATTTTATTTTCTCTCCTATTCTAACCTAACCTATTCCGAATCATAGAATCATAGAATCGTTTAGGTTGGAAAAGACCTTTAAGATCATCAAGTCCAACCGTTAGCCTAACACTGTCAAGTCCACCACTAAACCATGTCCCTAAGCACCACATCTCCACGTGTTTTAAATACCTCCAGGGATGGTGACTCAGATACTTCCCTGGGCAGCCTGTTCCAGTGCTTGATAACCCTTTTGATGAAGAAATTTTTCTTAACAACCAATCTAAACCTCCCCTGGTGCTACTTGAGGCCATTTCCTCTCATCCTATCACTTGCTACTTGGGAGAAGAGACTGACACCCAGCTCGCTACAACCTCCTTTCAGGTAGTTGTAGAGAGTGATATGGTCTTGCATTCCTTAAACAGATTATCACTGATTTTCCATGACAGTGACTGATTTTCTGAAGAGTGACAACAAATTTACTCTTAAATTTATATGGACAATTATAATTGTTCTGCCCAGTTTTTCTATCTTCTGTTTATGAACACAAGAGTAGCTATGACTCTGCTGAAGTCAATAAAGTTATAATAATTTAAATGAAGTAAAGATTTAATCTGCTGTATTTACATCTACTCAGATGCCTACAATAAGATAAGATTGGTGTTTATTATAGTTTTCTCTAACACTGACTAATTTAAACAACTGACTGTAGTGTTGCTGCTTCTCTATACAGTCCTGTACAATATCAGAACTATTTCAGATAATTTGAACAATTTGTCAACATGTTTTGAACTTGGAAACTGAGCACATATTCTTTGATTTCCTTGTTAAACATTCCCTAAATCAAAAAGGAAGGTGTTATCTCTGGCTAGTTCATAGACTTTAATGTTCTATCAAACAAGGAGAGAAAGATTTAGTAACCACAGAGCTTTCTTAAGGAGATACAGGAAAAACTGCCCCTCTGGGGATAACTTCTTAATTTATTCAGTCACTTCTGCTCAGCTGTTCAGTAAGTTCTGCTTCACTCCAGTTACAGTGGACTGACACATATAGAAATTACCCATTACTCAATAGAATCATAGAATCATAGAATGGTTTGGGTTGAAAGGGACCTTAAAGATCATCTAGTTCCAAACCCTTCCATTAGCAACTTCATCCACCAGTTCCCTCAGGACCCGCAGATGCATCTCATCAGGTCCAATGGACTTGTGCACCTTCAGGCTCCTTAGAACACATAATGAAAATGTTAGTTCACCCCGAGTTCTGAAGCAGGAGAGATTTTTCATCCTTTTTAGAATATGTTTGCTGAACATGTATCCTAGAAATTTTTTTTTCTATTTTATACAGCCTTGGGAGAAATGTCCTTCTAGCCAGTATGTTTTTCTCCTGTGTCACAATGCTCCTTGTAAAATATACATTTAATTAATAATGTAATTTAACAACATAAAAAAAAATAACAAAAACCAAACGAAAACCCAAACCAAACCAAAAACCCCAGTAAAAGTCTATGTATTATGTATGCAGGCATTGAGACCAGCTATTTCTTTGGTAAATTCCATGCCATGATCCTAGTGAGTCTGACCGCACTGCAGTTTTGCTACTTGTAAGAGATTGTAAATCAGCCCCTTACATTTTTCTGTCGGTGATGGTTCTAGCTAAAACGTACAAAGAATAAATACATTTTAGACTACTATAATTATGAGCACTGCTGATAGACAACAGTGTTATGAGAGTAATCCACGTTGTTTTTAACATCTTCAAAAAGGGCTCCTGATCTTCTACAATTGTCAGGAAGGAATACTGCCTTGTGACTGCACATAATTTTCCTGCTTCCTCCCTTTCTCTCCAAATTCTCCATTCAAAGTCTTCGGAGACAATTTAAGAAAGCACACTCCAAACTAACATTCATGATAGAGACTTCTCTTCAATATTTGGGTAAGCAGGAAGTAAGGGAACCTCTTATCTCGCTAGTTTGTCAGAAACCAATAAAATGAAACTTTTTTTTAGCCTTAATTAACTCTAAAAACTAACAGTTTCAAATGGCAGGAAAAAGCAAAAATATCCTGAAGATCGCTGAAGGAACCAATATGCTTGCAGGTACAATGTTGCAGGTTCCTGGGGAAATCAGACATTACTCCTGCCCACTGAAGGATGCTGTGTCAGTAACCCAGTTATAAAAGAAAGCTCTGCTATGACTCTGCTGCTTGAGGTTTTGTGTTTTAGGATGTAAATATAAACCAAAGGACTTGATCATTTGTGACTTAAAAATCCCAATTCCATTTTTTGTGTTAGCAGTAGGTTTTTCCTAGATTTCTGGCCTACATCCACTTAAAACTACTACATATGACTACTTACCTAAACACTCTCTTTCTGCTCAGTTGATTATGGTATTATTCAGTTTCTCTCCTGAAGTGTTGAAATACTTCTGTACACTAATAAAAAGTTCCTTGCCTTCTCCCTGAGGTAGCTGCATTTGAATGATGAGTGATGTAATTCCTTCAATAGAATAGTTTGTAATTAGTTTTAAAGTTTAGCACGCGCTCGGAGATCTTTTCAGGAAGGGCTATAAACAAGTATCCTTCATTCTTATTCTCTAATATGTCATCCCTGGACCTTTCCGTAGCAGGTCTAAAAATTCCACAGCTGTGATTAAACATTACCATGCCATGGTGTATTGAAGCAATGTCATGATGTAAGGGCAAGAGTTTTCATCAGTCAGTAGGGAAACAAGGAAATGAAAAAAAGATTGAATCTATTCACCTCAGAAATACAAAAGAAAGAACAGTGTGTAAAAACCAGCATTGACTCATACAAGAGTATCTATGGAGAACAGTGAGTCGAAAAGTTTTATTGGAGTATAAACTCCAAGGTTTGGCTTTTGGCATGGTTAGGGAACTCAGAACTACGATTAGAAAAGGAAATGTAATTGGGAAATGTGACACTTGGAAAAAGAAGTTAATTATCCAAAAGACCAGAAATGAGTAACATTCAAGTGTTCTTCCCTTCAACAGTAGCAGAGTTCTTCACTTAATAGTCAGGGAAGCAGTAAGAAGATGATACTACTTTTGACGTTGCAAAATAATGAACTATGTTACTACTTGGATGTCAAGGAAAACAACCTTACATGGAATAATTTAACACAATTTTAAAAAGGATAAACAAAACTAGTTCTGTAACTCAAACTCACTATTCTAAAATGACAAGTTTTACTAAGTAAGATAATAACTGAATTAAAGAAATCAAACCATGGAAAGGATTTCAGGATGTGAATGTGAAAGACATCTTAATTCACGTCAAAAGGGGATGAAAATATTTGACCATGGTTAAAGGTGGAAGCATTAGAATGAATGCCTGCAGGAACAGGCTTCAAACCTAATCGGTTAAATAACCATCTCAAGCAAGCTATTATGAATATGCAGAGTGTCAAAAAGTAACAGAAAACCAGACTGATCCATAAAAAAGTTATGTCTTAGGAGACAGATAACAATGTAAACTACAAATTGTTAAAATCAATTTGAAATAACCTTAATGAAGATATTAAAACACTGGAGCAAAACATTTTGCACATGTGTTCAAAAAGACAAGGAAAGCAGCAGGACTTCTATACCTTTAAGCTGCAACAGACGGATGATGATTTTGGCCATGATGGCAAAGGCAGTGAATCTTGCTACATTACTGCAGTGTCTGTCTCCATTTTTAAACAAGAAAAATGAAGCACAGTGAATCTACTTAGACTCCCATGCAGCTTTTGATGTGATGTTATGCGGAAAAGTAGGAACTAAGCTGGAGATGATGGAATTGGCAGAGGAAACATGAGGTGAACAAGAAACGGAATAAAGGTTAGATAGTCATACATCATACTGAAAAGGAATAGTATCAAGTTAAAATAAATCACTAATGGTGACTTCCTGAAAGATCAATCATGGGGCTGATTTTACTTAGTGCTTTTATCAATATCCTTGACATCACTCTGATGTCAGCCTGAAGTCAGGAGACATCACACAGGGGGAACAAAATGACCAGAACATGAGCAACAGGCATGGAAAGTGGAGTAGTAAAAACAATAAAACAATGTAGTATTCTCACTTTATAGTCAGTTATTTGGAAACTATGAAAAACTGAGGAAAACGAGCTGATCACAAAGTGGTAAGAAACCACGTTTGTGAGGAAAATGCAAATGTGATGTTGTGATGTACCAGGAAAGTTCCAGGAGAGGTAATGAAGACAGTAAATTCTGCAAAGCCTAAGTAAGGCATTACCTGGAGTTTTTCGTACAAGATACATTCAGGGTGAAGTCAGACTTGAATCCATATGTGGAAAGTCTAAAAGAGTGGTAAGAGAAATGAAAAGAATGTCTTATGACAGGAAACTTTTAAGAGCATGTCTTATTTAGTCAAGCAAAACAAAGGCTGATGAGAGCCTTTCTTTGTCTACAAATCCATCAAGCAAAACCTATGAAAAGAACAGCTTAAGCTTACATACTTGCCAGAAGAATGAGTATAGAAACTATCACCACTGCATTAGGCTGAGAATTACAAGGTTTCTAATCACTGGAGCACCTAAGTGTTACAATAGCTTTTCGTTAGAAATACTGACGGCACAGAACCTAGCTACTTTTAGGAAGATACTTGCTCCATTTAAGAAAGAGATTATATGATGTAGTTGCCTGCTGGACTACATAGGTTAAAGAGATTTCTTCCAGACCTCTCTTAGCAGTTCCTCAGATGCACTGAAACAGCAGTATTCATGGGCCCAGCACAGGCCTAAGTCTCCTCCAGGACGTGGAGGGCCAGACACAGCAATGAAATGTTTGAGAAGTTTACGGTGGAGACCTCCAAGGGCTGATGGGCAGCTAGGAAGTTACGGGTTAAGCATCACTGTATGAGAGGAATGGCACTGAATTCCAAATGGAATAGAGCCATACAGCTTAGTTAGTGTAAACAAATGGTTATGATTCCTGTCAAGAACAATTTTTAATCTCCATAAAGCCTAGTTTAATAACATGGCACAGGCACCACTGAAAACTGGAATACTAGCTTTCCAACAATTTCCCAAAATTGAAATAGAATCTGTTTTGGCAAAAACAGTACAGTTGCCTACCAAGAAAAACATTTTAGGTAGTTATATAAGCAATAAAAATAAATGTTTTATAAAATTCACCCAGAAGGTTTTATAAGTATTAAAAAAACCAATAATAATTAACCAGATTTCATGAAGTATGAAACAGCCAAAAATAACAACAGTACAGCTGAAGATGGTGAAGTCATTTTTTCTACTGCACTCCAAAGCCTGACCACCTGTAGAGATTAAAAAAATTATATCCAAAGAATAATTTTCCTAATATGGACATAGTGCAAAATTCTATCTTTTAACATGACTTCATTTTGCCAAAGTAGTGGAATTTCACGCACACTTAATACGTTTTACAAGTGCTTGTTCCTCTGGTGCAGAAGCAAATCATTGGGAAGACAGATGAAATGAAGGGGTATCTACTGGGTTTGCTTTTGCATTTAAAAATCGGTATTGTCTCCAGCCAGCTGTCCCCTGAAGCAGCCTATCGTCGCGCCCCCCCCCCCTTCCCCCTTCCCCTCCCGGTAAGATGGGAAAGGGTAGGAGAAAAAGAAAAAAAAATGGAACCTCGTGAGTTGAGATAACGACAGATTTTTAATAACACCACACAAGGAAAACAAAAAGTAAGAGAATATAACAATAAGACAAGGTATAAAATACAATGGAAACACTGATACAATGAATATCTCACCAGGAGCTTCACAAAAAAACAACCGGCCGCGTCCCCCCAAGACCCGGGCATGACGTCAGCATGGTATCGAATATCCCTTTGGCTACCCACCTCACAGCTTCTGTGAGGAATTAACTCTATCCCAGCTGGACCCAGGACATTATCCACCCCTTATTCTATACCATCTGCATCATGCCCAGATCCACAGATATCATTGCTGTGGCATGCAAAACAGGGTTCTTTAACGATTAGTATTATACAGATTTCTCACC
>WKFP01014998.1:405923-520599 GCA_011057875.1 Pterocles orientalis | reverse complement strand
ACATCCTCAGGACACCCAAAACTCTCAAAAACTGATGTGATCAGCCTGAATGAGAGAGAGTAATTGAAGGGGTGGGGGTGTGTACCCCCCCCTCCGTCTCTCCCATAAATTGGGTGTTATTACCGACAACCATCAAGAGGCGGCGCCCGAGATACCACAGCGCGGCATACAAATACCCGCCGAGCCGCATGGCTTGTGCCTCCATCATATCGTAAGCCAGCATAGTCCAGTACAACAAAAGCATCGCCCTGGTCCCTCTCCCTGAGCAGATAAACACTGCCACAGGGAGAACATAATACATATAAGGCTTCACATAACAGCACCCTGAGAACAAACGGGCCAGCATCATGACCAGCAAGTTGCTTAACTAGTACAAGAAAAATGAATGTAACAAATTATTAAAGCACGTGCTGGTCAGACTTGTCGTTATCTCAACCCTTCTGGCCCACGTTGGAGCGCCAAAATATTGTCTTGGGTGAGGACCATCACCACGTGGTCGCAAACTCCCCCCCCCTTCCCCCTCCCCTCCCAGTAAGATGGGAAAGGGTAGGAGAAAAGAAAAAAAAGTGGAACCTCGTGAGTTGAGATAACGACAGATTTTTAATAACACCACACAAGGAAAACAAAAGGTAAGAGAATATAACAATAAGACAAGGTATAAAATACAATGGAAACACTGATACAATGAATATCTCACCAGGAGCTTCACAAAAAACCAACAGGCCATGTCCCCCCAAGACCCGGGCATGAGGTCAGCATGGTATCGAATATCCCTTTGGCTACCCACCTCCCAGCTTCTGTGAGGAATTAACTCTATCTCAGCTGGACCCAGGACACTTGCTCCATTGATGATGGAGGTAATTTAGGAAAAGCAGACATTGTTTACCTCTGTCAGAACCCACCATTCTGACAAAAACATGATAATCCTACTATGCATCAGCCTTTCCAATAAAGGAATCCATTAGTATCTTCTCACAGGCTAAGATCCCATTTAGTCTGTATGCAGACACCATACTGAAAGTCAGAACAAATCCTGTCAGAACAGGTTCAGGAAAGAGCATAAGAAAGACATAAATTAGGAGGCAACAGGCGTTAATTTTATTGGCAAAATGAAGGTTGAGGTGAACTATGACAACACTTCATAGGGGCGGAATAAATTAGAAGAAAATAACTTTTTAATCTAAAAGTCAATACTAGTACAAGGTCAGGTCCATGAATAAATTTCCTGTGGAAAATGAAGTTTTCTGGACCTCTAAGTTTCTAGAATTGCTTTACGTGCTTGCAAGCAGAGCAAGAAACCTGAACTGTTTTAAGATAAAGCTTGACGGTTTCATTTCTGTGATCCTTGAGTTAAAATCTCCTCTTCAGATTTATGATTTTTAATCTCTGGATAACTGATTGCATTGACTTACCCCAAAAGACTGGACATAAAGGACACTTGCTTACTAATGGCTGATCATAATTCTTTGCATGTATATTAATTAGGATTCTCAATAATTTTTGTTGGCTACTTGAAAAGGCATTGGCTTTGAAGCTAAAGAGTAGCATGTTGACTTTACTTGGAAACCATAAAGGTGGGCCACGGCTAAAGGCAGCTATAAGGCACAATGCAGTAATACTGAATTTTCAGCTAAATCTTCCAGATACCTGGATGGTGAGCTGGTGTCTAGCACTTGCGTCAGGTAGCACCAGTTACCGCATCCGCAGTGAGAATGGAATTGTCCCTTGCTGTAAGAGTCACAGAGGTTCAGCGTTTGCTTATCTTTTTTTTGCCTGTAGTATGTAGGCATAGTCCTTTCTCTAAGAATTTACCCAAACAAATTTCTTTTTACTGCAAGGACAATGTATATTGATGACATCTTTTTTCCCTCACATGGGTATGTGGAATAGATGTTCTATGAACTTTAAGGACAAAGTATCAATTTCACAGTTCTTTGCAATGGAGGGTAAAGGATGAGACTCTCCCATGAAGCAGGAACTCCCTTTCTGTGTTCTCCTGTATTCCTATGCAAAGCTGACCTACAGTGGACACAGAAACAAACAGAATAAACCTAGCTTCCAAACGAGTTAGCTGCATTTATGAACTATGAGCTGCTCAAAAATCAAGTTCTTTTGTAGGAATGCATGATACCCTCTGTTTTACAGAGGCCATTTACAGTTGCAAGTGAAAAATGGAACTTTGTTATCTTTCCCTTGTTCCAGAGCCAAAAATGGAGGCTAGAAAACAAGACACACCTCAACTCTTAAATGTACTTAAGGCAACAAAGATGGATCTAATGGCTTAGTCATGTTCTTTTTTTTTCCTTCATTTTTCCCAAACTGATGATTTTTGAAATTATTAAGAAAAAACTACATTTTTAGATTCTGGCCTGTTTATTAGCGTCACCCTTTTCTTTCATTGACCTAGACATTTATGTCACTCTCAGCATTTGAACATTCAGTGCATTAGCAACTGAACACAGACGTTTCATGGGAATTAGAGCTCATATACCCCCGCTCCTTCTTTTGATCAGAATTTGTCTGCTCATTTGTGTTTTGTTGGTAGAACAAATTCTTAATCTGATCTGTGCCGTGGACTTTCCCTCAATTCTTAGTTTTGCTGAGCCTCATTGTTGTTTGAATTCTGGAGTTCATAGAGTTTGACCTAAGGATTTTGTCAAAGAATCACAGAAACATTTTCACAGCTGGGGAAAAGAGCTTCATTTAAGTTGAGCAATTTGAGCATCCATGTAAGTATTTCCCCTGTGTGCTTCGCTGCATAATTGCTGCTTATAAACTTCCTCAGCTCCTCTTTCGTTCGGCTTCCTGCTAACTTGCTGTGCAAAGGTGGTACTTCTTGTGACGGAAAAGCAATTAATTGGGAAGCTGACACAAAAATGATTAGCGAGAGTAGCAGGTCCCCTTCAGATGGATGTTCAGGTATGGGCAGGTCACCGCTATGGGGTTCGCTGAACTTTAACTGAGTGCGGGAAGAGTTTTAACGCTGGGTCAGTTGACTCTGGTGAAACCTGACGCTGGCATTTCCCCCAGAGCGGCAGCTTCCACGGGAAGCGACCGTCCGAACCTCACTGACAACCAGGCCGAAGGGGGCGCCACTTAGCCCGCGAACGTTAGACCAGTGCGAGGGGAGAGGCCACGCCGGCGTCCTCCCATTGGCGGTGTAGGTGGTGCGAGCGCCCCGGCGGTACCCGCCCTCCCCGCGGCCGCTGGAGCCCTGCGCAGGCGCAGACTTTCCCCTCACGGCCTCAGAACACCACTCAGAGCCTCTGGCCCCGCCCTCTTCCCCTGCCGCGTCGGCCAGGCCGGATGGGCGTGCCTGCGCATGCGCGCCCCGGAGCGGGAAGACATGGCGGCGCCCAGCCTTCCTACCCCGCGGTACGATCACGTGGGGCCACAGGGACCCTTCCGGGATGTGTACGAGCCAGCCGAGGACACCTTCCTGCTGCTGGACGCGCTGGAACAGGACGCGGCCCGGCTGAGGGAGGCTCGGTAGGCGCGGCGGGGAGCGGCTGGAACAGCCCTCGGGAGCGGCCAATTGGGGGGAAGGGGCGGGGCCACCACGTGAGGGGGGCGGTGCTAGCGCTGCCCCGGGCGGGAAGCGGGGACGGAGCTTTGGGGAGGGAGTGTCGAGCCCCGCCGCCGCTTCTCCCGAAAGGCTGCGAGCTGGCAGTCGGCTTTCGGGCCCTGGAGGGCTGGGGGGGAGGCGGTGCCCCCCGAGCTGTCCCCGCGGGAGGCCGGCGGAGGGGAGCGCGGCGGTGCCGGGCAGGCTGCGCCCCTCAGGGGGACTTCGGCCGCCGCGCGTGGGCTGCGGGGAGGCACGTGGGGGGCAGCTGCACGAGGAGCTGCGCGGAGGTGGCGAACGGGGTAAAACCGCCCGTGTCTCAGCTCTGGAGAAGCTGTAGGAGTCCCATAGCTGCTGGGGTCACTGTGCAGCATCGGTGGTCTCCCTGGCTGAAGTATGTCTGCATAGCTATAACCGCCATAGAAATCATAGAATGGTTTGGGTTGGAAAAGACCTTAGAGATCATCGAGTTCCCACCCCCCTGCCATGGGCAGGGACACCCTCCACTAGACCAGGTTGCTCAAAGCTATCACCCACGGAGTTATTCTTATGAATGATTATTTTGAAATTGCCTGCCACTGCTGTTTGTCTAGAGCTGGCTGAAGCTCTCCCGAGGTATTCTGCGTTTGAGTCTTGCTTTTGTCGTGTGGCTTCGTGGTGATCTTCCCTAACTTCTATTGGAGTTCAGTCTTGCTGCAATAAATGCGTAATAAATGTTGTAGAAATGTAGCCTGTACTGTTAAGATTGTGGAGTTACTGGAAACCTTAACGTTAGGCATAGGGGAAACACAGGTGTTTCCTAGAGTGGTTTATGATAGCTGGGAATTGTCTGTCTGGGCACGAGTAGACCTGGCGGCCATTATAAAACAGAAGACTTGGTGGGGGTTTTGAAGGCTGTATGGGATTTCAGTGGGTTTGGGAGAAGGGCACTTTGGCAGCAGGTTTCATAACATTGTCTTGATTAATTCTGAGTCTGTTGCAGGTGCTCTTATATGTTACAGATAAAAGTCATACAGAGCTTTCTCTCTTTAGAGTTGAGATCTGCCTTGAAGTAGGATCTGGATCTGGTGTGGTTTCAACATTTCTAGCTTCTTCCATTATTGGATCCAGTGCACTGTACATGTAAGTATAATAGCACCTACTTAACTGTTGCATGCAATAATAAAGAATACTTAGCCCTCACATATATACTTCCCATTTTCATGTTTTAAAAAATATACTTTTCACCAAGAAATATTAGCTCAATTCTACAGATATGAAAATCAAAGCAAAGAGCCTAAACTGTGTACTTCTGGCTGTGTAACGATTACATAGTCATGCGACTAAATTAAATTTTCCCACTTCCTAGTAAGCTTACACTTGTGTTCTCTGGGTTAAATCCCAAATTTTAGCCACTGACTAGTCTTACTGAGGTCTGATGACATAACATTAGTTACCTGGGTGTTGGCAGTAACTGAATTTTATTAGAGACTTATATGCATTTATATTTATGCAGAGTTAGCATTAAAAAGGAAATCCTATACTTCAGCTTTCAGACAGTCATTAAAACTTCCAGTGTAGTGTTTGTTGACTGGTTTAGCTGCTGATACATTGTGTGTCTTTTATTGGCTCTTTTTTGCTATTTACTTGCAAAGTAAAGAATGCTGGAAAGGATATTTTCATTGAGAGTACATAAATTAGTATGTGGTTCACAGGGTTAAACTTCCATATACAGTACCCAGTAACTTATGCTTCATAATATTTTGCTTTTAGATGTACAGATATCAACCCGATGGCAGCTTACTGCACGCTGGAGACAGCTCTGCTTAACAATGTTCACCTTCAGCCAGTCATTACTGACTTGGTAAGACAGATGTTTCAATATCTTCTTTATAGTTTTTGTAATTTTGTAATACTTATTAGAAATACTGATAAGTAACCATAAAGTCTAGAACAAACATTCTCTTACTAAGCACAGATGAAAAAAAGAAAACAACAAAATGCCACTGTTTCTGAAAGAAGGGAAAACCAAACTACTCAAGCTATAAAAATCAAATGTAAGCTTTACGAATTCTTTGAATTAATTTTAAAAATAAATTATATGAATATAGTTTGGAAAATGGTGTACAAGGAACTCTGCAGTGACCTGACATTATCACAGCCCTTCTTCTAATGCAATGCAGTTCTTGGTTCTCAGCTCTTTCTGATTTGATTAGGAACTGTGTTTGTTTTTACTTTTTGTTTCCTTCAAAATCTGTTATGGAGAAAAGCTTGTCATCTGCTTAGCAAGGTATTTGTTTAAAATGCCCTGAATATTTATGTTTATAAAAGAGGATGAAGATAGGCAACAATAAATATGATCGAAAATGAATGAACAACTGCTTATACTTGAGAACTGAACTGAAGTTGTCACAGATTGGTCATTCTGGCTAACAAATGTTAATTGATGATATATATAAAATTCTTTTATATCTAACTTAAATTCTGAACTGAGCAAGAATAAAGTACTACCTTTGTGCCCACATATGTATCTCTTGCTCTTCTACATCCCATACATAACATGGTTGTAAGACTATTGAAATCATTCTGCTACGGACAGGTACTTCTTGATGCTTCTCTTGCACATAGAAAATAAAGTTCCTGAGTCAGGCTGAAATACTCAGAGTATCCAGCACTACATAGCTACTTTTACAAAATGTTTGCTTTCTTTATGTTTCCAAAACAATAAGAAAAGAACCATTAACTTCATCTATAGGTCAAAGGACTGTCTCCAAGATTAAATGGGAAGGTTGATCTACTGCTATTTAATCCACCGTACGTGGTAACACCTTCTGAAGAGGTAGGAAAAATTTGAAATACACAATAAAAACGGTATTTCTACTGTCAGAGGAGAGATGGAAAATCAAATAAGATCTGGTATGAAAACTGCAGGTTTTTTTTTAAATAATAAAGGATGCTGTAGGACTAGCAGTGTTGTAACAGCACTGTTTTGGTGAAAATTATTTACTAGAGCTGCTTATAAAGACTACATGGGAATAAGGATTGCTAGCTCCTGCTTCTCAATACCTAGTTTGTCCATCAGGTATAAACCATGTAAGACTTTGTTAGGCATGCTAAGGTACATGGAAAATGCATTTGTTCCCTGCAAAGTAAATCTCTCCTTCTGCCGACTCTCAGAATTGGACCCAGGAACTTAAAGGGTCTACTGGCCACCTTCCATTTGGCCAACAAGCTCATAAAACCTTACCAAAAACTACATACACAGCATACGACAAAATGTAGCTCTTTTAATTCAGTTTAAGAATAGAACTTCAAACAAAAGCAGTATGTTCATTGTGTAGGAAGTAGTTTTGAAGTAATTTAGCTTCATAAACTAATCTGCTGCATCAAAGTTGTCGGATTTCTAATAGCAGGCACCTAAAGGTAGAGAATATTGTGATGTTTCTCTTAAAAGTACCACTGACACTTGTATCATTCTGTATTAAGACAATATTTGCTTTCTTTCTTCCTAGGTGGAAAGCCATGGAATAGAGGCATCCTGGGCTGGTGGCAAAAAGGGCAGAGAAGTAATGGATAGAGTTTTTCCATTAGTACCAGACCTGCTTTCACCAGGAGGATTATTCTACTTGGTCACAATTAAAGAAAATAATCCAGGTGATCACTTTCCTTGGACCCTTAAATGTGCCAAACCATTTGATTAACACTATATTAATCAAAATGTTGATCACAGCAATGTTTTGTAGGTTATCAGACTTCAGTAAACAAGAAAAATAGTGCATAACATCAGTTGAACCTAATGTGATAATAGCAAGTAATTGAAGATTGACAGCAGGTACTGAAACCCATATAAGGAAGTGTTCTAGGTCATTTTTTAGAAACACTACGGACAGCTACAGTGTATCTGCATGCTTCATACAAACCGTGGCATCTCTGCAGACTCTTGTGGTTCTCATCTTTCAAGTTTGTGTGGGTGTCTAATCTACAGAGGGACTTTTACATAACCTGATGCTTCTTAGAATCCTTTTTCTGAATTCATGCCTTGTGCATCCAGTGTATGGTGAGCTAGACCAAAAATAAGCAAATTTACCAAAACCAAGAACTCCCAGAGCTATGTGGGAAAATGGTAATATGAAAGTCCTGAGCCCAGCAGCTCAGCAAGACTTCAATTCCCAGTCTGGAAGGTGATTGTAAATCTTCTGAACAAAGTAACAAAGCCAGGCCAACCCTTCCTCATGAAAGAGAATGGTGTTGTAAACTTAAAAGGCAAAAGCCTTTAGGTGGAAACATGATGTCTTTCATTTTGACATGCATAGAGAAAACATTCAGACTTACTCCTTCTGATCTAATGCTTAATGGCTATATATGTTATCAAGTAGTTTCAAGATTACTGTTTCACACCTGATTGATTAGGCAGGTTTGGAAGAAGGTGCTACAAATTTCAGTTTCTCCTATAAATTAGCTTCATAATTGAACTCTTCGTTCCTATTAATAATACCAAAATACAGAATTTGAGTTAGTAAATTGTAAACTTTATTTGTTCTTGGTGGAAGACTACTTTGCATAAAAGACTGAGAGGACACAGTTTATAATGTTTCTTTACAGATACTTCAGTACTGCCTCTTATAGCCTATTTCTATATAAACTCAGTTGTAACACTGCACTTTCAATTACAGATGAAATTCTGGAAACAATGAAGAAATGTGGATTAGAAGGCACACGACTGCTTTCCAGGCAAGCAGGACAAGAGATGCTTACTATCCTCAGATTTCGGAAGTCTTCGTAACTGCACTTCACCTCCCAGATAGCAGACATGCAGAAAGTGGAACACAGAGTACTGAAGTTGTCAAATCAGTTTTTAAGCCAGGATTTTCACCCTGTTAACCAGCTAGTATATGCTGTTGGAGGTACAGTTGTCCTCTGGCTATTGGCAGGACAGTTGCAGAGGAACTGTGAAATACCCTACCTCATTGCCTTTGCACTTAAGCACTGAAAATTTGTTCCTCTGTTAACAGGTATTTGTATATTTGTCATTGTGGCTTATTAAAATAATGCACTTGATATCATTCTTCCTGTTTTAAGAGCTAGTCTATACCTATGCTGGATTTAAATTAATACCTGGAATCAGTGTTACTCATTTTGATGCAGTATCAGGCACTTCTACAGGTCTAAGGTACAGTTACCAAGTTTGTTTCTATTGTAAGGAAACAGTGTACTTCTGAACAGAAAGATGCAGTAAGTGCATCTCAAGAGCTGGGACTGCAATTCAGTTCAACAATTCAAGCAAAGCTAATGGATCCCCTTCGGTAACTTTTCTGTTAATTTGTGTTTATATAGATAAACATGAATGTAAACACAAACACACAGTAGGACAGTTTAGAGAGAAGACTTGGTCATGTTTAAAATGTTACTTTTTATACTATATAAAAGAAAGCTACTGAATGTAACAAAATGTTTCATTGACCAAAGTGAGACTAGACTCAGCACTTCATTCATTCTTAACTTCTGAATAAATTGTTGTATTGGGTTTGGAGGGCAAGGTTTTGGTAGCGGGGGTCTACAGGGGTGGCTTCTGTAAGAAGATGTTGGAAACTTCCCCCATGTCTGATAAAGCCAATGCCCAATGGCTCTGGACCTGCCACTGGCCAACAGTGGTAGCGCTTCTGTAATAACATATTTAAGACAGAAAGAGGAGCGAGAATATGTGAGAGAAACAGCCCTACAGAAACCCAGGTCAGTGCAGAAGGAGGGGAGCAGGTGCTCCAGGCACAGGAGCAGAGGTTCCCCTGCAGCCTGTGGTGCAGCCCATGGTGAGGCAGCTGTGCCCCTGCAGCCATGGAAGGCAACGGGAGAGCAGAGACACACCTGCAGCCCCTGAAACACCTCACACTGGAGCAGCTGGATGTGCCTGAAGGAGGCCGTGACCCAGTGGGAAGCCTGCACTGGAGCAGGCTCCTGGCAGGACCTGTGGCCCCATGGAGAGAGGAGCCCAGGCCAGAGCAAGTTTACTGGTGGGGTTTGTGACACTGCAGGGGACCCACACTGAAGCAGTTGGTGAAGAACCCTAGCCTGGGGAAAGGATGCATGTTGGAGACATTTGTAGGAGGCTGTATCCCATGTGTAGGACCCCACCCTGGACCAGGGGAAGAGAGTAGCAGGCAGAAAAAAGCAGGAGCAAAGTTGAGCCCAGGAAGAAGGGAGGGGTTGGGGGAAGGTGGTTTAAGAGTTGGGTTTATTTCTCATTACCCTATCCTGATTTGATTTGTAATAAATTAAATTAACTTTTGCCCAAGTTGAGTCTGTTTTGCCTGTGACAGTAATTGGTGAGTGATCTCTCCCTGTCCTTATCTTGACCCCTGAGCCTTTTGTTACAGTTTCTCTCCCCTGGGAGAGGAGTGATAGAGCAGCTTCAGTGGGCACCTGGCATCCGGCTTGTGCAAGGAATGTCAAAGGTGAGAAACTTAGAGTAAACATTGTGGCTATCTGTGAAATAACATGTTTCCACAGTTTTCCATTTAAGAATTTGCTTAGCAAAGTTTTGCTCTTACAGCTTACCAACTAGTCAGTTCTGAGAAATCATATTTCAGTTCAACTGCCTCCTACTTCTAGAACCTTTCCGACTTGATGGCTTTTTGTTTGTTCAGTTCTCCCTTACAAAACTGTAAAGAGAGGAGAGTTTATGCTTATTGATTTTGCTTTTATGTAGAATTATGGGTTTGGAGGTTATAATTATAGCTGTAGGGTTGTTTGAATGAACCAAAATGCGGTCATCCTTAGACCACGCTAGAAGGTTTATGTTGTTAACCATTCTGGCTAACAAAGTTAGGTTGCTGAGCGAAAGTCACAACATCAAAAGAAAATTTCAAGATGTAGTTCAAACACATAACAGAATCAAACTACAAATTTAACAAAAGGAGGTTTTAGTCAATCTGTCTAGCTTTTAGTTACAGCTAAAAATTAGTTTTGAAAGTGGTAATCAAAGATAAAAAAGGGCAGTCATGTGGCACAGTAGATCACAATGCTCATCAGAATATCTGGTTTTAAAATATAAAGGACAGAATAATGAAAATCAGAACAGAAGATCAGAAGAGAAAGTGTAATGTAACATGCTTTCAACAAAAAACAATTGCACTGGACTGTCTAACAACTGGATATTTGAACAAGAAAATACATGTGTCCACTTTCATAAATCATGAGCCAATTCTCCTGGCCCCACTGTATTGCTGTGTGCTCCAACTTTAGTGGAAACACATGTCAACATGCATTCCAAGTAAGAACACGGGTGAGTTCTGTAAAAACTGATTCCTGTTATGCCACCATCATCCCGGTGAAGACTAGAAACTAGTAACAGGCCAGGTAATTTTTTAAAACAAACAAACAAACAAACAAACAAACAACTTTGAAACTTCTGTCTACACATAAACTTAGCATTTGCTAGAGCACACTTCTTCCTTTCTCACAGAAGGCCAAAGAACTCTGGACCAGAGTTTTGGGAGGCATTTTCCTGCATTCAGTGTACATAAGAATAAGCTGCATGGCAGATAAAGAGTTTGTAGTTAGTGTCTAACTTCCCAAGAAGAAAGCAAAAATTCTACTCCCCCAGGCCCCTAGACACTGCTCTGTCAGCAAGTGCCTCTGTCAGCAAGTGCCAGTGACAAAAGACATACTGCTGCTCTCCAAGTGTCTGCATTTTTCTGTTCTAACAGAACCAAGATAAAAGCTCTCCACAAGGCTGTTCCCAGTAGACAAGTTAGGGTCTGCTAGAAGAGTTGAGAGTGCTCTTTTTAAGCAATAGCTGGTTAACCACAACTGGCCTTCAAATCAGTTATTGAACTTGCAAATAAGTAATTTATAATAACTATTGTCTGAAACAACAGAGACAATCCTGGAGTTTTAGTATCCATAATTATGAAAAAATATAGCTTGGTCCTTAATCTGTGTTTTCACTTAGACCTCTTCAATATGAGTTTTAAATCCTTTCCATTTTCTCTTTCTCAAAACATGTGAAGCAATTTCTCTTCTGGAAGCCAGTGGTACCTGATAATTTAAGTCTATATTTTTAAAAACAGCTAAAAGTAATTTCTAGAGCTGTCACCTCAAAATGGACCAACTTTGAGAAAATATACAGAATCTAAAAAAAATCTGCTGTTGAAGTAGAGCCACTTGAATATGCTATAAACTAGGCATCTGAAAATTCATACTATTGATTTCTGAAAGTTTATCATGCAGAGGAAGACAGCAATCCAGAGACTACAAGGACTGACAAAAGTAATTTATTCCTCCGCTTTTATTGACTTTTCAAAGAAATCCACCACAAATAGCATCCAAGTTAGAAGATATTAGTATGCTACTGCTGTTAAAAAAAAAGCATGAAAAAAGGTCTAGTTGAAGACAATATTAAATTCTGATCTATCTGTCATGTTCACTTGGATCCCTATCATTATGGGACAGTGGAAGTATAGTGTACATCCAGTGACAGTTTATTTGCCAGCTGATGAAGACATTAACTGAAATAGTGAGAAAAAAAACCAAAACGATCATTGCATATGCCTTCTCTTTAAAAGCCAAATCGGCAATAACTAGGTAATGTTTTTCATTGTCATGCAGGAATGATTGTACTCTCTCTACTTACTTGGGCTTCCGAGTTTCCATGGTTTTAGGGTGCTAGATGGCTGAAGTTTTTTGGTAAAACAAGACTGTCAAGGGTGAAACCTCAGTTTATAAATATGTTAATTTAGAGCATGCTATGTTTAAATTTAATCTTTAACAGAAGGTTATCACCCTAATTCCATGCCTTAATGTCTAACAGCAACAACATTCTTTTTTCCCCATAAGAGGAACTACTATGAATGCACTATCATCAAAAATCAAGTCTTTGTATCACCTATGTTAAATTTACCTGTTATATTAAGAGGCATGATCTAGGTTAAGTGCACCATGTTAGAATATACCTAAAATAAGAGGTTTTAATCAACTATGCTGTGGCTTAAACACCACTTTTCAGATATAACTCTACATTATTTCTGAATTTTTAACATATCTCTATACCTTAAAAATATACAAATTAAAATAAATTATTCTTATATATTTCTTTGTATCAAAGAAGGATCTTCAAACTTACAAAAAACAGTCCAAAGGTAAATATGTGTCATATCCCACTAGTCAAGAACTTAAAAGTAACTGACATTATTTCCAAGTAGTTAGCTTCTTCAACATACAGTTTATTGCCTCCTCTTGACATATTACTTAGGTCACAGAAAGAAGACAGAACGCTTTATTTCAGAAAAATGTTTCTCGACAGAGCGGACAGGTAGATTTGTTGCTGGATGTGAACCATTTGTACTGAAAGAGAAATACCACCATTTAATATATGAAAGCAAGCTGAATATCAGGAACACTGGTTTATCACCAATAATAACAATTATTTGCAAATAAATGTAACTATCAAAACATTAACTATACTTTAAAGAAACCAACAAGAAACAGCAAAAAAAAAAAACCCTTTCCACTTATGTATACATATATGTGCATACATACACATGTTTGTATGTGTATATACACATATTACACCCACACACAATAAAGTTTTATTCTAAAAAACCCAACAAAGGAATTCTCATCCAGTCTAATTTTAGAGGAAAATTTAGTGTTTTTAAGGCAGCAATAAATCCTCCATTGTGTGGCCAATACAAATCCCAACCTGTTCCAGTATACTCTGTAACCATACAATCAATGCCTATGATGACTTGGATATAGTTAAACGTTATTTATCCAGATCAGCACAGTTTACTAGAGAGCATGCTGCATAAATTTTCTATTCTCATAAATAAGCTGATAACAAGATGCTGTTGCTACACACTAGATGTAATGGCTTACATCTTAGTAAACATAAAACAGATACTTATTATCTGTGAAGTGTAGCAACTCCTCTCTCATTACATGCCCTTACAGCTTAATACAAAATCCATACAAATAATTTATGAGTTCAGTTAATCCCAGATACTCTGATGACATAAAGGAGATTTGATGGTATTGCAATAGAAGTTCCTGGTTCAAACTATAAATGGATATTTTGCCTATTTAAAACATTTAGTCTAGGTACTTACCAAGCAAGCTGAATGAAATTTTTTCTTGCATGTTCTGCAAGCTTTCTTGGGAAGAGAATAGTTGGAACCATGAATGACTGAAAAACAGATCATGCAGTCTTCAACGCCCTCAAAACGTTTATCCACATTATTTTTCCACAAAGATAAGCCTTCCATAATACTTCCATTCTAACAGAGGGAAAAGAGCTGTTAATAGTGTAGAATTCCTTCAGAATATTCTTACAGCACACTGCTTCATAAGCACACTGAAGAAAACAAAGGCTGAAGACTTTATTACCTGAAATTATATGCAATATATGCAGTGAGCAATTTATAAACCCAACGCATGAAATTCAGATGCTGGTTTAATCTTTAGAAATGCAAGCACTCATCACAATGAAAAGAATGCAGTTAGGAGCACTTAAAAGGGGATTTTAAAATTTTCAGTCACTGTTTTGTTTTATTCTAACTTCAGATGATGCAACTTTAGCACCCACCGATCTTTTAGAGAATTTAATGTACTGTGTTGTTTGTGGGTTTTTCAAATTATACTTGAGATGACACTGCCACATGGGGCAAACACTGGCCCATATCTTAAGAGACCTAAATTCTCAACTTTGCAATGGATTTAACAGGATTTATTAGGCAGATAATTTTACCTCTGTTTCAGCATCTGGAGAAAAACAGATGGTAAGAGTGACCGATTCTATGAAGTCCTTTGAGATCCATTATACACATCTAAATAATATTACATTCCTAGGAATATTTTTCTATTATCAGGACTCTGAAGTTTTCAAAACTGAGTTTTCTCTACACTCACCTGATGTGTAAGATATGTGCTTAACTGTAACATCCAGTTGCGCCACTGCTGTACAGCCACACCAACCCTCTTTCCACTCTCAACAGTTATGGATCCCAGTGGGTAATTTGATGGAAGCTGTATTATTAGTTCAATAAATATATCATCAACTGAATAGGTAGCAATGACTTCCCGTGCAGCAGACCGAGCTTTTACCTATGAAAAAAAAATCACATATTAAAAAACTCCACAAAGAGATATGCACCATCTCTAGTCTTTTTATTTATACAGAAACCACAAATACTTTCCTACGCACATTAAATAATTTTCTTAGGCCAGGAAAGCACTTTTCTCAAAGAAAATAAAAATCCATTTGTATCTTGGCAATCCAAAAAAGAAATTACCAACCACTTTTCAATCTACCGATTGATTACATTTAAGAAACCGAAAAGAAGTATTTTGATAGCAGTATCTTCCACTTGCCTTGTCAACTTCTCCATCATCATAAAACCCATTCTTTTCTATTTTTTCCAAACAGGATATTAACAAACATCAAATTAATATATCAACACGAAGCTAAATTATGCTTCTATCAGTCATTTAGAACAACAAAAATGCAATCATATAGAACACTGTAATACAGTCTGGTTCCGAGAAGGAACGTTACTTAAAATGTCTGCAAAAAACTAAAGTAAAATAAAAAAAAAGGACAAGAAGTCATACTAACCGTCATGCCATTAAATAACTGTGTGCTAGTCTGAACAGAAGATATTTCCTGTGAAGAAAGCACTCCGCTTACATATTTACTTGTAAATTTATCTACAACACTGAAGACACGTTTCTCACAGCTATTCCACCAAAGCCTGACCATGGCGGGCAAGTCTTTCAGCGTTATATGGTACACAGAGCAGGCTAGGTGCGGAATCTGGGATGACAAGACCCCTGTCCCTGGGAGGGAAAGAAAGGATGTTGAAATAATCTCAACACATTAGTCACAAATGTTGGTTCCTCTACATCACATGCAAAAATTTTGATACCAACATAACAGTGGTTAACTGGAATTTCATGTGTGTGCTCTTTCCGTATTTGCTACTGTAAGTGCTTGTTTGCCTCTGCCTTTCTCCATTCTTCTCTTTGTTTTTTAGGCTAACACTTCACAACTGGAAGTTCATCCTCTAATTTAGAGATTAATTCCAGCTGAACTACCAGAAATCAAGAATAACTTTATATTTTAGAAATGACAAAATGCTTACTTTGGAGTGAACAAACAATAAAATATTTGGTGCACATTAAGGTTTGCAGTGTTCTACAGAAGTGCATAAAAAGATAGGGGAAATCTTTCTCTTGGGATGTCCTGTTAGTAATTCTTTCTTACTGTCATCCAGATAAAATGTTCCGCAACATACAGTGATGTTAAAGAAAAAATGGAAATGAAAACTAACTATCTTTGCTCACCTCTCTATGGGTACATAAAATAGCAATCTCAATGAAGAAACATTCAAAACTAACTATCTTTTTCATGTTTCTCAGCTCAAAAAAAACAGACTATCTTCTCCCATCATCGTTTATTAACTCTGGCTCTTCTGAATAGCATAATGAAAACAACACACAATTTAACTTCTCAAACATTAAAAGAAAGTTGTTTTTATGTATTAAAGTAGAAGAAAAAATAGACATTCCATTTAGCATAAAAAATATCTAGAAGAAATGGAGAAGTCCCAGAAGAGATCACACATTTTTAGTACTTTGGATGCTTTGCATACATTCAGGATTCAGACAGTAGCAATATCTTATTTCTGCCCTAAGTCAATAATCTCAGCCTTTCCTTGTTTATTTTTTTTCCCTTGATTTTTCTGATAAACATTTCAACTTTGTTTAAGCTTCAAATGAGGAGTGTTAGCCAAAGATTTCTAAACATATGTATTTCTATGTTATAGGTAAGATTTTCTAAATATGTCTTTTTAAGCAGAAAAGCATATTAAACTTCAGCAACATCAAAACTCTCTCAAACGCACAAATACAATTTTTACTAACCTTTAACATCTAAATGAAGCTCTTCAGTAAAGAAGGTTTTTGCGTCTTTATTTGGAACTTCTGAAGTTGGCGCAGAAAAGACAGGGTTTTCAGGCATAAGCCTGAACAAGTGATAAAGCAGTTTATTCAAGCTTTTAGTTCTTCTAAGGTACTGTGAGTAGAGAACTCGCAGCTGATAGTGTTAAAAAAAGAAAAAAAAACACAAACGAAATACAGATGAGACTTCACAAACATAGCTTACTCTGTAAATGATACAGTCCTGTAGGGAAGAAAAACAAGACTGATTTAGAACAAGCGTTTAGAAGAGTGATTTAGTTCTCTGCACCCTTTCGAATGATTATAAGATCATAAATGTAGCAAGCTTGTTTGAAAATGCCAGAAAGAATAATTTATTAATGAATCTTAATTCTTCATTACTCTAATATTACCATCTTTCATTATTGCAGTGCAGAAATCAAAGTCTATTCATGTTTTCAGAATTCCACTAATTCCACAAAAGCAAGAGGCAGGAAGATACATAATTAACAAAAAGGCTGGATGAAACTTCAAGATTCAAACTAAATAAGCACATCAAGAAGTTCAGTTAAAAGGAAAAAGGTCTGAAAATATACCTGAGAAGAAGCTGCTTTGAAGAATGCTAATGTTAACTTCCAAGTGAGAAGATATCCCAGAACAAGGCAGAACTCATCACTCAGAGGCTGAATGACTGCAAATTCTCCAACTGGAATGCATTCCAGGATGTTTTCTAGCAAGAGTTCTTGAGTGGCCAGGACAGACATAAGAGCCGCTGGAGGTGATCTATGGAAAAACATTATCTGGCATAGTAAACTCAAATCTTGAGCAGAGCATTAACTGTATTTACATTCACAGCTTTCCTAGAAGCCTGTTAGTAAAGCCAGGTATGTAGAATATAAAAGGAGCCTTTTATTCCAGGAAAAATTACTTTCAGATTCACACAGTAGTACTAGATTTTAAGGTTTTGATGTCTTTTTTTCCCCCTGAAATGGGAAGTTGGTGTTTTTACCTCTTGCAAGATTAATATAAACTGAATGCTGATCACTTAATCTGAAAGTGGTCTATGGCCAAGCTGATTTAACCTACATAAAGGACAGCTGGTTTGCTTTCTCGCTTTGTCAAGTCACAACAACAAAGGAGCAACTGAAAAATTGATCTCCTAATCACTGAATGTGTTGTGTTTGGCTTTGGGTTTTGGCATTGGATTTAAAAGCCTTTTGCAGCTCCATAGCAAAGAAAGGTATTAATCATCGTGCTGAGGTAAAAAAAAAAAAATTTTTTTTTTTTTAAATCCATTACTGTATTCCCTCTTCAAACTATTGACTTTACCAGATTCAAGCTGTATAAAACACCCAATTTCAGAGGTTCAAGAAACTGAAGTTACCTGTGGAGCTGGACACATTCTGAATACAGCAGTCCAGTAAAAACCCTGTCAAGATTTTACAATATAATGCATATAAGTTGCATTTACTCTAAAAACCATACCTAGAAAACAATTGTGAATATTGTTTTCCATTTTAGCACAAAGACAGACTTAAACAATTATATTGAGTATTTTCAATACTTATGACCCTACTGTCATAACCACATCTTTTTTTTCCTTTTAACATCTCCCGAGAGATGACTACTCTGCTGCAAACCTCAACCCTTGCAACACATGTTAAAAATATGGAAAACAGTTGTAAAAAAAAAAAAAATGAGGAAAAAGTACACACAATGCTGATTCCTCCTCTTCGTCACCGTAAGATTTGAGATCTTCATCATCAAATTTAGGCAATTCAGGCATTAACCTATAGAAATATGAAAAGGAAATCAGATTTAATTTTTAATATTTTAATATATGTGATGCATAGTTCTTTGCTTATCAGTGTCAACATTAATGATAAGCAACAAAATAATGGCCATTATTGCTTCATACCAAAACAGAATATTTAAGAGATGTAACCATTGCAAATTTGGTTCCTGAATGACAGTAGCCAACGAGCATGTAGCCTTGCTCGGTTCTTTTCCAGACCTTTTACATTTCTTGAGGCATGTTAAAATAAACTTCTCTATCTCAGAATAAAGCTATTGCAACTTTATGCCTCAGCATAAGTGAAAGATAATGGTAGCTTCTTAAGCCACCCGCCTTGCAACCTGCATTTTGAGCACACACTATTTTTTAAAATTCTGCATTCTCTCTTCTGGCATTAAAGATATCCAAAAAGTTAACATGAATGCCACACTTTGCATTGAGTGTTAGTCACTTTGTCCATTTTCTTATCTAAGCTAGTGAAAATAAAAAGGTCATACTATTTAATGATACTGTCAGACCCAAATCAAACCTGTAATATTTCAGACTACACTTTGGGATTTTGAGTGTTAAAATAGAAGCTAAAAATAAATAGCTTTATAGTTATGATACTGATATCTATGTAACTGTGGTACACAAAACAAAATTCTATCTTCATGTATAGCAGTAAAATTTCTCAATATATATTTAGTCTACCTCTACAATTAAATTAAGCATTTATAGTTTTATATAATGTTCCCCAACACAAAACACAAATTGCCCTGTTGACGATTTTCTTCCATAAAGGAACATGACTTTGCTAAACACATCTGTAAGTGTATGATCTACAACACATTTGGAAAAAAGAAAAAAAAAAAAAAAGGGTGGGGGGAGGTGAGGGAAGTGAGAAATTTGTTGATTCTTACTTATACAACATATGGTAGACAGAAATCTGTACCGGTCTAGCCCGGAAAAGCAACAGTGGAGATAATGTATTTAGTAGAGTCTGAAGGTTATCTGGAAGATTTGTTTTCTGGCCTGCAACAAACTTTGCTGGCAATTTATGGTTTAATAACTGGTCCTTCGAAATGTACGTTAGCGCTTCACCCAAAGACGTTAACACAGAGCTCTGGAAGGAGTCCTCAGATGCATTTTTGGTTTCTCCTATTTAAAATAAAGAAAGACATGCTGTGATACAGAATGTATAAATGATCTCATAAAAAGTATTACTAGAAACAAATCAGACTGCTTATCAGAATCCATCTAATGTTAAAATCACAATGTTAAGTGCAATTCCTTTACTAATCAGCATTCAAATAAGGGAGGTTTTAAGTTGTATTGACATAATATTCCTATAAATTAAAAAATACAGTCCATCAAGTTCTACTTCAGACTGACAGGTACCACTATTACCCTCTTTGCCATATACTTGCCCGTGACTTTCACCAACAAAGGTAACAGCAAATTGTGAATTCCTTCAGAAAAGAATTCTTTCCATTCACTGATCAAGTTCACAGGAAGGTTTTCAGTATTTTCAGGAGCTGCAGCTTCAAAGTAAGCACTAAAGGCAGATGCCAAATCACAACTGACACAAGCAAAAATCTGCACAAGTGGGACGTGATAAAGCGAACGGTTTTCACTTGTTGTCTACAAGGAAAACACAAAAGGAAGATTTCTTAGCTATAAATTTACTTTAAAATATTTCACGTTCCCTGTCTATACCAGAAAGTATAATTTCAAAGAAGACTCAATTTCAAAAAACATTTGAAAACTACTTGGGCAAAAAGAGAAAAAAATTAAAATATAATCTGTATTTTATTAAGACTTGCTGAAAATTATTTCCAACTCTCATCAGCATGTAGAATTCTGGATTACTTCCCTTTTATGACCTTCTTCATAATGACAGAAAGAAACTGCCACCAAGTGGATTCAAACAGAAATGTACACAGCTGTAGCTTATCTGGAGCACTTGTGCAGCTAAGTGAGCCAAAATATATATGTGAAGTGCTCTCACTTTTCTCTCCCAAACATAAAAGCGATATCAATATCATGCTTGTATTTCCAAATTGCAGAAGGGAATTGGCAATACACTATACAGCTGTAGCTTATCTGGAGCACTTGTGCAGCTAAGTGAGCCAAAATATATATGTGAAGTGCTCTCACTTTTCTCTCCCAAACATAAAAGCGATATCAATATCATGCTTGTATTTCCAAATTGCAGAAGGGAATTGGCAATACACTATTGTAAACTGGAAATTACTGAAGTGGCAATCAAGAGAATATTTCTTCTCCCAACATAGCTCCTTCTTTTTATTTTAATTCTTACTAGTTTCCCCAAAAAAAGGAAAATCATTAAATATTGAAAACACTCTCAAGCACTTAATCTATGCAACACATTTTTCATACAAGTTTTTTGTTTGTTTTTTTTAATAAACAAACAAACAAACAAACAAACCCCCAGTTTTGAGGGACATACAGCATAGGTAAGAAGATTAATCCTGAGACCAAGAAAAGCCACATCAAAATTCCCAGCCTGCCCTTGTGTGTAGTGACAGAGGGTGCTATAATTATATTTTAAACAGCACTATTATTTGATTAATAATTAGACAGCTGTTCACCCTCAGCTGCTTTCGAACAGTGTTATCAAATATAATTTTGATATTTCACGTGATCATTTAGACACTGAAATGCAGATACAGCTTTTCATTGAGTTATTTTTTATATCATGTTAGACTTTGGTCTTAAAGGGATATTATTTTTCAACACAGAGACCTAAAGCAGACACATTGCTAATTGGAGAATAACGTTGAAATATACTTTCACCTCCATATACAAAAAGAAACAGGAGATATAGTATTGCTTTTGCTTTTAAGCCACACATAACCTTTGTGAAAATTCAATTTAAAAACTGCAACTCTTTTTAATATTGTGTCAAAAATTTGCTAACCTAATTACATCCCTGCCCTATCCAGAGAATAACCTAAAAAGGTAAGTACATCAAAACTGGAGATGCAACATTAGCACTCATGTGGTAGGTAAAGTGTTTTAGTTCTGTATTTGAGATACTTTTTAAAATGTTATCTTTGAAATGCTGAGTACCCAGCGATCAATATTCATCATTTTCTCTAAAGTACCAGAAAGTTAACACACACATTAGATGAAACAAAGTTAAAATTGTTAAGACCACTATGTCTAAACTCCAAGTAAGAACGATCAGGAGCACCCCGATTTCCATTCCTCTTGGCAATCTTCATGCATTTTTGTTCAAATTTAATTGCTACGTGGCATAGCTTCTACAATGTTTTATTTTATCATCCTGATACCAAACTTTCCACTTTATAAACAGGGGAACTTTTGACATACAGCTTTTAAAGATTTACGATGAAATGTCAATCTGACAGCCCAGTAAGATTATAAAAATTTAGTTAATTTGTAGCCTATGTTTTTAACCCCCCTTCCCCTGCATCTGTCCAGTAGGTTCAGAGGGTATCAGGAGGATCCTATTAAAAGCTGCAATCAGTGGTTAATAATAGTCTATTTCATATTACCTCTAACCAAGCCAGCATGGAGCACATGATAAAGTCCCATTCATTATCTGCCAAAGGAGCTGTAGAATACTTTAGCAGCAAGGGAAGGAAACGGATCATCTCTATGTTGAAACCAAGCAACTGAGCACTTATTTCTTTCAGATTGCTGCAATAAAAATACAACAAAAGCTTACATATCTTCACATCGTAGACACAGGTATTTCTATTGCCTTCACTCCTCCTCTTAGGACAAATTAGTCTTGCACCAGGGTCTGCCCTATGTGCTTTTGATACTCTGTCTTTCAGAGTTAGATTACTATATTAGCTACCAAGTCTAAATAAGCCAGTCAACAGGTACAAAACACACTAGCAGAACTACTTGCTCAATTGCACGTTATACAGATTCCTAAAACTGTACAATTTACATATTCACTCAAGTAATATACTTGTATAAATTATGAAATTTAGCTATTTTAACTAAATCAATGCACGATAAATAATCAGTTATTTTTAAAATTAGTAACTTAAAATACAAGCCCTCAAGTGTCCAGACAGCATACGTTATTTTGAGACTTTATGTTGCCTAGATTTTTCTCACTATACTCAAGACAAATGATCTTCAGTATATTTTCACTCCTTGCTGGAAGCTTTCCAAATTACATTTTCAGGTCCACAAGTTTAAAAACACCTAAGATTGGTGTCCCAAGTTTTCTTTCTGCTACCTAAATAAGCAATCAGAGCTCGGAACTGAATATGCAGCAACACCTAGAAAAGTTGTTCAGTTCTGAATGCTTTTGAGAACAGTTGACATCCAGGTGCATTAAAAAAGCTCCTAGTTTCCTGGGCTTCCACTGCCCAAGTAATTTTCTTCAGTATGAGCTACTAGATACTTAAAGACAGGTATATGAAACTGAGGGATGCAGTTCTACAAAGGCTTAAAAATGTAACATTAGAGCAGTGGATGGTGGCTGTAGCGTACAAATTGATTTAATAACCACTGTATATTTTAAAACTCTAGAAATTTTTAAAGAGTCAAAGTTGCACCCACCAGCTAAAAAGAAAGCTGTCTTCATTATCATTTTTCCAAGATATTATGATTTTTAGTATTCCAGGTAGTAGATGATCACAACCAATACTTCTATTATTCAAGCAAGAGTTCAAAATGGAAAGACACCCAAATGCTCCTATGACATAACAATAATATCATACTCAATAGGTCTTAATTATCAAGACAAAACAAACATGAAAATGTGTGTCAATTGACCAGATTGTTTTATTTGAACTTAATACTAATATCATCATAAAATAATACGGATAATACATAAGATTTTTTCTTTGAACACTTAATCCAGAGATGTCATTGTTAAATTAAAAATGCTATACCAAACAAAACTTCAATAAACCAAATATAGAAGAAAAAAAAACAATCAAATGCATCAAAAACTCCTATAAGATTAATTGTTGGTTCATGCAATTAACAAAAAGGCTTTTCTAAGTCTAGCAAAGATTATTTGCAAACATTATTGTAAAGTAACATTCCTAAATTCTAATGAAGCGGACAGAGGTAAGAACATACTCACCATCAGTACTGGAAAGCTCTGTCTGTGTGCATGTCATAAGTTTGGCCACACAGTGGAAGACAAGTTCTTTCATTTCTTCCTCAATTAAAAAAGATGACAGACACTGAAGTGTATGCAGCCTGCCCTCTGATAACGGCAAAAACCTATTCATACAAGCAAAACATCAAGAATAAAACAAACCCCAAACTTTAACAAGTAAAGCAAATGTCAGCTGGTTCATAATGATCTAATATTCTACAATGTAACTAATCCCACACACTAAACAGAGTTTCACTTTTGCATACCACATACATATACCATCATATTTTCACTCTTCAGGTGTCATTCATCAGAATCAGTAACATTTAACATTATCAACATTTGTAATGTACATTAAAAGATTATAGGCAGCAGAATTAAGATACCCTTCTCTTGTCTTAAAGAGTTGTTTCATCTCACAGGACACGGTGTTTTCCACATGGATCACTTTTGCCATGGTTAAGGCCCAGAGTCTTCCATGTTCTTCTGATCTTCAATGAAGAAGAAAGATCCTGGTTAATATATACAGGTGCACAGTTCACAACAAAAGCATTTGGATGAAGTTTGAATCAATACACATAAGGAAGTACGGTGGCATTTTATACTCTCTTAATACAATGCAAAATATGATGACAGAGTTAAGCGTTGTCTTAGTTGTTCTTACATACCTATCAAATATTGTTTGCTGAAGGCTAGAAGTATTACCAAGTGTACTGAACTTCTCATATGTGATGTGCATTTCTTCTAACATATGAAGATATTCCAGAAGCAGATAAGGAGGATTCTCTAATTCTTCAATCCATTGTAATGAGTACAACAGCTCTGCAACTAATTAAACAGAGGTGGTTGTTTACAAACAACTGCTGAATAAATTTAGTGCATAAGCAAGAAGTTTCAGGTCAGGATGTTGTTGGGTTTTGCTGGGGTTTAAGTATGTTTTTAGTGCATTAAAAGAATGACGTTTACATGCAATCTCAGTTGCTTCAGAGCATGAACAGGATATTTGCCATTGCATCATAAAATACAAGAGAAGAAAAGGCTACAACGATCCATTCTAGATGTTCAGGAAATTGCAAATCAAGCACGACAAGAACTCTAACTCCTCTCTATTCTCTTCTTTTTTTTTTTAATATATTTTGCAGACAAAGCAATCAAGATCTAAGTCCATTTAAAAAAGAAACAAATTTGATGCTAATAGTTATCATGTGGTTAGCATTAGATGCAAAAGCCCACACTGAACAATTACACCTTCTAATCATGGTGAGACTTTTGGAGACAGAACTGCTCATTTGATAATGCTGGCTCTAATTTGAGCATTCTATAAATAAAAAGAAACAAGATTCCACCTACTGGAATTCAGAAAAATTGGTGCCTCAAAATAACTACATTATGGCTAAACACCCAGGGGGTTTACTTGATGGCATAGATACCGTTCCTACTGCCTACCCATGCCAATGCACCATCTGTTCTGGCAATGAACAACTTTGAAATTCATTGTAAATTCAAACTTCTGTAACTTCAAAGTTCTGTTGAGATAGCACGTGCATGATCACAAAAGGTCCTACAAACATAAACACTATACTTGTGCGTAGTTATACTTTTATAGGAGAACTGAAGAAAAAAAATCCCAACATAAGGTAAAAGGATGAATTTGCATACCAATATGCCAAACTATTCAATTCTAATTATCAATTCAGATTAATTTACAACTGTTATACAATCAAATTCCTTCGGGTTTTACCATTGTAACTTACTTATATTGTCAATTTTCTTTCTTTCAGCATCATCATTTCCATGGACTACACCATTTTCCAATACAAGTAATACCATTTTACTTAATAGGGCTGAAGTACACAGATGACCTGGAAGCTTAGTTGTGCCACACAGCTTGACATGTGTTCCCAAAGGTTCACAATTAATACTAAGCCTTCCTTCCAGAAGAGGTTTGTGCATCCACTGTAATACGTGCATAAAAAGAGTAAGAACAAATAATTAACATTTTAATGATGCACAGAAGAGCTACGATCCCTTTAACCTTAAAAATTCAGAATTATTAAAAAACAATAATGAAAGACACAAATTAATACCAAAAGCATAATGGTGAGAATGACCCACTCCAGCATATTAAAAAACCTTTAGGTAACTTGAAACTGCATTGCTGGCTCAGGAATAAATATATATCTTTAGAACGCCATATATTTTATCAGAAATACTAGGGTTACTGAAGACTGGTGACTGGATAGGAAATTCTGTCCTTCTCCACTCTATATAAGTCAATATTTCGTTGACAGTCAATGCATCATGTTCCTCTGCAGATACTGGTGTCTTTCACAAAATTAATCTTATAGAAGAATTAACTTAAAGACAATAATTTCTTCACAATGTATATTCTGTCAGACAAAATTCCTGAATCATACAATAAGTTCCTAGTGTTCCATGCAGAAAAGGGTAATTTCACAGATTTTTATTTTCTCCAATAGTACTGGATGGGGCCATAAACATATAGATTTTTGTCCTCTGTCATGGACAGAGGCTGAGAAGAGCCTTTACACAGACATACGAGTATTCATAACTGCAGTGCCATGTCAAAATAAAGAACGCTTATCACCCTAAAAGACAGAGACTTGAGGTAAGATTGGCTACCACATGCAAGTCCATTATCATTTTCATACCTCAGTGGATAGAGACTCATGCAATTTCCCCCACTCAGTTTTGTTTGGCGTGACATGCTCCATGTAAGCTCCCACAAGATATCCAGACTGTCTGTCAGCTTCCATAAGCTTAGAAAACAAATCACTAACTGCAGAAATCAAAACCTGAAGGCTGAGAAAATAAGAAAACACTGCAAACAAGTTTGGCACCACGCAGTAAAAGCAAGCTGATTTATTTTATATTGATGCAATGCTATATATATTGTATCAATGCTATACAGGTTCTATACCAGTGGTGTTTTAAGTTATTCTCTAAGCCACCGTTCTCACGGTTCTCATCAGTAACACAGATACTGATTAAGTAAAGAATAGAATCTTAGTTTGTTTTGGAGAAAAACATGTTATGAAATGGACACGTACATCACAATTACCTTTTAACATCCAAAGAGGACGACTGAATTTGATTCTTGACCCACAGTGCAGATTTATGCAAAAAGGTACTCTGTTTCTGCATACTCCGAAGTTGATGCATGAGTGAATTTACACCAGTCATCCAAGTGTTTTTTAATTTACATACAAGTAAATCTATTGTAGGGAAAAGAAAAAGGACAAGCAAAACCACTGCAAACAGGTGAACTACAATTACAAACTATGGCATACAGCAACAATCACATGTCTCTGAAGGTCTAGAGCAGGAAAATAATTGTCTTTTCTACATGGTTACATGCAGTAACTCAAAGGCAAATACATAAGTTTCATGTCGTAGAGCAATTTTAAGTTAACTCTGACACGCAGGTAACATTTTATTTGAGAATGATAGTGATACTCCTGTTATCTACTACAACATATTCATATGGTCTCCAAAACCATAGACCTCTTCAAAATACTGAAATATTGAACATTCACAACACCAACGCTCATTTCCAAAGCAGCCATGGTTTTCAGGTTAGTGTTGTCTTACTTCACCTCTATGACAACACTGTAACATTGCCTCCTTTGTATCTATGTCAGTAAATGCATACCAATTTATCACTCTCAAATTTTGCATTCAAAGAATATAAATCAGCAAAATGAGATGCTCATGGAGAGAGAAAGGGGTCACAATTTGTCAGAGCAGCTTGACCAATATAAATGCTGTCAGAATTAATATATGTATCTTTAAAGAAGTGATTGCACACATTTTTTCATACAAACTTCACATTGCAGAATGAACAAAAAAAAAAAAATCTCATTCTTTGTACTTCATAGACCTTAAATAATTTATGTAATACTCCAGAAAGTGTGGAATATCACAGCCTCAAAGATAGCTGAAGCACAGGGATACTAACATTAAAAACATTTAAAATCCTTGTAAAAAGGTACAGGACTTAATGTTTAGTAGCCACTACAGGCATTGTAAATTAAAGCACAAATTTTCATGTCAATTACAGCTGCAAGTGCTCAATGTCTGTGAACTCAATATTCTATTTTGTACTTGAACCTATTTAATTAAAAAGAACAATTTGTATGTAAGCATCAACTACAAACAATGCTTGATTGAAGTTTTTTCCAAATTACCTGTTAAGTGCGTAACATCCTGCCTCTGAGCACACAACTGGAAGATGGTAAGCAGCAAGTCTTCTGAGGATGGCATCAGTAAACACCCTTTAACAGAGCTGAAAAAGCTTGAGGCTACATCGCAGATGAAAGATACTGATGGCTCAGTATTTCCAGCTTCAGAAAGATCCTTAGCTTTAGACAGAGCTTCTTGAAGTTTATCAATAATCCTTTCAACAAAAGTTTCACCAATCAAAGATTCTATGGGGGAGAAGAAAAAGACAACATGCTTTGATTACATGATAAACATGATCATTCAAAGGCATCATATTAATACGTACCAATTTGGTTTTCATTTACCAATTCTGAATGTAAAATAAAGTGCCAAGTAGTTTTAATCTAACGTATACCTAAACTCTCTTTCTTATTCCACTGTCATCTAGGATCACCTAGACAAAGTTTCACATTGCCAACCATCCTTTCTCTAAACCAGCTGCAGCAGCTTAGACAAAAGGTATATGAAATAGAGCAAGTGCAGAGTGATCCCTTCCCCTTTAATGCCCTCCTAGCTTCTGGTAGTCAACTGTGAGCCAGAGATTATACCTGGATCATTGCATATAATTAACACAATCAGATCAACCTGCCATGCATATGTTTAGTCCCTTTCTCAGTGGATTGAAGTAGGCTAATCCCATTTATCCTCAAACTCCACAGCATCCTGTGGCAATGAGTTCCATTATTTGATCACAAACCGTAAGAAGAAGTACACTTTTCTCTTTCTTCAAGCCTGCTATCTAAATACTGTAAGCAATCTCAGGCTCTTTGTTTAAAGAAACAATGAAAAAATTCTTCCTATTTGCTTTTTCTATACAAATGATGATTTTATAACTCTTTACCACAACCCCATGCCCAATCACTTTCACTGCAAACTGAAAAATTTCTGGTCTGTTTTACTGCCTCTACAAGCAGAGGCAACTGTATTTGCCTAACCATCCCCACCATCTTTCTTTAGGCATATACCAATTCTATCACACTTTTTTTTCAAAAGCATACAGGTGAACAAGAATACTCCAGTGACCAAAACTACAGGCAGTGTTCAAGGTATTGACACACCAAAGCTATCACAATTTTCATTTGTCCTCTGTTCTTCTCACAGCAGCTCCTAATAACCCATATTCCTTTTTTATTGCTGAGCACTAACTTGCCACTTGCAGGGAACCAACACAATGATTGAAGATATCTTTCTGAGTTTTAACAGTTCAGAGTCTATCATTGAACAGATGGTTACAATTGTGTTCTTCCCATGTACACTTTTGAAATTTATTGAATTTCATAATTCAGTTAATTTCAGTTAATCATTCAGTATCACAACACTGCTATAGCTCCCTGAAGCTTCAGTTTTTGATTACTCTAAATAATTTAACAGAAACAATTATCACCCTTCTAGTATTTATCCTTTTCCTTCTTTAATTCCTATCATCTGATAGGTTACTCATACATCAAAGGTCCTTCCATTTACTCCATGACAGTTTACCTTGAGAAACTTACATAAGAGATCTCATAAAAAAAATATTTCTGAAAGGCCACATAATGATTTACGCCAAAGTTGGGTAAGTCAAGAAGAATCATATTTCCTGAAAGTCTCTCAGACTTCATCCAACATGCATTAAAAACGGGTCACACAGCACCCACCACAAAATGAATACTTGAGCTCAGCAATAGCTCCAGCTCTAGAGACAAAAAGTCAAGTCCCTGGACAATCAGCCCCAGGACACCACTGACTCACAAGTGAGCAAACTCTGGAGAGAGGGAGCAGGTTTTCCTGATGCTCCTCCATATCAAAAGTTCCAGTAACAGAAATAACAATCCTAAAACACCTTTAGGATGCATTATCTATGAAAATCCACTGCAGCCAACTGGTTGTGTGCATCTCTGAACCTTGAAAGCAAAATGTGCCCAGCATTCACATAAACTCAAGTATGTTACCTCAGGGATCAAAGCAAATGCCAAATTTAACAAAACACAAATGACAGGTTTACATGGACAACATCAAGAAAACTGAACTCAAGTATAAGTCTACACCACAGAAACCACTAAATACAAAGAAGAAATTAAATAGGATGTTATTAATAAAAAATAGATTACATATACAGTGTAAGTGCACACACACAGTACTTAAAATACATTAATCTAACTGAAAATGGCCGAAAGCAATTCATAGCTCCTGTAATGAAGCATCACCAATGCACACATGGGTCCATAACCATTGATTTTTTTAAATTCTAGTTTTAAAGGAAAATTTCAGATGGTTAAAAATTAGTGTTATTGTACAACACATCAGCTAATAAATCAAGCTTACATTTTCCTCAAGTTTTCCAGACTCAAAAATCTGAATTTGTTCTCTGAACACTGACTTTTGTTTAGCAACAAACACCAAAAAAATTGCAGTGCTGCTGCTGCAAGTTAGTGTTTATGAAATTAAACTAGATATGGTTAATTGGGTCAAATAAAAAACCAAAACAAAACCAAAAAAACCAAAACAAAACGAAAAAGCACACACAAAACCAAACTAAAACAAAACAAATAAATAATAATTAAAAAAAAAAAAAACACTATCAGAAGAAAGCCTAAATTAAGTACTCTGGAAGATCTCAAATTCCTTTCAACCTTCAACAAAGTATAAGTGCGGCATTTACACTTCAAAAACTCCAAAGAATAAATACGTTTACCATTTTTAACGTGTTGCGACAACACTAAGCTCAGGAGGGTCCACCTTTCTGAAGAGGATGACTCTGATGAGGCTTCTATAGGTTTTAAACTCAGGTGACACAGATCATCTGTCAGCATTACAAGTTTTGCTCCAAGTGTATCTCCTTTCAGCCAGTCAGAGACTAAGGAAAATTTTGTTGGGCTTGAGCATGCCTGAATTACAAGAAAATAATTCTAATAATCTTTTGAGGGTATTAACTTTTATTACTAACTAAGCATAAGATTAATATGTCAAACTTGCATACACATAGTGGGAATCATATCATCTGCCATAAACAGTAAGTCTCTAGGTGTTCATGTCTGCAACAATCCCCCAACTTTATTTTTGGTCAGAGACAATAACTTATGGCTAGGTCAGAAGTCTACTTTGGAGTGAAACAAGTCACCTTCTGAAACCTCTTCTATTTCCTTTTATCCAACCCAGGGAATGCCTACACCGGAGTTAGAAAGAGAACTTTCAGATGACCAGGTTGGCTGAGACACAATCTATTTACAACATGAAATCTATTTACAGCATCTGAATTTCTCTAAAAATAAATGAAAAGTCCCAAGTTAAAGAAACATTATTTTGGTGATAAGCCATTATAAATTACAAAATCATAAAAACTGAGCATTCCTAAAATACACAGTATCTGTGAGGAAAGATATTATGGTCAACACACTGGATTGTAAGCCAAGTGCTAAGAGTTCTTGTCCAAAAATTTGTAATACACTTCATATTTCATCCTAAGCAATCACTTAAATGCCAGTCTCTCAATATCTCACGCGAAAAAATGCTGTAGTCTCTTTTCCTTGTAAGCACAATGTAAGGGTGATAATACAAATATAATTTCAATTACTGGCCTAATACCCAACCTCCATTCTCTCTCGCTTACAAGAGATGACCAGACTTGAAGAGCAAATTGACCAAAAATAGAAGAGACAAAGACGGTTTTATTTTGGCATCATCATTTAAATTCTAAGACCATTCTCAGATTTAAACGCAGTTAAAACAAACACCACTCTGAAACTATTACTACAAGATTTTTAAACTATGGAAATTATCAATCTTGTATATATTAAGAAAAAAGTCATTCAAACACAACCCTCAAAGCTAACACCATATTCAAAACTATGCAAAACAAGAAAAAAGTCTTAAGAGGTACCTTTTGAATTATCTGGAGAAAAATAATCCATTTCAGATCCATCTGAAAAGAAAAACACAAAATTCCACAATATTTTACAAATTCTTTGCTGAAAAGGAAATATTTAATACTATTGTAACTATTTGTTTTACAACTTTATTTTCTGCAGGAGGCAAGCAGAAGTTGCTAAGTTTCAGTAACAAAGTTATTGATTATAGTATTCTCTGCTTCTAAGTCTTTCTCTTCCACACCGATTTACAAGGGACTATATTTATACAAAAGGCCACCGACGACTAGTATAAAAGCACACTGTATAAAGAAGCAAGACTAGAGAAATTCTGATGTTACTTTTTTTTTTAGTAATTTATACCACAGAGAGACCTGTCATAATCTCTTACTTCAACACAGTCATGTCAAACTTTAATAAATGTACCTTCCTTATGTTGAACTTAGCCAAGTTCATGTAGAATGTCTTCCATTCCACTGGCCCAAAATAAAATTATTAACCTACCACAGCCCACAAAAAGAGTAGTAATTTTGATAAAAACTAATAACAAAATGTACAAGAGTCATACCTTTGTTAAATCATCAAGAATTATTTTCCTTTCATCATTACTCTTGCAACAACTAAGCACACTGTACAAAATATCAACCAGAAAATGGGTGTCTTTCCTCCAGTCTTCTTTCAGCCAAGTTATTAAATTCATATACAGAAATTGTACAGATGGGCTTTCATGATGAGCTTTAATTTCATTTTGGGATTCAGCTTGAGCAGAACTTGCATCATTTCCCCGCTGTAAAAGTACATGAAAAACTTTGTCTGAAGAAAAAGAGTTGAGCAGAGCAGAGAGAAATTGCAAATGCTGTTCTGACTTCTGTTCATTGACATACACAATACTCAGTTCAGCAAGGTTGCAGACTAAATGCTCTAAAGGTTCTTTCCTTAGAAGTGAACTATGTTGCAAGTCAGCCTGTATTTCAGAGTCACTATTTCTCATTTCCATGAGCTTTCCATTCTCTGTGTTTCTTTCAGATTCATCCTCATCTGTAAACCTGATTTTTAGAGATTTTCTGTTGTTTGGTTTTGTAGCACTCTTTGGATTCTGAATAATTTCTAGCATACCAGATATGGCAAACAATGATTTCTCATCAGCATCCAACGTATCAACACGAAGTACACACATTTTTAAAAGATGGTCCCAAAAATTTGACAACAGTTTCTGGAAAACTTCATCTGTGCCATCATCATTGGAGAGTTCTGCTTTAGCTTCCCAGGAGGTCAGCATTTCTGCTGTTTGATAAAATAATGGTCCATTTTGTAACCTGGGCTCCTTAAGTACAGCATCGGTAAGAGGAATTAGCTATAAAGACAAAAAAAAAAAATCCAACTAGATAATGTTATTCTTCATAATACCAGAAAAATCTATAATTTTGAAAAATTCCAGAAGTAATTCCGAAAACAGCAGAATTACTCATGCTTGAATACTTAATAAAAATATATATGGTGGCATGCTTTTTTTTTTCCTTGAATATAATTTAAACTGCACAGTAAAAGGGACGAATTTATAGGAAGGAAAAAATTCACTAAATTCAATAAGATTATTTCTTCCACAAAATCTAGTGGAACTTCCAACACAGAAGTAAGTCCTCACAGAAATTTATTTTTTTTCTTTAAATCTGAATTCTTGAAAGTACACACAACAATACTAAGTACTTCTAATAAATACCTGGTCATAGATAAGCATTTGATGAATTTGTCTTTGGTCATCTTCTTCATCTATTTTCTGTAGTATAGCAAAGCGCAGACATTCCATAAATGCAGTTATAATTGCTGAACTTTCTGAAGGGCTGGCTATTGCTCGCTCACTTGACAACCTATTAAAAGGCAACATCAGAGGGATGGCACGCTCAGTCATCTCTGCTTCTGAGAAACCCAGTATGTACGCAATGAATGTAACCTTATTATGTTGTTCTTATTCAGAAATCACAGATCAATGATAGAAGTCAGATCAAAACAAATTCAAGAGGATATATTTAAAGAGTCAGAACAATAAATCCAGGCATTTAATATAATTTATATTAAAATAACTTCTTCATTTAGTTTTAGCATTCAAAAAAAAAAAAAATCTGTGAAAACAGAGGACTCATATCCAGTCAAGCACACTGTCTACTGTTTCAGCTGTTTATCAAAACTTCTTTGCAATTTTCTAAACACACCACTGAGGTCTGGAAGGTATCACTTCCTGTCATTGCAGAAAAAAAAAAGAAAAAAAAACACTAAACCAAAAAGCCACCAAAAGACAGTTTCATCATAGCCAGTTTTAGTCTGAACAACTGTGATTTGTTCGCTTTTTAATTAAAATTAGACTACACAAATTACCATACAAATATCATAACCATTTTACTACTCGTAATAAAATTCTCTACACTTTTCAAAACCAACCCCTACATAACTTTCTCCAAGAGCTCTGCTAATGGCCACACCAACATCAATCCAGAATTGATTGTTCTTTAGCTAAGTTACATTTTAGCCTTTCATAACATACATATGTTCTTGAGTACACAATGCATATGCATGTATTTGAACTAGATTTGAAAGAAAGTTGGTTTTGATATTTTAAAGGCAAAAAGTTATATCAGTTTCAATCCTTTAAAAATCAGTATCGCAAGAACTGAAGTTCCTGCATATAGAAAATTTCACAATCACAATCCTAATTCCAAATAACCTCTGTAATAATTACATACTGGTGAAAAGAGCCTGATACCTTCAAAGCCACTCTTAATTTTAAATTAATTTCCCATTTTAAAAATTAACATGGAATAAACAAGAAGCTTTGACAAGGAAAGACAGGAATGCTTTAAATAAGGAAGATGTAATGAAATCAACAAGAAGGCTGAAGTTTTAAGAAGACAGGGACAGCCACGAAGGACTGACTCTAGTTTCGGATATTTAAAAGTATTTTAAAAATATGATTTTCAAATACCATAGTGAAAACAGTCTTTTCTCAATAAACAATTAATGCATATTTAAATATTGTCAAGCCAAATGATATGCTACTGATCTTTAAATGCTTAACGAAGATTAGTTTTCCTATTTCTAAATGTAAAAGAGCCTGATTAAAAAAAAAATAATAATTTGTGGTTCATACCCTTGAATTACAGAGCTGAAAAAAGTTCTGAAATACTCCAGCTTGGGTTCTGCAATCCCAGGAGGCACCCTGCTAATGAATGGCAAGAGATTTGGGTATATAACGGTAGCTAGTCCTCGTCCACCTTCTCGAAGCACTGCCCATAGCTTTGGTAGAACTCCCTTTTTAGCATTTACATGACTCCAACAGTCCTACAAAAAGAAATACACTTATTGTAAATCAAATGAGAATATGTTACCTTGGAAGAACTCCTAAGCTAGACATTTAATCTACCTCCCTATGTTGTAGCTGAAACAAGTTACTGTAAAATTTAAATTAAATTGCCAGAATTTTTAAAAATAATTTTCTCCCTTTTTCAGCTTGTGAATTTAAGAAGTTAACATGACAAAACTGTTTCTGTATTGATTAAAATCAATGGAATTTCCTTGTTAGCAAACTGCAATTAAAGGCTTCTCTTTAAGGATGCTTCATAAAAATCATTATTGTAACTGGTCTTGTATTTAATTCTGAGTCCTTATTATCAAGAATACACAATGATTTCAATATCTTATCTTTAGAAGTATCACTAACTTCAAAACTCCCCTCAAAAATATTCTGATGGTTACAAAATACCTTTGCACTTTCCTGCCCCACCCCAAAGGTTTTTATCATCTGATGTATCATAGTTCCAGATACCTACGTTCACAGCAAGCTGAACAAATATATTTTTCCCCAAGAACTGTTACAGTTTATACCAGTGAGTGATTAAAAAAGAGATCTGCAGCATTAAACCCCCAAAGCATCCCAGTCTACATTAGTAGGATGTTGTCTACGCAACATCCTACTAATAAATCCAAATCTAGTATTTCACTTGGAATTAAAAAATAAAATAAAATTATAGAACCAAGCAATAAATTAGAAGGGGAAACAAACAGAAAATGCACTGCAGGTCATTTTTGTAACCGTCTTTAACAAGAAAAAGGTTTTAAGTATTATTTTTACTTATTACCGTCTAGTTTTAATCAAAGACATTCAGGTTAATTTAATTATAAAACAACTCTAATTTTCAGACACACTGGACACAATATATTTGAAAGTTACACTGAAACCCTAAGGAGGAAGAAGGAGCATGCAGCATTGGTAAGTTCATGTTATTAATCATAAAGAAAAACCCCATCAAGCTGTTCTTAATTCTACCCAGAGAACAATGTCACTTGCTGAAAAATTAAATTCAAGTAAAACCTGTCCCCTAGGCTTCCCACATTACCTCAATAGTGGCGATAACATAAAGTACGGCTTCCCAAAGAGCAGGACACACCACTGCATCACTGTCATCAATGCTGAGAAGAACAGCAGGACAAACTCTTGGTGCTTCAGTTTTCACAAGCTCAGGCAAGTACTGGCAAAAAGCAGAAGCCAGCTCAAAGAAAGCTGAGCGAACCTGACACAGGCCACAGAAAAACAAAATTTTAATCAAATGACAACACTTTGTCACTACACATAGTGTATAACATCCCTTTTAAAGTCACCATAACCCACAACACACAGTGCCCGTATTTTATCACATCAGCAAAGGTTTAAATATTATTAAAAATAAAAAATAAATAATTTTATAAGCCTGTTTAGTATTTTAAAGTAATTTGTTTAGTGATAAAATGCTTATCAAAAATGTTAACATACTTCTCAAAAGACATGTTTTCCCAAAATCACCTTAAAACTTTTTAACAAAATACTACCAATATCAATTCATCACTCTATGCCCTATTGGTCTCAACAGACCAAAGACAAATAAAATGTTTTTAAAAAATGAAAACCCAAAAGCACTAAGAATACATGCAAGAAGCTGACACAGTTTGTATCTTTTACATGAAACTGAAATGTTGGTAGATTGTCAAGAAGTAGACGATGGTGACAGAGAAGCAACAAATTAGCCTACTGGGCACATTTTAGAGCAATATTATCTACTTAAGGCCTAGAAATTGGAAGGCTCTTTCAAACGTAATCCAGCAAAGTACAAAGTTCATTCTTGTAAAATACAAGTAATTAATACCTGCTTAGGTTCAGTGTATTACCTTTAACTAAAACCAACCAAAATAAAGAAGAAATAAAAAAGTTACCTGTGGCATACCGTGTTTGCTGTATTTCCAAAATTTGTTTTGGGACAGAAGTGACATCAACTTTTCCTCCAATGACTGCATCTCTTTCTTTGGCAACATGCTAAGCAACTGTTTTAAAGCTAACAAGGAACAGGTCAGAATCCGGAAAAATTTGGCTTCCCTTTCTTCCTCTGGTACAGTTCTCAGAAAACAAAACAAAACAAATTAAAGTAGACCATAAATAAATCAGTAAACTTGTCAAGCTCTTCTAAACTGTCTAAACTAAACCGTCTTCAGTTTTAATTTGTTCTGCTTTTGATTTCAGACGTCAGCAATGTAAATATGTAAACTTTCCATAGGTTCTAACACTATCAAATTACATTATAAAGTATTAGAAAAAGAGAGTATCAAGTCATTTCATCTTCCAGCTATTCAAAAATGCTACTCCTAAAACAGCTAAACAAGAATAAGACAACTGATAACAACTTAAAAAACATTTATACTTCACTCCCAAAGAAAGCTGCTGGGATCTGGACTCAAATAACTATTCTGTGTCTTGAAACAAAACTAAATCCACTACCTCCAGGGACAGAGAGCCCAATATAGATCAAGACTGAAACCATATACATTAAAGCAGACTAACATACTGAGGGTCACTGAGTGTATCGGGTGTTTCTTTCAGAAGGTGATCATGAAGTACCTAGGGGAAAAAAATACATATATACATATGAGAATATAATATTTATATGTGACTAATATAGTCTATATATTATTCAGAAACAGCTCTACAACAAAACTTCACTATCTCTGGGTCAAGTCTTTTAAACACATTTTAGACATGTTAGTGAACAAGAACATAATTTAATTGACTCCTGCTGAAATATAGTAGCTGTGGTAGCGTTTGAATCAAGACTTCATAATACTTCTTAAGCTGCGGTCCTGTGACAACAAGCTTCCGGTAAAAAGATGCCAAACTGAGACAAAACAAAATGGTCAAGTTTATATATGATGGGCCAGAAATGCAAATTTTCACCTTTTTAAATTCAGTCAATTCAGTTTCACAGATGACTGGCAGAAGAGCATTAACTTTAGTCAGAACTAAACTTGTAGAGGCTCTCTGAAACACTGCTCAGCATTCTTTAATTCTCCACCACTGCAGCTAAACTACTCCAGCATCATTATTCCATCTGTCAGCAACATCATGTGATGACTGCTCATCATTACATAGAAATGCATACAAGCAAATTCACTTCATATTTATTCCTCTGGTTCCTGTGATTCTATATGCAAGTCAAAAACAGCGAGGATGTGTCTTTGCCTCTGCCACATTAGTAGGAGCAAAGTTTCAGGTAAGAAATAAATTTAACCATGAAGAACAGAAGGATACAGGATGAGTTTTAAACTTGTAATAAAAGCTGACATATACTCAACACAAAGCCTTAAAGAAATACAAGTATAAACTCACATTAAGAATTTCATCCTTACAGAATGCTAAGGCTTCAGATTGTTTGCTTGAAGGAAAAGCTGTTTCAAAAGCTACTTTTGCAGCAGAAGCAGCAGGGGAGTAAGTGTCACATTGAGCAATCAGCCAGTATCCCATTATACTTTTTAAGTAAGGAGCTAAGTGTTTTTTTACTTTAAGAATTAGTTGCTCAAAAGATTGCTGAGTTGCTTCTCGAACACGGCGATCATGATCCTGTTAAAAGAGAAAAAAAAAAAAAAGAAAGAAAAAAAAAGAGAAAGGTTTTTTGTTTTAAGAAATGTACCTTTGATGCCAGGTACTTCAAAGTAGAAGTGATGACAAAAAAACCCCAAGCTGTCTCTCAGTTTACCCATTTTCGCAATGAATTGGGCTATACAGATTTGAAAATACACAATAACAAAACAGTCTTGGTATTCCTAGATAAGGGGTAAGTCAGAACTTAGCAGCATCATATGCTGATGTGTTGTGCCTTCAAAATTGTAACCTCTTCCTGATATCCCTAAACACAATTTCTATTTCCATGTTATACAAACATTTAACAGAAAGACAAGAGGTAAGAGAAACATGAAGCCTTGAAGATAAGTTTTGGATTAAAAGGACCATAAGCCTACTCAAACTGTGCATCATTATCCATGATTTGGATATGAATTTACAACATCATGACTTTCTATGCTCTTTGCTACTAAAAGAAATACAAGGAATTGCTCTAACAGATCAGAATAGGGATTCATCTTGTCCAATATCTTGTCCAACAGTAACCAGTCCAGATAGTTTGGAGATGTATTAATTATATCAGAAAAGTATGGATTATCTGGCCACGCATGGTCTTTTCATGTTTGCGGGTTTTTTTGTGGGGGTTTTTTGTGTGTGTTTTTTTTTGTTTTGTTTTGTTTTTGTTTTTGGTTTTTTTTTTGTTTTTTTTAATATTAAGTCTGGTCACATACTAGTCCTAGATCAAATAGATTTATAATTGTGTTAACTGAACAGTACATTCTCTTTACCCATTCTGGAATCTATGTAGATTTCATGAGAAGAAATATCTTGTCATCTTTTTAACATAAAGGTCTAAAATCCAGCAAGTACAGCCTAGGCATCAACAGTTCAAGATTCCACCCAGTGCCAATAACAGAACATCTCCACAATAAAGAACACTACATTCCTTCAAATTCATGTTTTTCCTAGAAAAAGTCAGCAACTCCAACAAACTTAGATAATAAAAACTGCTTTAGATGTTTTCACAGGAAGTATCCAAAGAAGTTTTTAATTTAGATACTTTAATACTTACTAGTGAGATTTTACAATAAATTCTTGGCCAGTAAGGAAGAACACCTTTAACAATTTCTGCTTCTCTTTCCTTGCACATTGTCCCAAACTCTTGCATAGCCTAAAATCAAGATATCAAGAGCACGATTTAAAAAGTCAGATATATATGTTCTGTAATATACCAGCTTCTACTAGACATGGCAAATATTTCTCAAAAATCAATTAATTTCTTGCAATTGAGCATCTATAGAGTTAATTTTATGAATGCTCTGTCAGCATTGCACAATGGACCCTTTCATAAGTCTTCCAAGATATCTTCCAGATTGCAGCTCTAGCAAATTTACCAATATGAAATCAGTATTAGCTACCTTGATATATTCCTCTCCCATCCTTAAGAAAAATGTATTTTTTTTTCCAATAAAAAAAAAATTATGGAGGGACAAAGGATACACCTACTTTTAATTTTGTTGTGATATCCCTTTTAGAAAGTTTTCGCAACACCATTCGAAAATCAGCATCCACAAGGCTATCTATTTCCTCTGCTCCTTGAACTGCAGGAACATATCCTAGATCACTCTGACATGTTCCAAAGCCAATAAACCCAGGCACTGTTCCACGTTCTTTGGCAAGGAGCTCTGCAGCTCGGCCACTGCTAGAAGGCTGACAAAAAACAGAGACAGAAGTCAGTTATCTATTTCAGTAATTTTATTTTCTTTTGCATACACCATGCATCTGAAACAGTGATCCTATTTACACTATATAATTAACTTTTTATTTAAAGCAAGTTCTCACAAAAAAAGGCCACCCACCCTTTAAACATATAAGTTTGACCTAGAAAATTATTCTCCTCTTTAGAATCAGCATTCCCTTCTCTCCTAGTGATTTTAATCCACAAATACTTACAGAAAATTATATTGTTCTTGCACAAAATTATATTGTTCTTTTGTGTATACACAAAAAAGTGCTGCAGAAAAGCCCCTCTGTGACTGAAAAATTTATTAACAAAAAAATTTATCCTCCTTCACTACTTCCATTTTTACTAGTTCTACTCATGTTATTGCATATGGACCAATACAGCTCTCAAGGAATGCTCTTCGTATCACTAGTAAAAATAAGAACACACATGAAACAAACGATGCTGCCATCAACAAAGGGGCTAAGAAGGATTTAGAGGAATGGAGCAAAAGTGTACCTATGTAACACAGTATAATACTATCCCATTAGTATTTCAGTGTGGGTTCTGGAGTTCAGGACCTCTTCTAGTTTGCCCCAGTTAAGTCAACACTGCTCACTGTATCAGTGGCTCATGTTTATGTCAACCACATTCTTTTGAAAAGACTGTCCCAAAACCAACTGATGCTTTCGTGTTCTCTGTGATACCTTATAGTCCAAAGACCTTTTATTTCCTAATGACAATTGCAGTTTTGCAAGTTTTTTGTTGTTTTTTTTAAAGGAATGACAATTTGCTTAAGTTGATTGCACTTTTCTGATTTTCTTGAGGTAAGCCACATTGTACCTGACTATTATATCTACAGATAAGTAATTTTTTCTTCCTGTGAAATCTCAACTACAAGGACATGCTTCTTTACATGTTCCCTATTCTTCTGTAAATACATTTGTAGGAATTACATAATCTGACCACAATGCTTCACCCACAATTCTCCCATTCTCCATGAGTGGCGCGTATGATGGATGTCACACCACTCCAGGCACGGTGGCAGGACGGACACACCACAACAGGCGTACTCTAAGACTGTCCATAGACAAATGCACTAAACATACGCACCAGCACGTTGCTGAACTTACACCCCTGGTGATATTGCAGTTACAGCCCCCTACCCTCTCTCCCCGAGAGCGCGGGCCCAGCCAAGAGCCGCCCCTGAAGCCCGGCGGCGGCTCCAACCCCGGCTACTGCAACCGGGTCCCACGGCAGCACCGCCTCCCAGCGCGGTACAAGCTTCGGCGGCCTACCGCCCCCTTCCCCAGACACAGGGAGGCTGCGGCAGCCCCAGGCCCGGGCCCCGCCGCCCTCCCCAGTCACGCCTCCAGCAGGCCCCGCTAAGGCGAGGCGAGACGGGAAGGGCCCGCCAGATCCACCGGCGGAGGCCGCGCGGTACCCGAAGCCCACGAACGCGGCGCAGCCGTCCCGGGCCCCGCGGGGCGCGCTCACCCGCAGGTTGCCCTTGGTTCGCTGCTTGTTCTTGCCCCCCATGGCGATGGCGACCGCGGCGGCGATGGGCACCCGCCGCCAGCGAAAGCCCTCACGGCCGGGGCAGGGGAGCGCGACACTTCCGGAGCGCGGGGCGACGCGCGCGGCACCCACTTCCACCCAGGGAGGGGGGCGGAGCCTCCGGCGCTGCCTGGGCTGTGGTGGTTCCGGTCGCCGGGGCGCGGCGGGGAGGCTGGACACAGGCTGGGCAGCAGGGGTGGCCCCTCTCTGTGGAACGTGGCTTCCAGAAAAGAGCCGGTGCTGACAGGAAAACTGCAGAGTTTCAGTAACGAGCAAGGCGTTGTTGTGACGTACAACGTTGGCGTCATCTAGCGGAAACAGCCTTAAACTTTGTACCCGTCCTAGATCTTAAATCGCGGAGGCTTCGAGCGCATCTCGGCTCGTCCGGTGGGCCGCTGTGTATCCCTGTGTACTTATCAGGCCTTACGGTCTGGCCAGGTTTCAAGTACAAGCACATGTGGACTTGGCCGAATCGCCGAGTGTCACTACAAAAGGTGTCCGTGTCTACACCAGAGACTTGAATGTCAGGAATTTACTAGATCGACACAGAAATATTTAATCGACATCAGAAAGTAACCAATGTCTCTTTTTTATGACGTGTGTGATTCAGATACAGAATCAGCACATAAGAAAATCAGTGTTCATCAATACGAATTTGTTGAAATCAGACTCAAAACTGATGCAGCATAATGCACTTCCAATTAGTGGACTGCAAACTTGTGAACTGGGTAAGGATCATTTTACCGTTTTGAGAGTGTACTGTAAGGGAACCTATCCTCAGTAAGCTTCTGCTGTAACATCAGTAAACAGACGAGACTCCTCAGCTACAGATGTAGCGAAGCCACCACAGTATCTCTCTTACCTATGTACGCATTTTCACCTATGGAAAATTCTTATGCCTTAGAGTAGGCATTCTAGTTCATTCTGTTTGCATGAAGAAGGCTTTTGTGAACTTGCTCCCTTTTTTTTTTTTAATAAAAGGTTAATCTCATGGCTTAATATACTTTCAGGTTGAAAGCAGAAGAAAAGATTGTTACATAAAAAGTCTTCATGTAGTGTATATAAACAGTAACCAATAATGCAAACACCACATTTCCTCTCCTGAGATATCATGCTTCATTTTTTTTCTTTTCTTATTCCTATATTCATACACCATAATTCCATCTATTAATTCTTCTTTAATTTTGTAACTGCCCAGTAAATTATCAAGCATATTTTCTTTCATTGCAATTAGGTGTGTATCCTAAACATCTTTAAAAACAGAAACTGTAATACAGCATTCATATAGTCATGTTCATTATTCGGGATTTCACTTAATATTTGTTTTCATTGAAAACTGGATTCATCATGTAAACCAGAAATTATTAATTCCCTCCTTGATCAACTGTTGCAGAACAGCTAAAGAATCTGGTACAAGGATTAATTTACAAAGACCACCACTGGCACCTGTGGTGATCTTCGAACACTTCAATGCCCTTCAACCCCAAAGTACATCTGAAAAATGTCACCAAACCCTTTTTCTTCTAAAAACCGATATAGCTGCCCCAAATCCATATGATTTCCTCTGGCACCATGTGCATCAAAACATTTTTCTTCCAAAGTGGAGAACTTTCTTTGTTTCTGAATCTCAGCATGCCCTCCACCTTCCAAAGAAACATCTTCTCTGTGGCGAATGAGAATTCTTTTCCACGTTAATCTTCTTATTCTGAAAGCAATTGGAGAAATATGAATCTATAAAATAAAGACTGTTTTAGAAAATACTATGAAATAGCTATTATCACAGAGGTCAATAAATTCCATTTGTACATGTAAGTTGACAGAGATAATGGTTCCCTAGCAGGTCATAGAAATACTACTCACACGCAAACACTCCCATAAGCAGGAGCTTGTTTCTTTATATCTCCTCAGGATTCAAAAACCCTAATGTTATTCCTCACAAAATAATTGATGAAGATGTTGTTTCAGTTTCAGTGCCCACTTCTGCCTTGCTTGTGCTAAGAATTCTCATATTCTCATACTCAGCTGTTATAATCAACCAGCAATGTTCATTTAGCCTGCATCACCCAGAAGTATAAATGACGGGCGCAGAATAAAGCACAAATGTAAAGCGATATAACAGCATGCATATCGTAACACAATCAGGGTGCAGTCCATCGCTATACAAGTGAAATACAGAGGAAGATAAAACAGAAATAAATGTGCACCGTGCTAGTACTTCTAGCTTTGATTGCTGTAACCAACAGGACAGTGGATATTCAGAGTTGTAAATACATTATGATAAACACAAACACTTTGCAGACCTTTACAGGTTGGAAGGTGGTTGGATTTCCTACCTTTTGGCCACATATACAACATGAAACACATAATATTTTAACAGCATTTAAGTGCAAAGAAAAACTAACCTTGACCAGAACTCTTCACAACTACTTTGTAGACCTTCTACACAAACAACACCTGGTTTCCCTGGCATGCAAAACCCTGACAGAGCGAGCTCCTTGGCCCAGTCAATAACATTCTTTCTTTTTTGCTTGTTGTAAATGTGATGACTATAGATCCACAATCGAGTGAATGTGACATCTTCTGACTGCATGGCATTCGATGTTGTCATTGAGGAAGACGAAAGCTCTCTGTCAATGTAAGCAGCTGCGTGGTCTTTAACCCACTCCCTTGCACTCAACATGCAGGGCTCACCACTGCAGTTTTGCATCAAATATGTTTTCAGATCAGAGTTCAGCTGAATCTGCTGAGAGCGGCTTAATAATGACGATCTAAAGAAAAATAAAAATATAAATGCTGTTGTAATATGCTTACAATTCAGCACATTTTTCAAACAGTTTTACTTCAAGCTGACAAAAAAATCAGGCCCTATTTAGAAGGTATGCACTTTCTACTGATATTTAAGTCATATTAGCTATAAAAAGGTCTTAATTACTATTTAATTGGTGTGCTAACTCTTGAGCTCACGTATGGTACTACCAATCAGTATATCAAAATCAACAAAAAAGGTTCTAAAAAAGTAAGTATGGTGGCTGAACTAATTTCCTGAAATAAGCAAGGCTACCTCTTTAACCAGAAATGTTCAAATTAAAAAATAACATAAGCCTGGGAGTAACAGCATTTTGACAAGGAAAAAATAAGAGCATTGAGTAACTTTTCGTTCTTTCAGTTAGTGTTAAGCCTTGTCAAAATGAACAGCCTCTCTTCTTGAGCATCAGACCTGACTAGTATCTACATGTAACTCCTCTGCACAGAAGATAACACTCTTCCATGCTTTTCCCATTTTTCTCACTCATTTGCTGAGGACACCAAAGAAATCATAACCTTGTAGATTTGTTTTTCTTCAACAATGTTGTCCATCCATTAATTTGATAGTAGACTATAAAAAAGGACTGCTTTTTCCTGTTATAACTGTATTTATGTGCTACACAATAGCTTCTAAATGTTTTTATTAGCAGTATGTTTAATGCCATTACCTCACAGTAATTTCTGGCAGAACAGCTGGATATTTAAATGGTAAAGCACAGGCCATAGAGAATTCCACCTAAAAACAAATGAGCACATACATGTTCAGTTCAAATAAGCCCTAAGATCACACAAAATAAAAATAAAATCTAAAGAACGGTGTCTACGATACCATAGAGGCATTAGAGACCTCTGACTTTACATTCAGTATAAACTGAACTTTTGAAGACGGCACCTCTGCAGACTCATTTTCAACATAGTGCTTTAGCTCTGCTGCAGCCAGCTGGTCGGTCACAACGAACTCCTCCTCATAAGGAAACATGCTAGAGAGTAACTCTATTTCCGAAATTTGTATCTCAGCTTCTTCTCGGTTAGTCATTTCTGTTGTTTCCTAAGCAAGTAAGAAATCAGGGAAGAAAAACGAGGCTTCGATATGTGAAGGAGCTAATTAATGACCCCCACATAAATCATATTAATCCTTATAACAAAGCTCCTCAAAACTAGCTCGTGTATGTCAGGCAGTCAGAAGCACGAAGATACTCTGTGACAGCCCAGGAGGTTTTCATTGATCTGAGGCGGGACACGACGTGGTGCTGCGTCAAAGAATTAATTTCTCCCTCACAGGGCCGCATAATAGGACCACACCAGCCGCCTCTGCCGCTTTGGCGGCCGTTACCGCACCTGGGGAACCTCCACCACCCCGCCGAAGGGGCCTGCGAGCGCCGCCCAGCCCCGGCCCGAAACTTGTCCCCACTCCACGCGCCCACCAACGGCCCCCGCGGCGGAGGAGAACGGGAGCGGCACGAGGTGGCTGCGCATGCGCTGACACGTCCCCATCCCCTTCGCCACCACCCCACCCCCCCGCACCGCGCCCTCACAGCCCCACAATGCAACGCGCCGGAAGCGCGTATGGCTTATGGTGACTGTCGCTCCACCGCTGGGGGAGGAGGTGAAGTGTCTTGGCTGCTTCTAGACAGAGCCATGCGCCGCCAGGTTGTTCGCCCCGTAGCACCGGCAGGTGAGGGATGGAAACCTCCCCGGTCCTGCCGTCGTGCTCCTAGTACTGCGGCCGCCCTCCTTCCCCCGTCCCGGGACTCACTCCTCCGGTGCTCCGCAGCCTCCGTTCCGCTCGGGACACTCGGCTTTTCCTATTGGCTGCAGCGCCTGTCAGTGGAGGCGTGGGTGGACCAATCGGAAGCAGGCGGGGCGGTGCGGCGCGGAGGGGTGCGCGGCGGCGGGGCAGGTGGGAACGGCAGGGCAGGGGAGCACGTGGGCGGCGCGGCCGGGCCCGCGGGACGGGGTGAGTGGGGCGGGGGGCGGGACGGTCTGTGCTAGCCCCGGGGGTGCCCCTGCTGCCCTCCCTCGGGACTGGGAGTTACGGCTCCCCGCTGGCGACGGGTGTCCGGCAGATCCTCCGGGGCCGGGCCCGCGGCCACAGCACCGGGGGGGTTTCTCAGGCGTGCGTCTGTGGGTGTTTTTTCCGGCTCTCCGTCTGACGCAGGGACAGTTTTGGTCGTTTGCAGACCGCTCCTTCTTATTAAAAATATATATATATATTTATAGCTAAACGATAATTTTATCGCTTTTGCTGTGGGGCTGTGCAGTGCATTTCCTCGCGTGGGCTGTTCCCTGGAAAAGGCTGATGAAGAGCCTGTCGGACAAGTCTGTCCGGACACAGCGAGGGTTAAATTAACAGCTCCACGTGTTGGTGCTGCCCTGCCTGCCTGGCAGGAGGAAAGGCACCTTAGAAAGAGTTTTAACGGCTTTGGGTGTTTGTAGCAGATCAAATTTAGCTCTTTTTTTGCCTAAAAAGTGTGCGAGGAGTTTGCTGGATGAATTATTGTTTATTTTTCTGAACAAATTGAATGTAATGTTGCAGAAGTTGATAATTCTGCTCTTGGTAAAGTGCCTGCCTACCTGTCACTTGACAGCTGGGTAATCTGTTCTAAAAGCGTGCTTCAAAAAGGTTTTTTCATACAAAAAGTCCTCAGTGGGTATCAAACTTAAATTTTTCCCAGTTTAGTTTCTCTCTGATTCTCTTGGGCTGCCTTCATTTTTGGCCTATGACAGCTCCAAGCTGGCAGCTTCCCTCTGTGGCTGGTGTGCTGCTGAGCACCAGCTAAGAAATGGTTTAGAAAGGACAGATGTTACCAGTCAGATTTAGGGCTGTGCTGACACCTTGTCACGAAGGGTGGATGCAGAGTTAAGCCAAGCTGCAAAGACCGCGGAAGACTGCGGAGACTTGATTTTGAACATTTTTAGCGTGCAGTCTTCCGTTGTACAGCATATGTCTATTTCTTAGGTTTACTTGATGTTTTTTAATTACCTTTTGTGAGATAAGGCACAGGGTCTTACAGATGCTGCAGACTAGAAGTTGAAAATGTCCTACTATACGTGTAGTCGCCAGCTTTTTGAAGGCATGCCCTCTAGTCTAGGACTCTGTAGTGGTAGATCACCCTTGTCTAGAAGGGTCTACCAGGCATAGCAAATAACAGACCCCATCTGAATTATTTACTTGATATGTTGAGGAGGAGATGATAAATGACCCCCAGTGAAGAAACTGAAAAATTGGAACTCCCATTGTATGTGTATGTTCACATATGTTAGAGTATTTGCCTGTGTCAGACTTCTTCAAAGATACAACAAATTTACAGTGAAGAAAACTGAAATACGGTAATAACAAAAAACTTGAAGGTTTAATTGGAACAAACCCAGTTCTTTTTCCTAAAATCTCTGTTGTCAGTTAAAAGGCTTATAGGATTTTTGATAAACTTTAGTTTCCCATCTTTTTTAGTGCAATGCTTTTGATTTAAAGTTTTAAATAATTTGGGGTTTTTATAATTCCCACTGTGATCTTGCCTTTACAACAGTTACAGTTGTTTCATGTTAAATATAATTAATACATTTTATTTTGAAAATATCAAATTGAAGCAGTCACGTCAAGGGACATCGTGGCCATAGAAATAATTTGTTGTTTAGCAATGAAAAAGTAAAACCAAAATCTAGTTTCTAATTTACTGTTTTTCTTTGCTAGGTCACTGTTCCATGTGAGAAGTACAGACTGCAAAAATGGGAAAGAAACGCATCAAGGGCAAAACTGCGCAGTCTGATGAGCCTTTGGATGTGCTGGGTATGGCTCCTCAGAGAAGTCTGTGGTCCTAGTGTTTGTTTTAGCTTCAAAGACGGCTTGAAAACTCATTAGAACACCTTTACACTAGTCACTGTCTTTGAAGTCTCTTTTTATGAAGTGTGGGTTTGTATAATTGAAATTGAAGTCTACAAGGAAACGCGTGTTGCTGCTTTTCTTAGTATGCTAGAAAATAATAATCCTGTCTTGAAAAGCAAGAATTGTTCTTTACACAGATCATATTGAATCATGTAAAATTCAGCAGAATATAGAGTCAGCTGCTAAGCTTGTCATGATAGGTTTAAGTAGCATTTTGCTAATGAAGAATTTGTTGCAGAAGATTGTCACTTCAGAAAAAAAATTGTGATTAAAGTATTTCTGTGAAACCATTTGTCTTTATACTAGCAACTAACTTACTACTGGCCATGGACAGCTCAGCTCTCTAGTTATAATGCTTTCTCATTAAAACCTCTTTCTCTTCCTTGCCTTCTGTTCCTTTAGAGAAAATCCTAAAGTGTTAATGTTATCCTTCTAGCTGGATCTCACTCCTGTGTTGAAATTTTATGTGTTACCTTGTTTACCCTGGTTATTCTAGCTCATGTTTTTGCTTGTGCTGTGTAGCATTCTCTTCTACCATCTTGTCTGCCACGTCACAGATTGTGTCTTGCCCATCTTTTTTGTTGATCCCCACTGGAGAAATGAGTTGAGCTGTGCTAATTTAGCTGGGAGAGAGAGCACTTAAGGTTTTAGAGCCAAGAGGCTGGCCTGTTTATTTTAAATTCAGATCTGCTCTGCTTGGTTTCCTGGTTGTCCTGGTCTTCTGTCTCCTATGGCTTTTTAGCTTCTTGCATCTTTTTTTTTTTTCCTGAACTCAAGATCAATGTCTGCTATGACTGTTCTTAGTTTTTCTCAAGCAAAAAAGTCGGTTATGGTGCAGTTGCTGATGGCATCTCACTTCTTTGGCTAAAAATAGACTAGCTAACACTGACAAAGTCCTGTAAAGCCAAAAATGTAGACTAAGACTAAGCATTGTGAATAATTCCACTATGTACTACTGGCCAATATAGAAAAAGTTTGTTTAAAAAACAGTTTAGAAGTTGTAGGTGCATTCTTTAAGCCTTTTTAAAAAACACAAGCTTAATCTACGTTGCCTGTATTTGGCTCTTATTGGCTGGCATTTGTACTGTGGTAAAATCTGGGACAGAAACAGAACTGTAGGTACAAAATTTTTTACCAGTTTAAGCCCATGCCAAGAAAAGTTTGCTATCTTGAGGCTGTAATATTGCATATGGTACTCAACAAAGATAGATTCAGAGCTGTTATGCTGTCTCAGTAATAAAAATACCTGAGTAGCAAAGGACTTAAGACAGTTGAATTATCTAAACAGCTATGTATTTTTTCTCAATAGTATTTTCACAAAAAAGGGTGTTTTTTTTTAACATACTAAGTACATACAGCATTTTTCTTTTAGAATGGGTTTGTTTACTCTGTGCTTTTTGACTTTTGAGATACTTGACCCTGTATTTGCGGTTACAAATGTCTAAATTTGCAGATAGTGAAGAACTGTAGGCCAATGATGCTAAATGTCTTAGAAATGTACACTGGATTAAAAAAAAAAAAAAAGTTAAAATATGTTCCTCATTTTTAATTCGGAAGAACAAATCAGTTTGCATATACGTTGTTTGTCAATTGCAGTTTCTTCGTACATGACTAAGCTTACAGCCAGCTTCTCTTTGCGCAAGTGGCAGTGTAACCAAGAACCTCAAAAACAAAAAAGGAATAAGGTAATTAAACAGATGGAGTTCACACCAGGCCCAGAAGATGCAGCACCAAGTAGGGTGTAGCATTGTAGTGTGAAGTGATAATGGTGTAGGGAGTATGATGCTGCCATTCTTATTTTACCATAGTCTACTTCATAATTGCACTGAGACAGCTCAGCTGGAAGCATGGCTTCCATAATCTCCACTTTTAAAGTCCAGACAGGTGCTGCCTTGGTGACTAGGAACTGTGGCGGTGGGCTGTGGCTGCTCCCTGAGTGGTGTGGGAATCATAACGCCACAATAATAGAAGCCCACAGCCTGGCACAGTAGGTAGGTTTGTATCCAAAGGTTTTGTCAGATCCTCTGACTAGATGAAGATTTGAGTGATCCTTTTTTTCTTCTTTTTTTTTTTTTAATTAATGCAGTAATTTAGGATGCAGCAACAGTATCCCTGGATTATGAATAGCGGTAACATAGGGTTTCTTTCTGATATGCCTGCTAAATTGTCAGTGTTTGACTTTAGAAAGGCTACCCGAGCTTCTGATTTACTGCCTGTGTCTTTGAAGTCTGGAGATGTTTGCATTTGTTATGATACCTACATCCTTCTTGTGCTTTTTATTTTGTAGAACCTGTGTGCAAGCATGTTCGTAAAGGATTGGAACAAGGCCATCTGAAAAAGGCACTGCTGAACGTGGAATGGCATGTTTGTCAGGACTGTAAGGCAGACAATAAGACACAAGAGAAATCTGTGGAGGAGACTGACGAAAGCCCTTCCTTATGGTTATGTCTGAAATGTGGCCATAGGGTATCTCTTGTTTTGTTCTTAATTAATCTTAGTATCTTTCAGTGCCTCGTAATACAGTGGAACAAGAGAGCTTCTAATTAAACTCTTATAGTCTCTCTTTTTTTTTTTCTTTTTAGTTTTAAATGTGGTGCTACTTAAACAATTTGGTGTACTTTCATGTGATAAAAAATGTCTGCTCTGAATTGCAAATGGAGTACTGAGAAGCTTGGCACAAAGGCATTTAGCAGACTTAAGGCTAAAACACCATCTTGAGGACTTATTTTCCTAAAAAGTCCAAATTATTTTGCTAAGAAAAAAAAAATTCTGTTAATACTCCTAATTTGTGATTTTTATCATGTGCTAACATTAGTTTATTGAACTGGTTTCAGTATAGTTCTTATACTGAAACTAGGACAATGCTGAAGAGGCTTTTGGTTTTGTTCTGTTTCATTCTTCAAGCTGTTCAAACTGGAATTTGTAAATTAATGTTTGGTCCCCAAGCAACTTTATTTATAGTTATTCTGCACCCAGTAAGTTACTTCTCTCTACAGAAATACGTGCCTTGAAGTAGAGACCCATTTGGTCATCCTAATTAGTTTAACATAATTAATCAGTTTTAATTTTAATTCTTTATTTATACTGTGACTTTATGTATGTTTCATTGATAGTCAACTGGATTTTGTGACACTTCTGATTATCAACATTATAGGGCTGTGGCAGAAATTCTCCAGAACAGCATGCTTTAAAGCATTATACAGCGCCGAGATCAGATCCCCATTGTTTGGTTCTCAGTTTGGACAACTGGAGTGTGTGGTGAGTTTGTCAGGCAACAGTTACAAGATATAGCTAGAGGGCAACAGAGACTGGGATATAATCTGTGTTTTCTTTTCTTTGTGCTTTTTAGGACTTACCTCTAGAAATTTAGAAAGCATTTCCACACACAAAATTCCCAATAGTCTTTGCTGAGATTCACTGATTAAATATTACTTGTAAAATTATAGCTAGAAAATTTTCATAATTGAAGTTGAAATTGACCAATGGGTAAATGCTGTTAACTTTGTATTTTACTGCTTTTACTTAGCCAGAATACTGATGTGTAGAAACATACGTCATTATGTAGCTCTAAATCTTAATTTTCAGCCTTGGGAGAAGCTACTTTCTGATGCACAGTTAGTGACAAACTTAATTACTTTTAAGTTTCCCAATAAATATGACTTCTTAGTACCATATGTGTAGTCAAGAAGCACAAGTGTAGAATTACAAGATGCTACTGGATCAATCAATACAAATTCCATCTCTCTGGTAGTCTTTCCTTCTCCTAAAAGCAATTCTCCTGAAAGGAATATTCTTAAAAGGAATAGCATGTTACTATATAGGGGGAACCTTAATTTTCCAAACTGGGCCTTACGTAAAGAGTTTTCATTTTGCTTTGTAACCTTTTTTTAAACTTACTATTTGTCATTATGTTAATTTTATATAACCTTATCTCTTTACTTGATCATATTTAACACTCATATGCAATGATCAGTATTTTTGTTGAACTCTAGTAATATGTTATTAATGTCTATTTCCATTCTAATGAAATAGTGAATTTATTTTTGTGAATTTAATTTTTTAAATTATAATTTTAAAGGGCTTTATTTGCTCTAAAACTTATAGTTTTAAAATCAAAGTTCTTGTGAATGAGAGGAAGTTGTGTCAGCAAGATATTTTGCTTCCTTCTAGAATTTCTTGATTGTACAAAGTTGCATAAGAAATTAGAGATTGATATATTGAATAATTTATTGTTATAAATCAAACCTACAATCAAGAACTGTGTTTCACAGTAGACTTAGTATATGAAAGCAAAAGCCAAAAGCCTTTTTGATCAGAATTTGTTAATGCTCTGAATGTATGAATAAATGTCTCTATCATATGCGTGCATATGTGGTTGAAATTGGACTTGAATAGTATCTGTAAATGATCAAAATAAAAAGTTTTGAACATGAAGAGAAAGAGGAGAGTTCTAATTCATTAAGTTCTGCTCTTCTGAGGTTGCAAGAAGTGCTATTGTACGTATTTTTAGTACTGGTATGAGTTACCAGTTGCATCTACTTAATGTTTTCCACCCGCTGATCAAACAGACTTCACTGAAAAAAACTTATTTCCGATTCCTTCAAGGCTTCATATAAAAAATTTTGATGGATGAAAGGTAATGATGTTAAAAATTGCCCATGAAAGTAACTATCATTTGTTATTTCAGGAGTGGAAACGCCTGTTTTCATAATTAACCAAACAGACAGTAAATGTATACTCAGGGCTACAAAGGTTGAACCATTTTTTTCCCATGAGACATGAAGAAATATGAAAATTGCAGCTAATTCCGGGGGTGCTTGAGATTTAGGGAAGTACTTTACTTATAGATTTCTGCTGCTTTTAATATCAGAAAATCAAGTCTGACTTACGGTAATCCTGAAATCTGCTAAATGCATTTGTGCCTAGGAACTGTAATTGGTATGTTTCAAAGTGCAGAAGTATTTTCATTCACTTCACTACCTTTTGTCACCTCTTCAAAGAGCTGATTTGGCAAAACTACGAAATCGGTACATGCCATTCTCCTTTGGCTGTATGTGTTCTGATGGAATTTTACCTGAGCCTTTGCCACTGCAGCTTCTCTGACAGTTTTGTTTAAAACAGATTAGTGGCCTAACCATGCACTTCTTTGCTCGTAAAGAGTCAAATAGATTTGTTTCAGCAACAGAAGAGCAAATAAAAGCATGCAGGACTAATGGAGGACACTGATTTGTTTCTTACCCAATTTCAATATAATGAAGTACTTGTTTGGCTGGAATACTCAGAGAATATTCCTCTGTGCCATAACATTCGTAAGTCATTTCCTTTACGGCCTGATATCTTAGTTTCTTGATTTTGGCAAGATTTTCCCTGCATTTATTTTTCTTGCAGACTAGGTTTCTAAGCATATCTTATAAGGGTCTAATTTATATTTGTAAGCTGCAACCTCCAGTTACTGAAATAATGTAGTAAAGATAATTTTTTAAACGTCTTATTTTCTTGATCAGAAATAGATTCAACTCTTCTCTAAGACATCCAAATCTTAAAGTAAATCCCATCATTTTATAACTTTGTGTAATTAATTGCATCAAACAATTAAATAGTTTAGGATTTTTAAACAATAGAAGAAAATAAGATTAATTGTTTTTCTTTGGGGGGGGGGGGGGGGGTGGAGACAGGTGCTACATGTGCGATAATGAAGTCCCATATAATACTTCAACCCGACTGGGTCAGACTGTGGATTATGTTAGAAAACAAGTTTGTACTGGCTCATCACGTACAGGTAAGTAACTGTGGTATACATACGGTAAATGAGAAGTTCTCTTTAATGTAGGAGACAGTACTGTAAATCAAGAATGTACACCAAATTGGATTTAACTTTTGAAGCCTCTTATAGTAAACTAAAAAGCTAATTTCTTCTCCCTTTAAAAAAAAATATTAGAATTCTGATAGCATAAGTTACATTCTAGCCTGTGGACCTAGTTGGACCAGGATTTTGGTCAGTGTCCACTAAACTTTTACGGACCAGAAATATAGGAGTGGAAGGAAAAACATACAATTTTACTGTGACTTTTTTTTTTTTAAGTGTGACGTTCGGTTGTTCTGTGAGTGAGGAATTTACTTTCAGTGCTTAGAAGTGCTGTGTTTATTAATCAGTGTTGCTCAGTCTGTCTTGAGATCTGAAGGAAAATTGTCATTGGTTAAGGATAATTTTATTTGATTTTTTTTAAAGTATTTTGTAAATATTTGCGAATATATCAGCTGGAATGACTAAGTTTCCAGCGCATTTCCTAATGGAAGGAGTACACAAGAGTATTTGTCTGCTGGGTCTTGTACATTTAGTGTAGGTAGCTGCAGTGCATTTGTAATTCTCTAAAATAGCGTGTTGAGTGTGCAGTCTGTCTGCAAAACGTGGTTGTTTAAAAGGAAACAAACCCAGCAAAACTGGGCAGTTTCCAGAATGGCAGAACTGTTTTTGTACGAGGCATTTCCACTAGAAAACTTAAATGTCTGCATATCAAAATAAATGCTATAACTTGTGGCTATAAAAAATTCCAACACCATCCTATGCTTGAGTGAAGTCATAGCCCCTTGGGAAATAGATCACAACCATCCAGCAATGACAAGTGACTGTCTCTGAATATTTGTTCAGGAAGCAGCTGAGGTTTTCTCACAGGGACCAGCACCTTTGCGTGGTTTTGGTCAGTCTTTCCCAGATACGTAATTTCTCTGCATCTAATATTTGAACTTCGTATTGGTTGCCAACATTTTCTTCCTAGGTTTGAACTGGAAAACAGATGAATACCTGGGTGCAGTTGTTGTCTGTTTCAGGTGTTTCATCTGTTGTTGTCCATCCACTGGTTTCTTATCCATCTGCAAAGATTGTATTGTCCCTTCTCCTTGCTTTCTCTGAGTTGGCATTGCTTTCTTTTAAAGTTATTCTTGGCTCACAGCCCTGTTTATAATAAACCTGGTCAATAATAGACTGTGAAACTGGCAGAACCACTGTGAGTGTTACTCTGAAAATCATGTGGAATTCCCTTGTGATTTTGTTAAACAGGTCATTGAAATGTTGAGCTGTACACCAAAGGGATTTTGGGGAAAATATCTGTGTCTTGAAGAATATAAGCCTTCCTGTTTCATCTGTTTAGGTTCATGAAATTAGCGCCAGAATGCTTTTACAGTGGGATGCCTGTGCATCTCATTTCAGATAGTAGAGCCATGTCAAAAGGAATATTATCTCAGATGCCATCTTGTTGGATGTTGTATAAAGCCCTAACAGGAGTGAAATTTCTGATAACACATGCAGAGTTTCAGAGATTGTTGGCATGAATGGCTTGTGCGACAAGTGGCATGTTTAAATTGCATGCTGATCTGAAATGGCGTTTCAGAGGTTTCTTTTTTGTTGTTGGTTGGTTTGTTTTGTTTCATTTTTAAGTCTTGATGCTTAGACAGTTTAAGAACCTCAACAGGTAGCATTACATTTACACAATTACAGGATTAATTGTCGTATGTTTAAGTTTTAAACATCATAGATTGCTGCTTCTAGTAACTTTTTCCTAGCCCATTCCCTGTTACTGCATTAATATGTGGTGTGGTTTTTAATTATTTCAGTAGAAAAACAACAAGAGAACAAAGAATTTGAAAATAAAAAAGTAGAAAAAGACAGCAAAAATGAGCAAGAAAAAGAAGTCGCACTTAAAGAAGAGAATTGTCGTTCAAGTACTAACTCAGAAGTGACTGTGAAAGGACTTAGTAACTTGGGGAATACCTGTTTCTTTAATGCGGTGATGCAGGTACCGTACTTACTGCTGCTTTTAAAAAAATTTCAATAGTAAAAAAAAATTAAAAAAAACAAACAAAAAACAGCCCACAACAACCCTGCCCCCAGTATTTTACAATGACATAATTAGAATGTGATTTTTTTTTTTATCTGCCAAGAATGATGGGTTATTTTTAAAAATAGTGTGTTGGCCCAGACAAATATGAAGAAACGGAGCTGCAGGTTCAGACTTGCTCTAAGAGAAAAATACAACCAACTGCCTTGTCTTTGAGGGACAGCATCTTTTGCTGATGTAGATTAGGCGTGCGAACTTCCTAGTTTAGTAAATATAGAGTAGTCTGGCACATCATCCTTGCTGACCTCTTAGAATATCAGAGATTAATACCCAAAGACCGTGGGCGTTTATTGAAGCAAAAATGTCTCCCTCAGCAACAGGAAATCAAATAAAAATAAATATTAACAGGATGAGTGTATTGCATTGCTGTCTTGTATGTCTTACTCAGCTAAGAAGTGTTTGGATAGAATAAACTTGCTCCTTCGTGTGTATTAAAACTCACATGTAATCTTGGGCTTTTGGCTCTTGATACTGAAGCTTTACTTAAACAAAATTCCCACTGTACTTGCAGGTTTTAGTAGTGTTTGATTTTTTTTTTTAACATGTTTTAAACCAAGCAGATAATGCACACTGCATTTTACCTTTTGATTTTAGAAACATAGACTGTCGAAAGATCAGTCTGTAGAAGAATAGCACATTTAGGGGACACTATAGCACATATAGAAGACACTTGGAAGTCCCATTAGCTGTATGGAATGTACCTTTAACTGTTAAACACTGTTAAAATTTCCAGTGTGGTAGTTACCACTCTAGTTCTGTGTTTGGGAAAAATAAATTGCTGCTACTCTGGTTGGTACAAACTCCATGACCAATGCAGCTTAGCTACCCTTCCTCTTGCTCCACAGTTAACCAATATTTTTTTTTTCTTTTATGTTCTACAGAATTTATCACAAACTCCAGTCCTGAGGGAGCTGCTTAAAGAAGCTAAAATGCCTGGCACAACAGTTAAAATTGAGTCACCTGAGTTATCCATGGTATGTATGCTTCAACCTCCATAGTGTTTCTCCCCACCCTTCCAATCTGTTAAAGAAACAAGCAGTACTTGATTTAAAGCTGTTTCAGCTAAATACTAACAAGATTAAGATGTAGAATCAGTGGGAACTTCACCATTGACATGCATAAAGCTGCTTCTGAAGTAGGCAGAGGACACTCATTCAAAGTGAAAGTGCAGTGATTCAGTACTCTAACTATTAGATGTTATCAAAGGAGTACTTAAGTTATTATTATTAAGTCCAGTCCTTTAAAGGATGAAAATGTGTAACTTCTGATGTGGTGTCACTTCTCCAAATGTGAAATAGGAAACTAGAGGATGTCTTCAGTGCTAACTTAATGCGCCTGTCATTACAGTTAGGGATTTGGATGGGAAAGAAGGGTTGTGCATTTTAAGAAATTGTACTTTTTTTCCTAATAAGAGCAAGAAATCCGGAGTTGCAACTAAACAGTAAATGCTTAATGATTCTTAAGCCCAGTATTTTGGTATCACCTCATGAGAAACGAAATGTTGAATATTTTTGTCGAGGGTACGTATTGCCATTTTGTAATAATGTTTTCAAGAAGTTAAGTGTTTAGATAAGGAAAAACTTACTCCAGAACAATCTGTCACCAGACTAAGGCAAAACGATTTTGTTGCTTTTGTTTAAAACAGGAACCTCAGTTGATAAAACTAGATCAGCCAGGTCCTTTGACATTAGCCATGTATCAGTTCCTGACAGAAATGCAAGAGACAAAAAAAGGGGTCATCACTCCTAAGGAACTTTTTGCTCAGGTTTGTAAAAAGTGAGTATCTGTACAATTGCGTATCATAGTGAGTATGAAAAATCTTTGCTAGTTGTTTAAAAAGAAGGTCAGTTTTCTCCTTTTTTTTTTTCTTCTTGAGCTCACATCACAAATTATACAGTAACATTTGTATAATACTTAACAAGTTTTGAAAGAAAAGGATAAAGAGCAAAATACGAATGAAGAGAAGTAAAATGAAAGAAATTCAGGGACATATTCCGATTAGCTAGCTTCATATACTTAGAATATGTAGACACTTGTTTTTATATACATATGTGCTTGAGAATTTGTCCTGTTGTGCCTTCTATTAATTGTTTTTACTTTGTCTATCTCTTAAGTTCAGTTATACTTTACAATTATTATTTCATTTAATAGAGCAATACGATTTAAAGGTTATCAGCAGCAAGACAGTCATGAATTGCTTCGTTACTTACTTGATGGAATGAGAGCAGAAGAAATCCAAGTGAGTGCTAATTTCGTAGTTGCACCTTTCTTCTTCATACCCCAGACCAATAGTTTCTCTTCTGCTGCAGGGAGAAAGAACGGTCTTTCTGAGAGAAGTCAACCTCTGTAGAGTAGTTTGTGCTGCCCATAGCACTTATGTGAAGCAGATTATAGACAGAGCTGTAGAACTGTCAACCTCTAAGCAGTGGGGTGTGAAGGAGCAACCATGGGTATCGATATTTTCATTTAACAAAACTATTCAAAGAAAGAAGTTTGTTTGTGGCCTATATCTCTTACATATGTTGCACACATTGTTTAATTTTTTAAGGTAATGATATTTTCTGCTTTTTTGGAAAGCAGTGTAGTGGTTATTCTCTTTGCTTGTCTAATAAAATTAAGTAGAAACGTTAGTTTTGCTTGCTCTACAGGTTTTTTGTTAATTCAGCACTTCTAATACAGATGTCTGTTGTCCTTCAGAAATAGATTGACTTGTCCAAAACTTCTACAGAAAAAGTGGGTTTGGAGTACGTGTACTCACCCTAAATAATGTCCTTTTGTCTTAATTTTTGAAATGCCTGAAAGTGTACTTGTGGAAATTCCTTTTTTTTTTTTTTTTTGACAGTTTTATTTGGGAAAGTATTTAATCCTTAGACTGATTTTGTTGTATACTAATTGCAAAATTATGGTTGCAAGCTTGCTTCTTGGTTGGTTATTTGTTTAATATCCTCAGGAACCATTGAGTGTCTCTACAGGCATTTGTGTTGTTTGTATTGATTCTCTTAATTGGTGAAGATTAGACTTTTTTCTCCACCTGAAATATTTTGTAAAATGAACTTGTTAACTGAATCGGTTTAGGAAATTTTACAGTGTGTGTTTGTTTTGAAAATTTCAGCAAATAAGTGTTGGAATACTGAAGACGCTGACTGACTCTGACAAACAAAATGAAGAACTTAAAAAGAAAATTAAAGGTAAGATACATGTTACTGATGTTATGATAATCTAGAATCTTCTGTTTCACTGAAGTATATCAAATAACACTAATAGTGTCAACTAAAAGATACATGTTTAATTATAGAACTTTAAGCCATCTCTTGAATATGTGTATATCTAGGATATAAGCCTCAGTAGTGTCAGTCTATATAAATGTCTTACTGAACTTCGTGGCATTTCCTTCTTAACAGTGTAAGAGAGAGCTGATTCTGTAGACATTGTACGTTAAAATATGTTTGTGTAGTGTTTAATCATTGAAATATTATGTAAGAAAATATCAGCACACGAATATAATGACTTATTCAGTCCTAGTCCTAATAGTCCATTGTTATTTAACAGTGGTATGAAAAAAACCAAACAATGAACAGAATAATTTTTAAACTTTTCAACGTGACGTAGGTTAGAAGATGAAGAGCAAGTTTAAATTCAGACCACATGCTACACTGAAAATATGACTTGAGGAAATTGGTTTGTTCATAGGGTGGGTACCTGTACAGACAAAAATTGGCGCTTGTTTTTTAGGTTCAAAGATTTGTTTTTAGTTAAGTCCTGAGAGAAAACAGGAACTCTTAGGGGGATGCAGTATTTCTGAGAAAATAGTGAAATGCATTTGAGTTGAGAAAGTGGTAAAGGTGTTGGTTCAGTTGAGCTGTCTTCTGCAGATGTTTTTTTGCTCCCATTTGTTTGATACACAGAAGAATCTTAATTTAAGAATCTTGCTGTACTTCCTGAGGAGACTGGAACAGGCAACACGTTCCATCATCCATTTTGCATACTGTATTCTCTTTTTTTATTTGGTATGCTGTAACAAAGTTGGCTGCCAGTGTATTATATGTAATATTATTAACTTTACTGTATACTTTGTCAATTCGCAGAATATGAAAAGAAAAAGGGAATACAAAGTTTTGTAGATCGAATCTTCGGTGGAGAATTAACCAGTACGATTATGTGTGAGGAATGCAGAACCGTAAGTAAACTGCCTGCTCTGAATAGCCTAGAGTATAATTTGATATGATCTGCAGGAGAACCCCAAAGTAACTGTATGTAGAAATAAGTGAAATTGGAGAGGTTTGCTTCAGTTAATACACTTCTAAGAGTTGACTAGCTGCATGCTTTTCAAAGAGGGACATGGTTTGGCTGGTATCTTTCTTCCCAAGTACCTTTCAGAAGCCTTCCAGAAAAAGAAGTCAGCAACAGCAAGCTGCCTTAGCCAGAAGAATTCACTCTCAGGTTCCTAGTAAACAACTTTGTGGTACAAATTGTAGAGTGAATGAATTGTTCTGCTACCAGAACAATTACTGCCCAGGGGCCTTTTCCTTTTTCATCAGATGATCAGGTCTTTCCCTTTCTCACACTGAAATGACCATGGGATTGCCAGAATAGTTAAGCAAGAAGGCACTATTGGGATAATGCACCCTGAGTATTAGTGAGTGGGCTAGATTAATGTCCTGATTGCGGGTATCAATCTCATGGGCCCTAAGTTGGGTTCTCACATTTTAGGCCACTAGAAAACTGAAATGTGTAGAAGTATTTATTGCTTATTTCTGTGGTAATATGACTGCTAGATTTTGGTTGTGGATAGTTGTTTGTGAAGGTAGATGAGCTGTTTTTCACATTTGTATGCACTGATTGCAAACAAATCTGCATACAAATAAGCTTATTGACAGCAAGCCAGCCACTTCCAAACAAAATTAAACTGGACTCTTGAATATTCATTTAAAGGTATCTTTGGTCCATGAGTCTTTCCTTGATTTGTCGCTTCCTGTACTAGATGATCAGGTAAGAAGTTGTATGTGCTTGCTTTTTGGCTTAGTTTTTGTTTGCTTATATGAAAACAGCTTTATGTAATTATTAGATAGTTAATTTATGCATCTTGTTAAATGTCTCATTTGAAAGTTAAAATTATAAATTTGCCCAGAAAGATAGAAAATAAGATTTTCCTGAGAGTCATTTTTGTAAATTGCAGCTCATAAATTGTTTCTGGAAAATCACCGATGGTCTGTTAATGATCTTGCTGCTGTGTCAGTTAATGTTTCTAATGTAGAGATTGGCTTAGGGGATAATCTAATATGTTCCAATGTTGTCTCACTGTTGTAGAAGACTGAGTTGCGAAGAACAGTATTTCCCAATTCATCTTCACTGTGGTAAAACTGAACTAAATTGCATGACAGTGATGGATGCCTGGTGGTTGCTTGAATGCTTTTTTTTAGAAAAATTTTTTTCATCCTTTTTTCTGCACTTAATGCCAAAATATTTCTCATTAATATTCACGTTATTGACTAAAGTTTGGTAGGATAGTATGTGAATACTTATTTGATCAATATTGGTTTATTTGATAAATGTCTAGACACTCAAAATACTTGATCTGCTTTGTGTTTCATATTGATAATCTGTGTATGTAATTTCAGATTTGTTATGTAGCATGGTTCACACAAACAAATGAGTAAATATTAAAATGAACCCCCCCTGGCCAAAGGGATCATATGTCTTCTGCAGCGAACAAATTTAATTTTAGCAGAACAAATAAATTCTGTGGCAGGCAGTTCAACTGCAAATGTCTCCACTTGTGTAAAATGTTACTCTGCAGTGCATTTAATGAGATTTACATCTGTTAGAGCCAAAGGTAATGTTGCCCCTTTACAGGTTCGAAATTTGTCCTTTGATAGCCTTAGTTTTTCATAATGTTTAATTCTGCGAGTCATTGTTTCACTTGGACTCCCTCTGGAGTAAGACACCTCTTCAGTAAACATCAGGATGGCATAAACAAGTTAGTTGTATTCTGTAGTGACTAGAATATGAGCTGAAAACTCGGATAACATTTCATCCTTACAGTTTTCTTTGGAATACTCTTTTGTTATTCAGGACAGTAACACCTCTGGTTGTTTTGTGGCTTTTTTGTTTTTTGTAGAAAGTAAAAATTACAAATGAGAGAAACATAAAAGAAACCAAAGAAAAGGAATCTGAAGATGAAGAGGGTCAAAACAATGACTGTTATCTTAAGCAGAGAGATGAGCCCCCTGGTACAAGTAAGCACCTTCAGAAAAAAGCAAAGAAACAGGCCAAAAAACAAGCCAAGGTTTGTTTTCATAAGTATTTCACTTCTATTAATGAAGTGCTTGCAATTTCTGGTAAAACAAATTCTTTTTGCTTCCTCAGTTTAGATGAAGGAGGAGACAGCTTAGAATTTCTCCTCACTTGAATGCACAACTGAAAAGACCAATTGTATCTACGTCTTTGCTATTAAGAAGTTACATGTTCTGTTAAGAGTTGCTGTGCTAGGAATAAGCTAATATCCAGAGAAGTGTGCATTTTATGTTGCCTGTCTGAAGCAGCATTAATTTGTATCAGATAGCTGTTCTCCAGTCATTGATTGCAAGAATTTTCACAGAACTTTAGAATACAGACATAAGAAAGGATCAGAAAGATATAAAGGGAATCATTAGTTTGGTTTTGGAGATACTGTGTAACAAGGAGCAGTGGAAGCTACATCTGAGTAAGGATGAATTTGGTATTGGTTGAAATGATCACTTGTGATCACTACATCATAGATTATTTTCCTCCTTCCTTGCCCTTCTCATCTATGGCATGCTGCCAAAATTTTGATAAAGAACTGTTAAGAAATGCTAAACATCATTTAAGCTTGATTTGGTTTTTGTGTTTCTGTGTGTTATGTTTTCCAATTTGCAGAGCCAGCGCCGCCAGCAAAAACTTAAAGGAAAGGTGCTTCACTTGACAGGTATCTGTGCAACTGAACAGTCAGAAAAAGATGTCGAGTATAACCAAGAATCAGATGCAGAAATTAACTCTGAAACTCCTGATGTGAAGCAAGAAGAAGAATCATCAAATAATTGCAAAGACAAGTGCTTAATTCCAAAAGACTTGAATATACAGGGAAATAGCACAGAAGTTCAGACCGTGCATGAAAATACAGGAAAGCCAGAACAAGAGTGTGTAGAAAATGAATCTCTCATGGATGTCCCTATGGAAGACTTAGATTCACCTATAAAGTTTGTCAATGGCCTTGACAACTTATCTTCAAAAGATGAGGATGACGAAAATGAAGATGAGGAAGAGCTTGCTACTGACTTTTCAAAACTAGACTTGGATGCCAGTGCTGAATCTGATACCTTAGATGACCGTCGAACAGTTTCCATTAAGACGTGTGAAGTATCGACTGAAGATCCTGAAACAGCATTTTGTACTCTTGCAAACAGAGAAGATCTGAACCTGGAAGAAGGTTCAGTCTATCACTGTTTGTATCAATTTACCCGTAATGAAAAACTTACTGAGACCAATAAACTACTCTGTGATGTATGTACACAAAGACATAATGGACCAAAGAACAACATAAAAAGTATGAAAAATTACCTTTTAAAAGATGGGTGGGTTGGGGGGAATATGTCCCTAAAGTGGTATTTGTACAACTTTAATTTGGATCAGTTGAACTAGTATTTAGTGGGTAGGTTGTGAGAACCTCTTTCATGCAGATTAGTACAAGTAAGTTCTTCGTTGAGCAGAATAGTAGGCTCACAACGTTGGGTACAGAATACTACAAAGCTGAAAAATAAATGAGCAAAGGCGAGTGGGTTGGGGGGGAGGGAAAAGGCATTTCAACCTAAAAATTCATGATGTGGCTGAATGTAGGGAGCACCTGTGTAGCAGGAGACTTTTCTGTTCTTTCCTCAAATGTGAAAATTCTGCTGTGACAGTCACGGGGAAGTCATGTTGGTGTTTGCTGAAAAGACCAATGAACGCTGCATCCAACTGCTGATTATGAGAGTAGTAGAGAAGAAGCAAGAATTTATCCCGCTTGTGCTGTCACTGCTCAGATGTGGTGTGAGTGGTTACTTTTGTGAGATAGGATCTGCAAGGTGGCAGCTGTTGTACAGTTCATCGTTTAACACGGTGTTCAGTTTCTCAGATGTTGTAGTAGATGACATTATGACAGTCAAAGTAGTGAAAATAAATTCTTTGTAACGTTTGTTTAGATGTTAATCATTGGTAGCTTTTCTTTTGTGCAGGTGAAAAGAAGTATGTTTATACTAATGCCAAAAAACAGATGCTAATCTCTCTTGCTCCTCCAATTTTAACTCTTCACTTAAAGAGGTTTCAACAGGTAAGTAGTAGGCTGATATTGTAAAAATGTGTATGTATATAGTATCAGTTTAATATGTATATATGCGCATAGTACTAGCTTAACTTAAAACTAATGTTAGCTTATTTTAATTCCCTATAAGCCTGTTTGGGTGTGTTTTTCCCCAAGGATGGGAAACCATTGGTGGGTAGCATTGGTTTTTGTGGTCTTTGAGGAGTTGGGGTGTGTTTTCCTGAAAGAATCTTCCACTAGTTATCTGGAAGACACTGTTTTGTAAGCTTATTTGCAATATATTCCCTCACTATTTTTATTGCTTACTGTGTTAAGCAGTATCTTAGTATTAATTGTTTCCTGCCACTACAGCAGTTCATGGACAGATAGAAGAGGATCCCTTACTAAATGAATGTGACAAAAAGGTCATCAGAATTGGAGAAGAGAGGATTCTGAGCCTTAATGAGGGGGAAGGGGGTGGGAAGGGATCAATGGAAAGCAATGTGACATAAGTCTTACTTACAACACCCAAGTAAAGTGCTTTACCTTTTTTCCGAGTTGTAGGAAAATTTTTAATTCAGGGCTTTAGCTTTTCAAGAAAGAAAGAGGAAAGACATGGCCTTGGGGGAGAGAGTATTGCCTCTTCTAAATTTAAAGCTCTTTGGTATTTTGATCAAAATACTTGAAAAATGAGGGAGGTGACTTTAAGTAGATGAAAAACGATTTTACAGAGAAAATGGGATTGTGTAGCCTGTTCCAAGAGACTGTAACATGATTAAGGAAATAACATGTCATCTTCTCCTTTTGTTTTTCCAGTTTGATACTGGAAGATTATTTGAATAAAGTAGAAGTTACCTCAGTTTTGACAATATAACATTAGATCCTCAGCATACTACAATATCTCAGAAGCAAGAGGTGTCCTCATAGTTACATAGGTACATTGGAGCTGATTCTTTTTCCACTTTTTCTACTATTAAGTTACCATAAGAGTGAGCTGAAGAGCCATCTTGTGTTCCAGTGCAGCATGTGAGGGTGAGGAGGTATGCTGGAAAACCTTGAGCATTGGAGGAAAAAAAACTGTGTTGCATTTGCCCAGTTTTGTGTAATATAAAACTAATTTTGTATTTTTGAAACTTGAACCTGAAACATTTAGTAACTAAGCATGGTTTTAATATGCTACCTTTTAACAATACGGGGTTTCCTGTACTTTGTCTGTTTAAGGCTGGATTTAATCTACGGAAGGTTAACAGGCATATCAAGTTTCCAGAAGTGATAGACTTGGCTCCTTTCTGTACAGCTAAATGTAAAGTAAGTGGCAAAACAATTAGATTCTCCTTTCCCATGTTCAAATGTGCTTTCACAGTTCAGTTGCGTAGCAGAATCTTTGCAGAACGCTTGTCAAGCTTCAGTTATTTTGTGCGCTAATACAGGATAACTTGCAAGTGCAACTTGTACTTGTCAGTGTACTTCTGCTGATCATAGCTGTAGAGCCTTGTGTGAATCTGTAATGACCAGATTCCCTTTTGTCAGCAAACAAAGCAAAACAAAGAGTTTACATTCTAGTCTTGTTTAAAATCCAATACCTGACTGAACTACCTGAATTTCTTCCTTTTATAGAACGTGGCTGAAGGGAATACAAAAGTGTTGTACTCTCTCTATGGAGTTGTTGAACATAGTGGAACAATGAGGTCTGGGCACTACACTGCTTATGCTAAGATGAGAAGTATGAACAACCACCTCTCTGATCTTGTCCTCCGAGGACAGTCTCCTCAAGGTAAATAATTAGAAATATTTTACAAATTATTTCTTACTGCAGAACAGTAACATGATTGATTGCTTCAATTGTTTGTAATAACTTTTACTCCTAAATTCTTCCTTTCACAGCTTTAGAAACTGAACCAGTAAAAGGGCAGTGGTTCCACATCAGTGATACCCGTGTACAAGCCGTGTCTACATCAAAAGTGCTGAGCTCACAAGCCTATCTCCTGTTCTATGAGCGACTGCTCTAGCTCCTCTAAGAAGCCTTCTTGTATGTGCAGCCATCTTCAATTGGTCTGAAAGGAAGCAAAGACTTGCAAAACACGTTAACATGTTTGATCTACTGTATACAACTGCAGGAATATACTTTATGCTTCTTAGACACACTGACAAGTGGTTAACTTATACTTTTCCAGTGTTTTCACTACTTTTAAATAAAATATTTTTCAAAACTAGGCTTTGAACTTCAGTTGAGTAAATTTCTGTGTTGGCACAGACAAGCACCTACTACTTTTAGATGTATAGCACTTGTAGGAAACTTTGCATCTCTTTCACTTTAAGGGACTGACTGTAATTTTGAACTATAGTTATCTATCATCTGTTCTATATGTATTTTAGAACTGGGTTCAAAGCGTAAGAAGCTGTTTCTTCCTACACCAATTCAGGATCAGATCTCTTTCCACTGTCCAAGAGAGGAGCCCTCAGTTTGCAAACTCTCTAGGAATTCTTTTGCAGGGGAATCTTATGCTGGTGTTTTGGCAAGGCTGAGAGCTCAGATCTCTCTACCTTTTGCTACAGCTACTCTTGCTTAGTCTTTCTGCACTGGAGGGGTAAAAAAGTCCTGCAATTACTTGTAACTTTAAATTTCTCCACAGGCTAGGCTTCACACTGGGTTTCACATAAATAAAATCTTGGCTTCTCCATGCTAGAGCAGCAGCTGTTTACATTCAGTGCATTTTTCACAAACACTTTACTAAGAAAATGGGAGTGTTACATCTTCTTATTACCCTTACAGTCATCAACAATACCCCTTGTGCAGCTGACTAGATCAGTATGCCAATCCTTCTGAAAACTTGCTGAGTTTATTTTTCAGCCACACCAGCAACCAACTATGAAGTGAGCAGTAGCGTAGCTGTTGTAGGGCAGCCTTATTTAGTCATAAGATAGTTCCAGGCTTGATTTAGCCTTCCCCTCCCTTCTGGCTGTGAACTAGAGTAGCACTGGCAAGAGTAATAAAAGGATTAATTATTGAAGGGGCTTGAATTTCAAGTGCAGTTCTTTCAAGCTACTCTTGAGACACAAGCTGTTTATTTTCCAAGAAGAATCTTAATGGGACTTCAGTTGAAGATTCCAGCAGTCTGCATCATGCTAGCTCTTGGTCCTCAGCATTTATTTTTAAGGCTGTTAGACTGAGATGCAGTTCACTGCTGTCAGGCTGCCATTTTCAGAGAATGGAGACTCTTGAAGGGTGAGGATGAAACGCCTGTAACAAAAATGAATGTAGGTCTGGACCACAGACTTGCACCCTACTTAATTATTTCACTCCTTATGGGACTTTACACTCAAATGTTGGGTAAGGAGCACAAGGAGCTGCCACAATTACATGATGCTTTCCTGAAGTTATGAGCTGCCTGCTCTTGGTCAGTACTGGGTGCAGGTATCAAGATGGTGGGGTGGGCTGCAAATGTGGCCTCTGTGAGGAAACACCAGGTGTTCTGGTGCTGGACACAGCCAGCTCTGATAGGCCCATGGCATGGCACAGCTGCGCCCCTCAACCAAGAGGGTGGCACCTTGGGGAAAGCCTGTGTAAGAAAGGGCAAAACACAGCCCTGGAGTAAGGGGGAAAGTGTGAGAAACAGCCCTGGGTGGAAGAGACGGAGCTCCAGGAACCTGAGTAAGGATCTTCTACAGCCCCTGAAGAGAACACACTGGAGCTGGTTGTCCCCCTGCAGCTCATGGAGAGGACCATGCTGGACCTTCACACTGCAGCTGTGGAGGCCCCCAGGCCAGAGCAGGTGGATGTATGCCTGGAAGGAAGCCACAGCCTTTGGAAAACCATACAGGAGCAGCTGTTCCTGATGGACTCTAACCTGTACAGAGGATCCCTGGGCTGAAGCAGCTCATGAAGGACTGTAACCTGTGGAATGGGAGGAAGGGAAAAGTGTGCACAGAAAGGAGGCATAGAGAGGAGCTGTTATGGACTGAACCCAGCCCCCCTTCCCCACACCACACCACTCGGGGCGGGGGGAACAGGCAGGAGTCAGAAATGGAGGAGTACAGCTGAGCCTGGAAAAAAACAGGAGATGAAGGGGAAGGTAGTTTAGTTCTTGTTTCTTATCCTCCAACTCTTGTTTTTAATTGCCAATAAATGATTTTCCACATGTTGAACTTGTTTCACATTAGGCAGTAATTGTTAAGTTATCTCCTCATCTTTATCTTAGAACCATGAGGTTCTTCTACTTATTTTCCACCACATCCACACAGTATCATCCCCCCAAAAATGCCTGCATATTCACCTACTGGGAACAACCATGTCATGCTAAGTCCAAATAAAATGACAGCTAACATTTTAACAGCGAGTATGTTTATTGAAGTTTTTGAAGTTCTGCACTCCATTGGACACAGTTCATAACTTAAAGGCAACAGAGCAAACCACTGTGACAAGCTCCAACTGGAATATTAAAAAACTCACAGAATCACATCACTTAAGAATTAATTGTTCAATCATTTTGGTCTTCATCCCAGTCTTTCTTTCCAGAGGGAGGTTTAGGGCCACCAGCTGGTTTTGCCATAATGATCTTGAAGATAACAGGGAAGGAGAAAAAGACAAGGTTAGAATCAGACTCTCACTCCACTCCTACTTACAGCCATATGATGCTGACTGTCAACATTCACTAAATTCATGCACCAAGCCAGTGAATATTATCCATCTAAACTGAGATATTCACAAATTATTTTTTCCTTGAAAATGGCAGATGCTGAGCTCTGATATACAAAAAAGGGCTTCTACCTCATTTTTGCATGCAAATTAAAACTTCAGTTAGTCTACAAAAGTGAGTGCTTAAACAGGCTGCGTGGTTTACAGGATGCAACATCACACTTTAAAAGCACGAAGTCCACTACTCCTACCATGTTAAAGGCTCATTTTTTGCACTTGCTACAGCGACAAGTAAGGTAGAAGTGCACTTGTCATCCCTTCAATTAAAATTTTGCTTCAGGAGTACAATGCATTTGCAAAATATAGCAATCAGCACACATAAGACAACAGTGTTATGTGTCCTAAGGAAAGATATCATCTGCCATGTGCTTGTCAATATATACATGCATGCACTCACACACAAATACCTCTCTGCTAGAGAAACAGAGATTACTGCATACTATTTTTCAGGCTCATCTTTCCAGTCATCCTTATCCCAATGTCCTTGTTGCTTAGGGGCTTTTGGACCACCTGCTGTCTTTGCCATAATAATCTACAGAAATTTTACATGCAAATACATTTTTGCTGAAGTTCCACAAAACATCTAAAGTTAACATTTTTTTCATTAAGATTGTAACCTCTATTTTCCCTAGAAGTTGGATTTTCATGTAAAAACAATACATGAGAAAAGGTTTTTTGTGTTAAATCTTCTTCCAACAAAAGTTACAACAACTTTCTGGATTTGAATATCTACTGTCAAATCTTAAAAAAAAACCAAACATTAATAGTGCTCCTATGGAAGCAGCAACATTGCAACATTCCAAATTATGAGCTCTTGAACAAACTGCTTCCTGACTTTCAGAAATAAACAAACCACATTTTCAAGTATCATATTTTTATGCTTTCCATTCCCAGCAGATTCACATATTGTGCATCAGTGTTATGCAAACCAAATTAAAAGGTTTCTGTTCAGCACTCAAAATTACTTGTAAGCTTACCTGGTCTACCCTTAGGACAGTTACTGCCGCATTTGTAGCTAGCTTGATACCCCAGAATTTGCCAAGGTACGTATCTAAAACACCAGCTTCCAACATATCCTTCACAGCAGCAGCTTCAGCCTATCAGACGGGGAAAAACATTATTCAATACTTTCTCAGGCTTCTAGCTAGCAGTTATTGGGTTTTCAACATCACAAGCTTAGAACAAATTATCATTTTTCTGATTTCATCTTCTCTCTTCAGAAAATCTTAATTCCTAATCCATTAGCAGAAAGACAAAATAATTACTAAAGACTTATCTATCACACTGGTTCAGTATCTCACTTTATCTCCTGCATAAGGCCACTATACTACATTGAATTTAACTGCCTGCTGACGAAAGAAAACACTTCAGTATTACAATTCTGAGATGTTAATTCTTCTAGACTGTGTAACAGATCTTCAATGATTTAAATTAATCTATAAATACTTCATACTGATAGAAGTACCTTTAAATATAACTCTGTATCAAAGAGCACCAAGTAACATGAGACTATTTACCTCAATATCAAATCCAACATTTTTGTTCCCTTCCTGATGCACAGCATAAAGTTTAGAGATGACCTCATTAGCCTTTACTCCAGAGTTTTCTGCCAGTGCTCGAGGAATGGCTTCAAATGCCTCAGCAAACTTCTTGATGGCATACTGGTCAAGCCCAGGACAAGTCTGAAGTGAAGTTGAAAACCACATCAGCATTTCAAAAATCTTAAGATAGGGAGGTATTTCCCCCCCCATTTTTTATTGATTTATATGCACGAATACATATACATAGTTTGGTATAAAATATTATGCACCTATTTTTGTAAGTCACATACATAATTAAGTACATATAGGTGTATATATATTAAAAAGAAAGTCAAAGTGCCCATTTGCTGTACCTCTCCATAAGATGTGATCTGCTTGGCCAATTCGATCTCTGTTGCACCACCTCCAGGAACAAGACGTTTATCCTGTGAAAAGACCACCCAAAATGCCAAGTCTTGCTTAAAACATCATAAAAATTTCCACATTTTAGAATTTATTTACTCAAGAACACAACAGAACTTTATCCCACACAGACTAAGAACCAGCTTCAGAACAAACATGCATTGTAAGGGAAATTTACCAGATTTTACTAGTTCCAAATGTCTTTGAAGAAAAATAGCTTATTTTGCAAAAAAGGAAAATAACAAGGCAGTGGTTTGGTTTTCTGATGGTTTTTTGTTTGTCTTTTTCTAAAAAGTTCTTTCAACTCTTTGCCTACTAATACTAGAACGCCTAGATTTTCTGATCTTTTCCATTAACTTTTTGGGAAATATCATTCAGGAAACCAATCTACTGTACACTAAGTTTAATATGTCAACAAGCATCACAAACTGTTGGGGTGTTTTTGTTTTGCTTGTTTTTTAATTAAGCATTTTGTATATCCTTTTGCAAACCAGCATCCACTCAAGAACTCCCAGCCTTTTAAACAGAAAAGTAATCATCATGTATCAGAAGTTAGGACAACTCCTGGAGACAATCATAAATGCACCAGCTATAGCTGGTGCTTTAAATCAGTGTGCGTGTACTGGTATAGACAAGGCATTATTTGCATTCCAGGCAAATACACAAATGTTTCCTTCTGCATTAAAAAAAAATGCAGGAAAAGGAAAGAAGAATATTCAAGTCCACAAAAGCTGCTCAGAAAAAACTCAGAAGGAGTTCTTCCTTCTGTAAAACATATCTGCACTATGATGTGGAGGAAGCATGTCTTGTCACCAGTGAACTGGAAATTAAGTTTGCAACCACTCAATTCCTCCAGATCCCCAGTGACAAACAAACCTATCTAGCTTTTCTTCTGTGCCTGGTTTCCAAGGAACATTACAAAACTTTTAGAGAAATTGTCAAAGAGTTGATTGCCATTAGAAAGCAGTAAAAATAATCTACCTTCAAGGACTCACCACATTACCGGAAAATTGAGTGCAGCACATGCTGATCACCATCTTTTATGTACACTGTATTCACAAGGATGTCAGCAGCAGTCTTCTCTAGACAGCCCTCTACACCTCAATCCTACACAGCCTTCTCTGCACTTCAGGAAGGCTCCTAAGCTGGTAACGTAAATATCTGCTACAGCCTTTGTAGCAAATGAGCACAGGTGAAGCATGAGCCTTGCCTCAAACTGATCCATAGCTGTTTTGATAACTGAAATGTTCTGAATACTTACCCTTGTGAGTGTTTTGAAAGTATTTACACCATCATCCACTGCTCTCTCTATGTCATCCATCAGATTATCTGTAGATCCACGAATGAGTATAGTTGAAATAGCACCATCTTCCTTTTCTGTTCAGACAGACACATGCATTACTGAATTATGTTTGTTAGATGTAAAACACGTATGAACATCGTACTTTCAGAATAGTAGCATTAGAAGTTCTACAGAACATACATACCATGCTTAAAGACAACAACTTGTGTATCCCCAACCTCTGATAAATAAACACTATCGCAGTGACCCATTTCTTCTAGAGTAGGGGGAGTCTGGAAAGAAAAACAAAAGAGCTAAAAGGTGAACCTGCTCATCACTTCTCTCCCTTCTACTCCTCATTTCAGAGGTCCATACCAATCTGGGTAGGGCTGTTGCACCAACAGTTTTGCACAGTCTTCTCAGATCCCACTTTGAGTTCAACCTTTAAAAACAAAAACAGTTTTTCTATTAACAAGTTTTCAGAAGAAATGTTAACACATGTAAGTGCACTCATAACTTGTTAGTATTTTGTAATGAAATTTTGTATCAAAATTTACTGCACAAGTTATAAAATCCACTCATCTATTTTTTTCAAGCTAAAATTATCTATTTTCAGGGATGCTATGCAAAGACTTATTTTCTAAGAATCTAAAAACAAGGAAGTAGTTCAAATACATGGAAATTATCAAACATCATCTTCAAGCTCATAAAACTGTAACTGATCTTTACAACACCTCTATAACAATCCTTCTTTGTTATGCAAGAGATTAGGGCATCTTGCTCCATTTCCAGAAGTTCAAACTTTTTGGATACCATCAACAAAGTTACAGCTTTCAACAAAGGACCACTTATTTGTGTGAGATGCGAGAGCTGCTGCTAGTAATTGGACTTTGTGGTTTGCAGAATGTATTTCAAGAACATACAAACCTGCTTTATTTATAGGTAAGAATATTTAAAGCCCACAAAAATGACAGAAAATTATTAAGAATTAGTTCAGCCGTGCACCAATACATTAGTGATGCACAGAGGTGTTTTTCATCATTGCTAAACCATCACATGAGGACTGTGACCAGGAGGAACCATTATGTTAGGTCTTATGTGCCTTTGAGGCCACATGCCTCTACTAAATCCTTGATTTCAGTTGTGCTATAAAGCCAATTAAACCAGAATAACAGTACCATATACACAAGATACTCCCCAATTAGCTGTCAAATAGAGGTGAAATACTACCAAGAAACAACCAAGCTGCAGCTCAGATTTTGGTCTACTAGAAAAGCAAAGAACCTGCAATACTCTTGTTTCTAATCGGTTGAGAGGCAAGAGACCATATGGCCAGTACATTTCATAAATGTGGTAGATCAAACATTTTTATGCTCTTCTAGTACTTACCTGACTATCATAAGACTGTATTTGTTAGCATAATGAAGTGCCATGTCTGCCACTTTGCCACCTGTTACTACTACATTTGCACCACTATCAGCAATAGCTTTGACTTGCAAATCCATTAGATTTTCTTCTCCCTTACTGAAATTCATCAGTTCTTCGGCATTCTTTATAAGTACAGTGCCCTAGTAAAACACATATTTTTATTAATTCCACGCTAACTACACACCTGCAAGTTTTTGACAAACCAACCTGTCCATAAACCTCAAGTCATCCTGTTTTATAATACTACCACCCTTCCCAGGCACTGGGGTAAAACAAGTCAAAAAAGGGCAGTTCTAGCATTTCTAGACAACCTAGATGTTCAGACATTCTAGCATACTGTTTGGCTCAAATAACCCAACAAAGCCCCAGCCCTAAAAACCCTGTAAAGCAAAATTAGGTTCAGACATTTTTCTATGAACTTTTTTTAAACTAATGAACTCAATATTAACAAAAATATCTCAATCACCAAGTGTCAAAAATATTTTTAGTTACATCTAAAAATAAGAGCACATGAGCATAAATAGATATATAAATTATTTTGAGCTTCTACATACCTTAGTTTCAGTTATCATACCATCAAAAGGGCAGGAATACACAGCTATTTTTGCATCTTTGACAGAAGTAACATCTCCTTCAGTTTCTTTTTTAAAAACCATGCCATGCAGTACAGAGGAAGCAGAAATACCAGCACCCTGAAAGGAAAGAAATGGAACAGGGGAAAGTCATATTATTGATCATTTATTGTTAGAAAGCTGCACTACCTTTTATGAAAAGCAGTCCTTACATTCATTTGAATGTAGCAACCTAAATTTTCATTGCAGCACAAAGAAATAAGACTTAAGCTGATTTAGCAACATCGAACTCTGTCCTACAGGTTCCCATTTTAAGATTAGCTGGTGGTTCAGGTTAAGGCCCATGACATTCATTTTCTGTGCTCAACTTGTTATGTATTTATTAGCAGGGGAAAAAACAGGGAAACTTACAGTAGATATAAACTTGTTCCAATCCTACATGCCATACTGAGGCCTAATGTTCCATTGAAAAAAGAACACAAGATTAGACTGCCACATTTCCACCAGCCTGCATTTTAGCCTAATATTGTGACTGCTTCTACAACAAAGATGAAACCAACATCCCTGCATATAATTGTTAATGTATATGATTTAGTGTAAACTTTTAAATATTCACGATTTTTGTTTCTGAAAGGTGCTATGGAGCACTAAACAAGGAATGGACCAATTTCCCAAACCTACTAGGCATGCTACAACACAAAATTAGAATAGAAAAGGTCCTTTCAAGTTCAAGGATCTAAAATTAACTTTCATTAAACTTTTTACCTTAATAATACAGTAAAGCTAGCTACTACCAACTTACCACAATTTTGCACACTCTGATATTGTCAACGTTGAAATGACCAGAATCGGGAAGAATAGAAACTGTCCGGGGGAAGAGAAGAAGCAGAAGAAGAAAAGAAAAAAAGAAAAAAAAAAAGAGTTTTTGTTGCTTAATGAATAAAGTACAAGAATTACACTATAAACAATGCCTGGAGTTTTTCTGAAGTACTAGAATTCATTAGTTTGAGATGCATACCTAAATTTAAGGCAATTATAATCTGCTAATAACTTGTACCAAGACAGAGGTTATACAGTCTGCTCAGTTAAAGTAAGTCTGACCCACAATATTTTGAGAAAACACTTAAACTAGACATGAAAGTTTTTTCTTAGAAATCTGAAGGGAGAACACAATTCAACACAACTACAGTATTGCTTCCATTGCTCTGTGTCTGAGACCAGTAACAGCTTATCTGAAGCGCAATACATCTTCCTAATGATGGATGGGTTTCTGCTTTAAAAAGACTAGAAAGCTATTTCTGTAAATATTTAGTAGAAAACAGAACTTTTCTGACTAATAATGCCAAAGAAGAGTTTAACACAAGAAAAGTTGTAAAAATTTCAGAGGCTAAAGCATTCCATCCAATTTAACTTCATAAACTAACAATACTTTTTATCTTATATGAAGACACTAGTGATGATCATAAGCAAACGTACTCAGTTTTTCAGATGCATGCATACATCTGTTCTTATCCACTTACCACAAGCCTGAGCAATAAGCTTTGCCAAAAATTGTTCATTGCCATATTGTTTGCTCATCACTGAAGTGTGCAACAAAGATGCCACTTCTTCGACATCACGAAGGTTCTTTGAAGAACAGCACACCAAGTCTGGAAGAATTTCTAGGGCTTTCTTACAAGCCTTTTCATATCCTTCGATCACCTGTGCAGCAATAATAATATTCATTACACTTCACTATCCGTCTACACTGCTTCTATCTCCTTTTCAAAGGGCTACAAAACATTAACAAATATGAACGGTTACACGGGAACCAAGCAATTACAAGCAGCAAAACAAATACTGTTCCTATTCATACATGTTTGTCTAAGAAATTAGTTCAGAAGGAATGATTCACAGTACTATGACCCAAGAATACCCACCAACAGCAATCTGAGTTTAAGCTATGTGAATTGTAATAACAACATAACTTGCCTCCGAGACTGATAACCCCATCCTCAGAAGGTCTTCTGCTAACTCCAGAAGAACTCCAGCAAAAACAAGGACAAAGTTTGTTCCATCTCCAACTTCTTGCTCCTGCATGTGGGAAGCCATCACAAGCATTTTTGCAGCAGGATGCTGGACCTTTAAAAAAAGTTACACATCTTAGTTACTAACAGCACACGTAGAGGACGGCTCCAGGTTTTTCTGTGCATCCAGTATAAACTCTCTTATTTCAAACTATATCTAAAGATACTAGGAACATATAAAACAGGAAAAGAAAACAGTACAGGTTGTGTTAATTGTCTAACTTCCCCAATAAGCAAAAGTACAAACATATATGAAAAAAAAAATGTGAAAACTGAACATTCCCCCTACAACATGAATCTTAGACATCTTGACATTGTTTCTGTGCTATTTTTACAGGATACAGTGACTTGAGAATCAAGCTCTGCAACAGGAAAGCAGCCTGAAGTCCAGATCTTCAAGCTAAATCCATGTGTAACACATGCAGTGGATGTTTAAATTACAGTTTAATTCTAGTGGTTTTCTTCCTGCTTAAAGATTGCACTTCTTTCCCTTTTTTTCAGAGAAATGGAACAAAAATTCTGCATTCTTGTATATAATTAGAGCAGCTCTCATTTTATCCCAGAAACATGTAAGACTCATTAGCTAAGTAGTCTGCAGATTATTTTTTAAAAACAGAATTGAGGCTTCCACAGTTACTCTACTTATACTGAACACTAACACAATGCATTAAGTAAGGAAACACTTAAGTATTAAGTATAGAATTCAGTAAAACATCATTTGTGTTGTGATACAAATATGAAATTGGCAATAAGAGAAAAAGTTGGGACAGGTCAGTCTTTCTACATTTTTACTGTATTCACAGGAAGATGCTGCTATAGCCTCAGCTTCTTAAATCCAATTAATGTATTCTAAGCAGAAAGGAAAACATGGCAACCACCAGCACCAGGAGATTACTACAACCACTGTTTAATTCAGACTTTTACAAACACTGTACTACAGTCAGATATACCCTCTTCTAAACCTGCACTGGTCTGGGGGAAAAGAAAGTACACAATTATTAAGCATCTCGTGCAACTACTTAATGCTGCTTTACAAAAGAGTTTATTCCTTACTGTAGATATAGCTCATTAACTTTACTCAAATCCAGTGAAAAATGTAAATGAGTTACAAAATGACACATGTAAATCATCTGGCAAGGTGACATATATTGCCTTATTATACATGCTACAGAACTGTAGCAGCACATGAACAGAACAACTAGTTCACAACTGACATCATCTGAAGCAAGAAAACTTACCTCCAGCTCTCTCAAGATAGTAGCAGCATCATTTGTAACAAAAAGCTTCTCCAGATGATTGATAACCATTTTGTTCATTCCTACCAAAGGAAAAAATAACTAAAAAAAGATCCCTTAGGCAAACACAATTTTGTACATAGATACCATTTCATAACTTTCAGGTATATCTTACACGTCATTAGCCCTATTGGTAATTTAAGAATCTAAAAGATTTCTATGAATTAATGCTTGGGAGTGTATTACATAAAGGAGAAATCAATTTCTGAAGCAGCAGAGCTCTCTTCAGAAGTATCAGTACATCATTTAATTAATTGATACTTTTGTTTTGGTATATCTGACTGGACATGGTATGGTTATGTGCATTATGACTATTTACCAAATTACCGTCTTTCCTTTAATTTTTGTAGGTTGTCCATATAGCAGTAAGATAGAAAAGAAGACGCGATAACCAGTACAAAAACCTGGCAAAGGCAGGTACACTGTATGTACATTGAGATAACCAAACAAAGTCATATCTGTACCATAACAAAGACTATGAGTTTTAGAGAAAGCCCAATGTGTTCCCTCAAGAAATAAATAGTTGCTTCTTTGCTGAGGTAGGTTTAGCCTTCAAACACACAATTTTGCTCAAAAACTCCACAGTAATTTTAGGATTTATTACCATTTGGTCCATAAGCTGTACGGGTGGTTTGAGCAAGTTCTTTGCATGCCTGGATGTTCCTGTAGACAGCTTCTTCTAGTCCTGAAAAATGCTACAAAGAAAAAATGTTCTGCTGAGGATTAGGCTAACAAAAAACAAGGGGATGAACTAGTCATTTCTCACCAAAGCAACAATCACCTACTGAGTCCCTGAAAGTTTTTGATTAATTTAATTTGGTATTTCACTTCAAATTTAAACGGAAACTAAACTTTATCCAAAGACAGTGAGAAAAGAACTACTGTGTACTCCTTCTCAGCTAGGTGGTTCAGGAGGCAGTATAACTTTCTGAAAGAAAATCTGAACACTGACTTAATTTCCAAAACAGTTTGCACTTCTTAAGTCTTCCAAAAACATCAGTGGCATGCCAAAGGGAAACAGCAAATAACCAATACCAGATTGGAGAAGAGTAGGGGTCTTGTAAACAAGAGTTTTTGTATGTGCTTCTTCACTAACAACTCTGTATTCCACAAAAATCATTTAACTCAGTTTTACATTGAAACATGTGTGGTTGGAAAATTGAGAAGCAGAATAATTAATGAAATATTTCTTTTGAGAAGCCAGTCAGCCTGGCTTTCATTTCCTAAGCCTTAAGAAAAGGATGGATCCCCAGAAAGGGCCTTAAGAAAGAAAAGGGTAAAATGTACTGGGTGGCCCATAAGAGAAGGCAAAAAGGTACCCTCTAATATTTATTCTCTAAATACAAAACAAACATCTCAGAATGCCAATTGCCTCCTCATTTTGTAAAAGATCACTCTGGCTACTCTGGCCTTCTCTATTAGAGAATCAGCATCTCAGCCACTTTGTTTCCCTGCTCTCCGCCGGCACTTGACATATGCCATTCTTTGTCTCCAAAAAAGACTCTGAAAAGAAAAGCAGAGAGTTTTCCAAGCTGCTAACTTCACTTTCCTTTCTATTAAGTAGCAGCAAACAGAAATTTACTTTATTTTCCCCTGCAAGAACAAAAAAACCCTGCTTGCTTTCTGTCCGCTTTTTCAAAGAAAGCTTCTGCTTTATTAGGCACAGCCCTTGACTACTACCTACGTCTTCAGTATGTTAACATTAAACACAAAGAAAATGCATTTACAGAAAGGAAGAAGATTGAAAATATCGTTACTCTATGATACTGGCAAAGGTACATGTCTTACCAGCACAGTACCAGAAAAAGAGTCAAGGAACGCACACAGCAAGCGGGACACTTCTGAACAGCTAAATCTGTAGAGCCCGGCTGAAATTTGCTAGCTAACACCGGTAAAAACTCTCCCAGCTACAGCCCGGAATTCCGCCGCCGTTCCCACGGCGAAGGCAGGAGCGCGGCGCACAGCTCGGGGGAGACCACCGGCGCCGAGGATGCCACCCTGAGAAGCGGCGGGAACCCACGGAGCACCCCGGGCCCCGGATGCGGGGCGCAGCGACACCTGCCCTCCCATAACCTTCTCGAGGGCCGCGTGCGCCAGGCGCCGCCCTCCTCCCTCCACCGCCCCGTGCCCGCGCGCTGAGCGGCGCCGCGGGGCACATCCCCGCCCCCGCCTCGCAAAGGCCGCCATCGCGGGGGACCAGGGCCGGAGGATAGGAAGCGCGGAGCACGTCAGACCCCCGCCTCGCGTGGAGCCGCCAGGCCCCGCCGGCCTTCCAGAACCTTCCCCGCGCCGCCACGCTGAGAGTCGCTCCCCTCCTTGCCCAGTCCAGCCTCCCATCCTCCAGAGGGAAGAGCGCCTGCCCGGCACCACTCTCACCTTCGCCCCCTCCTTAAGCATCTGGGCGAAGCCCGGGGCCTTGGGAACGTGCAGCGCCATCTCCCCTCCTGCCACACACTGCCGTTCACCGGGGCCGACGGGAGAGAAGGCGCACGCAGGCGCGCTAGGGCGGGCACGCCGCCCGCAGGCCGGGCGAGTTGCGCCCAGGGAAGGTCGATGGCGGGGCGGGGCGAAGCGAGCCGTGAGGCGGTAGCGGTGGCCGGGCTGTACTCGGAACGAGTGGCGGGTGGCGCTCAGGCTCCGTCTCTCAGGTCTGGCGGAGCCTTTGGTCGATCGGAAGGGTTTGCTCAAAGCTGGGCTCGCTGAAACACCGTCTCGCCGGACGTCTTACTCTGCACGGCGGAGACCGCCATGAGCCCGCCCCGCCGACGGCCTGGCGGCCTCCGAGTTTCTAAAAGAGAACCATAGAATAGTTTGAGTTGGAAGGGACCATGGAGGTCATCTAGTCCAACCCCCCTCCAATAAGCAGGGACATCTTCCACTAGATCAGTTTACCCAGAGCACCATCCAACCTGGCCTTGAATGTTTCCAGGGACGGGGCATCTACCACCTCCCTGGGCAACCTGTTCCAGTGTTTCAGCACCCTAAGCATAAAATATTTCTTCCTAATATCTAGTCTAAACCTCTCCTCTTTTAGTGTAAAACCATTACCTCTTGTCCTATTAGAGAGGGACAGAACGGGAAGCTAAATTCAGAGACTGCTAACTTCAGGGATGAATGGCTTTTCCAGTGGCTGTGCGTTTTGCCTTAAGTAAATGCAATTAACCAAGGTCGATTGTTCATCTCACTTTTGTGATATTTATATAACATTTATGTCATTTATTTAAAAGGAAAAGGGCCCAGTTCCTGTTTTTCTTAAAAATATAGTGTTTCTTGGTTCATTGTACCAGGTGCAACTCACTACCTTTTTTCTTTGTTCTTTCCTAGGAAGCATCATCCATGTAATTGAATGATGCTCAGTGTTGTGGTGGTGGCTGATGTTGGGTCCTTCAGAGGCCTTTTATTGTCAAGTTCAGCATACTGTCTCCCAGGCTTTTCTCTTGAGTAGAACCATAGAATCATGAAGGATTTGGGTTGGAAGGCACCTTAGAGATCACATCTCGTTCCAACCCCCCTGCCATGGGTAGGGACACCTCCCACTAGACCAGGTTGCTCAAAGCCTCATCCAGCCTGGCCTTGAACACCTCCAGGGATGGGGCAGCCACAGCTTCTCTGGGCAACCTGTTCCAGTGCCTCACCACCCTCACAGGAAAACATTTCTTCCTAATATCTTATCTAAATCTACCCTCTTTTGCATGCCAATGGCAGGACCAACAACAGATGTGGTTCTGCCCTGTGCAATATTCACTGTACACTTAGTGATGTATGTCACAGAAACAGTTAAGAGCCTTCATTGCCACTGATGGCAAAAACTGGTCATAAAAGTTGGAAGACTCCAGTCGGGTATTCGGCTTAGTACATACCTGACTTGTTCAAATGGAATCAAAATGTACTGATAGGAAGACTAAGTACAGTCAAGTCCTCATTATCCAGGGTAATCCCAAGTAATATGTGTGCTACAAGACACGCTGAAGAGTACTTTGGAGGCTCACCTTGACACCTCTACAAGTAGCTGACGTCCAGCCAGGAGACTTGAGCTGCTGCTATATGGAGCTGCTTTAGGTTTGTTATGTTTTATTTGGCTTCTGTGCCGTTGTTATGGTTTTGTGTGGTGGATTTGTCTGGTAGCAGGGAGGGGTCACAGTAATGGCTCCTGTAAGAAGCTGCTGAAGGTTTCCCTGGACTCCAGCTCTGCTGGCAGCAAGGGAGGGGCTGCAGTGGCGGCCCCTGTAAGTGACTGCTAAGGGTTCCCCTAGCTGCAAGTCTGCCCTGGTGGCAAGGGGAGGACTGGAAGTTTCCCCAGCTTCAGGGTGGACCCACCCCAGGCCAGGGCTGAGTCAATAAGCGTCTCTGCAAATAACGTATTTAAGAGGGGGCACGGAACAATGGGGTTGGTGTGGCCCCAGGCAGGGCCCAGCTTGGGCAGGCTGGTCCAGCCATCCAGCCGATTCTCAGCTTTTGTGAGATGACCTGCCATAGCCCAAGCCTCCGCCATGGCTCGCCCGAGAGTCTGTTCTCCTGGGAGCTGATGAAGACGTGCGGCGAAGAGAGAAACAGGATTTTGAGAGAGACGGCCACGCAGACACTTGGCGAGAGAACAGGAGCAATAGGAAAGGAAGCAGCCCCATAATTTCCCCTGCAGCGTGGTGAAGATTCACGGTGACGCACGATTTGTCCCTTGGTGCAGCCCATGAGAAGATACAGCTGTGGAGGACCCCACGTTGGAACTATGGTGAAGTCCATGCTGGAGTCGGGCAGTCATTGGGGGACTGTGGCCCCGTGTGGAAAGGACTCACGCTGGAGCAGTTTTTGACAAGGACTCTCCCATGAGAAGGGACCCCATGCAGCCGGGAAAGACTGTGAGAATCCCTCCCCTTCCTGAAGGAGGAAAGAGCGGCGGACTGACTGCACCCTCCTTCCCCTGCCCCCCTGCACCGCTGGGGGGGGAGAAGGTGCAGAACAAAGCCTTTGGGCTTTGGGAAGAAGGGAGGGATGGGGGAGAAGTGACTTTCTAAGATGTGGTTTCTCTCTCTCAGTATCTTGCTTCTTGTTGTAAATAGTTAATAAATTCAGTTGGTTTTTTGGTTCTCCCAAGTCGTGTCAGTTTCTTGCCCGTGACCCTAAGTGGTGAGTGAAACCCTCCCTGTCCCTGCCTCAGCCGGCCAGGTGTTTAACAAAGGACTGTCGCTGTGGCTTTATAAACCAGGACAGCCACACAAAGTCAAACCTACTGATTCAAGGTGAGAACTTCAAGGTATCAGAAATAATACTGCCACATTTAGGCCACGCAGTATCTAAGCCTGTAACCTGACGGAGACCGAGTTGCTCTACCTCTACAGTGTAGATAGGCCACCTGCAAGGTTAATTAAATCAATTGATACGTGTTGCTTAGGCAACGTCAAAAGAACACACTTGGGTTATTTTTACCATCCTATAATTCTTAAAATTAATTCAGTTTTAACCGGTAACACATCATGGCAGTGTAAAAAAGAGTGGTGATAGAAGGCAAAACTACATAAAGCACCCCATGAGTGAACTTCAGAAAGTCTGTATGCAGTTTTGCTACAAGTACTTAGAGGCAGATGCCACTTGAAGCTGAAGAAGGAACTTAGTCCTGACTATTATGACGAAGGAATGTGGACACTGGGAAGGAAGTACTGGGGTTTTGTGTAGGGGGCATAACCTCATTTATCCCCCTCTTCTCTCTTCCAATGTATCTGCAGCACAGTGCAGCTAGGAAAGAAGAGAATGTCCATCCTGTTCTATAGCCGAGATAGCAGAAACTGTATTTTATAAAGCAAATTCTGTAATCTATTGTTAGCCACAGAGACCAGAGGAGGTACTTCTAAATCAATGCAGAAGACTTTTCATAGTCATGAGCATGAAGGATTATACCATTAGTTGAATGCATTCTAGTCAGAGACATTCATTTTATGGTAGAGAGGAAAGATGGTTTAAGTGGTTAGACTGCTGATTAGTAACTGCAGGATGCTTTTCAGTTCTTTGTAACTAATACCCTGCATGAACTCAGGCAAGTCTCTAGTGATTCATCAACACTTTGTTGGTTTTTTACTGTATATTTTACATTCTCAATGCCATCATCTGGATGTAGCTACCTCATTGTTGCAGGACTTAACATGAGTACATTTGTTTCCAGATAGGAAATAGAACGGTTAAATGATGAAATGGCTTCCTGGAAATTTTGCAGTTTTCAGGCAGAAAGTCCTTGGCCCTTTTCCTGTAGGATCCTATCACTTTGCTAGGTGGATTGCCAACCTGGGCTTAAATTACTATGCCCCAAACAGTATTGATTTGTATTAAAAAATGTTTCTGAGCTCATTGGTATACATTGGTATTATTCTCCTTCCTTGATTTCACCAAGACAAATAACAGAAGAATCAGGGCAATAGTATACATACGTACTATACATACATGGTAAAGAAATTAGATTTTACTTTTAAAAACACTTCTCAAGTTTACATTAATTATAACCTTTCCATAACAAGAAAGGCTGACTGTTTATCTTTTCATGACTTCTGAACTCTGTTCTCTGATTTTTCAGGGATGGCCTCTCCAAAGCATTTGCTTCATCAGAACCTTAGTAAATGTTAGCTCAGAAATTAAATCAAGGGTTATTATTGCCTGGCAATGTGGCATGTTAACCTTGTGAGCATTTCTCCTACTAAGAAGGTGACACTACCTTTCTGAGTCTTGAATAATTAAAATGCTCTTATTTAATTAGTCTCTCAAGTGATTATATGTAGGAAATGTAGCTTGCATAACGTTGGAACTACAGCAAAAAGCAAAATTAGCTCATGCAAGCCAACAGTTACCATTGCAGCGTTGCGTGGTGCTTCTTGTTAACTCAACTCTGCCTGAGTGAAATAAGCTACTTGGGGGTGAAAGACTAAACTCTTCTTACTCAGCACTTCAGTTGTCCAGTTCACACCAGTTTAGGCCTCTTCGTAAGTGTTGCTTTTGCATGAAGAAGTAAATTTACCCGTTTGTTTCTACTCATAATATTGCAGAGTCATAAAGTCAGTGTTGCTCAATGATTTCACACAAAGGGAGTCCCATCTCTGTCTGCTTGTTTCACCTCTGTTTCTCCTTCCCCTTCTTTCAAATACTCTCTTGCTAAACATTTGTGCGTCCATGCTATGAACAGATTAGGGAGCTGATCTGCATTAAGACTAAGCCAAAAGATGTGTAGGTAGTTTTCAGCTTTCCTGCTCACTACATGGCTGTGAAAGATCATGGGCTGGCACAAGGAGAGATGAAGGGAGGCTGGGCAGCAGTCTCTCTGTGGCAGTGCTGCCTTATGCTATCTTCAAATATTTCTAGAACTGCCCTGTTGGTACCATGCCTTCAGTGAAGCTTATGCTAGCTACATTTTTAAAGCCTGAATACTGCTGAAGCTAAAATACATGTTTGTGATTATGAATATATACAATACATGTATCTATATTAATCTGTATTAAACTATCACTAAAACATCTCTTTCTGTTATAATCAGGAGTTATTTGGGACTCGCTCCCTAATCACGACTTTGACTTGGCCTTCATCTTTTTTTAGCTACTCATCTACACCATTTATATTCTGCACAGGCATTGCCGTGCTAAAAGACCATCCAAAGGTCAGAGGGTTGGCTATTGGCAGCTGGCTGCCCTTTCACCAGCCAAAATCTATTACTGTACACATGGAAATCCCCAGCTTATCTGTAGGCACATGTTTGTCGAATTCTAGGATGGTAAAATTTTAACAAGACTTTGGGAAGTTCATAAAAAGGACAGAATGTTAATTTCTATTTGCTTGTTCAGCAGCGGGAATCTAAGCAATTGAAAAACAAAGGATAGAAAAGTATCTGCTGAAGTTGTGAGTATAACATCTGACTGTGTTTGTCCAACAACACTGACATCTGGCCAGTGAAAAAAAGTGACTGGCATGTTGAGGGAAGACTGAGGACCGGACCTAGTTTCTAGAGAATCATGCTTATAACTGAAACAGAGAATTGTGAACCACATAGGGCTGAACATTCAGGGTGAACACAATTCTCTGCAGCAGCAGTTACATATGCTTTTCCCAGATTGTGCTTATCTCACTTGTGACATAATAAGGAGCACGCTAATCAACTAGAGTACTTCTAATCAACTAAGTACTTCTTAGGTCATTGGTCCACAGCTCCTGGGTTAAATGCCACCCCCATCCTGGGTTTATCTCACTTGCTGGTACAGAGGATTGCAAGCTAGACAGGAAAGCAAGATTTCCTTACAATTTTGTATTCTTACCTCAGTCTATGTGCTTTCTTCTATGGCTAATCTGGTTAGCTCGAGTCACTGGAAAGCACTTCTGGGTATTTTAGATGAGTGTTGCCTTTGCTTAGGATCAGTAGATTAAATTGTTTGAAAATGTTGACATATTAAAATGGTGATGACAGTCCCCAGCTGAGTTAGGGATCCAATATGTTTGATTCTACCTGCACAAGTGTCAAGAATTCAGAGCTTCCTCTAAACAAACAAGATTGGAATGGACGATATTCTCAGAAAGGAATCAATGCTTTTCGTATTGCAGGTATTATTGAGGTATAAAATCATGCTGTGACACTGGTACAAAATACAATTCAAGAGCATCTACTTCATAAGAGAAAGCAGAATTTTTGAGTTTTTTCTGGTTTTGATGTCATATGAAAGAAAGCATAATTGGGCAAAAATTACGTCTTCTAGGTGGGAAGTTTTCTTTTGCCTGAGGCAGCCAAATTCAGGATCAGATAAGGGCTGAAGAAACATCTCTCTCCAGTTTTCAAAATGGTCATATGAGAACTTTTTTTCCAGTGGAGTGCACAGGAGCCTGGAAATACATGGAAATACAAGCCAACTGCTATTGAAAGTTTGGCTGTTCTTGTTGGGGTGGGAAGAATTTATCAGTACCTCTGGGGTGTGGCAACTTGGAGAACATAAAACTGAGGAATGAGGAAAATAGTAATTTTAAGCTGTAATTAGAAAAAATAGGAAGTAGTGGAAGAGGGTGGCAGGCTTGGGATTGAATAGCTGAAGACTTCTGCAGAAATAGCACACAAATGAAGTCATGAAGAGTAAAATAAATAACAACTGTCTGCAGACTCCTGGAAACAAGTTACTACTGCACCTGATTTGCATTTCTTACAGCTCTGCTGACACTAAGCAGAAAAAAAAAAGTAGCTAAAAGGTAGAATTCTGAGATCAAGACCACAATTCATGTTGTTTGGCACCTGGGCTACTGAGATATGTGGCCTTCTCTCTTCACGGTGTCATGCCTTGACTTGGATGCCCAATCTGGAATTTTCTAAGGATGGTCTTAACCAGTACTAGATCTTCAGGACAGTTTTTTCCTATTTTTAATACTTTGTTTCTCTACCCAAATAATTTTAAAGACCTTCTCCAAGAAACTGCAAATTTTGTTTCTCATATTGACCCCATTTTTATTTGGGGATTAACTTTAGGGCTCTTAATTGTGTGACATCTGAATATGCCTGCTGAGAAATCCATTCATTCTCCACAACTCGAATCAGTGGGACTGGGTCAGTCAGTCCTGGCCCACCTGTCTCTGAATCAGGCCCAGGGTCTGCAGAACTATCTTCTTCTTGCTACCAGTGTAGAACATGACCCACCAGCATGACGTGGGGAATGTCTGTGTGTCCCATTATTTCCTGACTACTCTGTCAACCCCACGTATCTGCCAGCAGCTAGGAAATTGGCCTGAATCCATGCCTGGTTGTGAATCAAAAGAATTCCAAAGACACCTTTGCAGCCCTCGTTTCTGCACTGCATAACCTTCCTAGATGTAACTAAGACTCATAGCTCATGCAGTAATGCTTAGTCTTTCCTATGTCATTCTTGAAGTGTTTAAAGAAATATTAATAAAAAATGCTGTGTGCTTCTGCAAAGCAGGAGATACTATACCAAGCTGCACAAATAAGGAAATCATGCCATAGTGTAGTAAGGGCCAAAGGCCATGAAATGGATTCATGCCAAATGTTGCGACTGTTACACGGGACTTGTTCCCAGTATTGCATGCTAAATCCCAAAACTGTGACCTGGTGTCTGAACAGTAGAAACATCGCCTAATGGCTAAAAAACCTGTTAAGTTGAAGATGATATGGTTGCTGTTTACATTCTACAGTAGAGAAAAATAGTGACATATACATATATACATGACATTGTATACCTATATTTATTTTACACATATACATGAATAAAATAATTATGGACAGTTGCCAAAGTATCATTTAAGCAATGCAACAGAGTTTACATGTAAAGAATGAGCAGGGAACATTTTCTAATAAACAAGTTCAAAAAAGGTAATTGTGAATGTACTGGTGTTGTACTGTGTACAACAAAAGAAAAGTTAATGTCTTGGAGGTTTATTTAATAAGAAAATCACCCTAATGTACATCTAATCCACAGGAACTATTGTTTGTACTGTGCTATGACAATATGTAAAGCTACTGAAATACTGCATTTCTTTGTTCACTAAGATTTGTGTGTATTGGCTCAGTGTTTGATCTCTAGATGCTTTGGGTGCTACACAATGAATGGATGAAATAAGAATGAGAGAGCTAGGCTGAGAGAAGAAAAAGGATGTTACCAGACATCAAAGTTCCAAGGTGAGGGTGGCAACACTACATACCTGACTCAGAGGTATTAGTAGTTTTCCTTGTTGGCTATTATGCAGATTTAATTCTGAACGTTGTATTGGGGTTAAGATTCTTCAAACAGTAATCAAGCGGTAAAGAAGTCTCTACCTCTGCCTTTTTTGCTCTTGAAGGATAATTGTCCCAACTGTTTTTTATCGTCAGTATTGCTTATCTCACCAGGTCTGCAGGCTAGGTGCTTTGCTCAGCAAAGAATAGATTTTATCTGTGATGTATTTGAGCTTCTTGATTTTTATTATTTTGGGTTTTTTTAACATAGTACAGTGAAGTGAATGTCTAAATGTTTGTTATGGATCTTTATGGTCCAGGTTCTGCGTTCTGTTGACTAAAGTATGGGCATCAGTGAGCTGTGTGTGAGATTCACAAGAGATTCTCTGCTAATTATTTTCTTGCATGAAAATGGTCCAAAACATATACTACAGCATCACATAAATTATTTTGATTGTCTAACAGATGTCTTTGTTGCCAGCCAGCTGGCAAAGAGATAGCAGAAGACATTAAACCAGTGCTTGAAGTGGGACAATATGTGGGAGCAAGGCATACTACCACTCTCTTCCTTTGAACATCAGCATGTTGCGGGTTTAGGGGGGAGTCATCTCTATTCCCAATACCTCCAGAAATTCTGAGAGCAGTTGTCTTGTTTGATCACTTACAAAGGCTTTGGATAGGTTGGCCCAGAAGACACTACCTTCACAGAAAGGAGTGCTGGAATGCAGAGTGTACATGACTCCAAAGCATACTGCAATGGTTTTGCTTCATTTGAGCTTGATTTGCTGTATGAATAAAATAAGCCATTTTACAATTAGACTTCCTTTGTGCATGAACTCAGAAAAATACAGTGGAATGGGGTTCAGTAAGATAACTTTGGGAAAGACGGGAAACACAAAGCAGTCATTCAGCAGTGTGTGATTCCATTTATGATGCTGTTGAAAACACAAGTGTAACTCCCTTTGCTCTCATCAGCAGTTTGATGCCTGCCTTTCAAGCCTTCAGAGTCCTGGAAATTTGAACTCTCAGACTTAGTGGGGTACTTCATTGTGTCTCCATGCCTCCAATCCTGTACAATACACTCTAACCAACAATTTTTCTTCAACCTTGCATTTCTGTTACCACTGGCATGTACAGGAGAGCTGCAAAAGAAAATGTTAATTCTTACAACAATTATAAATTATAATGAATTTGAGAGCTAATAATTGATTTTACATATTGGAATCACAGTCCAGGCTGAAACAGTGAAACACAGAGTGTATGTTTCCAGGGGTGCCATGTTCAATATTTTTACTGAAAAAAAAAAAAAAAGCATCAAACCAAAACAGAAAAAAAATTATTTTACCCACTGGTGATTTAGGTTAAGTTACTAGTAATGGTGTGGCTTATTCAGTTAGTCCATGGTCAGACTTAGTAGTTATAATAAATTAACCCAGGACCATCAATAGGCTGAACACCTGCCTGCCCATGGGAAGTAAAATGAATCCCTTGTTTTGCTTTGCTTGCGTGTGCACCTCTTGCTTTACCTGTTAAACTGTCTTTATCTCAACCCACGAGTTTTCTCACTTTCATGACTCTCTCCCCATCCCACCGGGGGAGTGAGTGAGTGGCTTGATGGTGCTTATTGCTGGCTGGGATTAAACCACACCACCAATGGTATTTTATTTATGGCTTTAAAATTGTAGGAACTAAGTGAGTGGAATGGGAGTGTTAGGTATTTCAATAGTAATTTTCTAATTTTGCACTGAGTTTGGAGATTTGTAATACTCAAGTGGCAGACAAGTTGATGTTCTGAACTGTAACTTGGAACACACAATTTTCCCCAAAAAATGTATGTGCTACCTCACATATCTTACAGCTTTTCTTATGATGCCACTGATGGCTACTTGAGACTGCAGTCTTGTGTTTCATAATGTTTAATCTGAAATGGACAGTTACCAGATATTAGGATCTAACTGTTTGTTCATCTAAAAGCATTCAATGTTTTTGTATGATGAAGCTTCACACATAGAGATGTTGTATGTTGCAAAATGAAAATCTTCAATGTTTTTATCAGGAGCCCATAATTCAGATAATTTACAGGTCAGTATTCCCTTCAGCCTCGCTGTGAAACTGACTTTTCTATCAGTCTCACACAAGAACCAGGATTTGGAGAGTACAAGCAGGAGCTACAGAAGCCTGCATACAGTTCATGGTGTTAAAACAATTAACTGGTATTGCCAACAGAGATTAAAAAATAAAATAAATAAAAATCAGTACAGCTTTTGTTTGGAGGTTTTGTTTTGTTCTTGGATTACTGTGGATGACCATATGAAGAAAATAATAAAATCAAAATCATTATGTTATCAGAGACTTGCATGAAGGTGTAATGGGGAATCAAGCTCATTTTTCTGACAAAAATTGCTGTAAGCAAAGGCAATTTCTTAAAGCAATAAAGGAGTTTTATATTAATATGCCATACTGTTGAGCAGGCCGTATTAAAATAGTCAACAGGTTTCAAGCGGTGCAAGATTACACTGTCCTGATCCCGTTCTTGTATTGTCTTCAAAGGCTCTTTGACATGAGATGGATGAATTTCTTGAATATGTCCTCTAAGGGGCAGCATTGAAGAGCAGGTCTCTCTGTAAACGGCTACAGTTGCTCATAATGTGAAGTAGGTGTAAGTAAGGGACTAACAAATTAGTGCTTATTCTCTGCTATCTGGAATTACGGGTTTTTAAAGATAACCAATGTGTTTGGGAGTCATTTTTGCTAATCTGTCAAAAGTCATGCAGCAGGCATCTTTCAGTTTAAGTGATAAAACCATTGGAATTTTCACCTGTGGAGTACTCAAAATCATACAAAAAGGCTGGGTATTTTGGTAATTTTTTTTTTTAATGAGGAACTGATGGCAGAGCCTCTTTGCATTTCTTTCTTGTGAGAAATATCAATATTATGTCGTTTCTAGAAGCAATATGTCATCTTGACTAATGCTAATTAGATAATGTCTTTCCTGGCAGTATTGCACTTAAGAAAGAGTATTGTATGGGTGAGTTAATATGGGAGTATTCTGGACTATTAATATCACTGGCTTAGCTCTGTGCACTAGATCATAAGAATATCTGCTTCTTATTAAAGTCATGTGATAAGAGGAAGAGCGTGGCATTAATAATGACAAAATGGTAGTGCTTGGTCCTTCACTTGCAGTCAGCATCAGGGGCATGGGTAATCATTTAGGAAGAACAAAGTTCAAGTGCTCTTTTCCCCTTTTGAAAAAGAAGCAGTTTACTGCCCTTACCCTACTTTGTCTTGTCTGTGTCCTAGTAGAAAATTGTTAGACTCTTATTTTCTGGCCAGGAGCTGTCCCTGGGTAAGCTGGGCTTTGAAACTGTCTTGTATAATTTATCTGCCAGAGCAAAGTCTTTTTTTTTTTTTTTTTTTTAGTGTGCCTTTATAAAAAGATAATTCATTGTATTTATAAAAATATAATATCTTTAATTGGAACAAGCAATTTTGTCTGAATTGGGTTCCTGGGGTGAAGTGGCATAAGCATCCATCATTAAAGATCTTATCAGAGATGCACAAGGGTTGCAAACCAACTGTAAATAGGGGAGGCAGGTCAGAAGTCTAACAGTGTTTGACTTTGTAACCATAATGATTTCTTGTTTAGTGTAGTTCATTCTACAGAACAAGATGAACTAATGCACACACATTCTGTCATTGTGTGATAGTCATCTGCCTGCTACATCTACCGCACTGCAGAACTGTCTGCTCTGCTCCTGCTGGTTATCGTATCATATGCTTTTTCTTCAGGGAGGGAGCATAAGTATCTAGAAGGGGTGTGAAGACTTCCTGGACTATTATAAACTGCATTTAGTAATTAAAAATGTTTGCTAATAAGTGTTCTAGCATTTATTGTTTCTAAACTTCTCTATGTTTGCAGCTGGCACTATTAACTAAGGCAGTTTCGGTGCTGAATCAGCAGTGAGGTTTCGAGTATGGGCAGAATGCTAGTTGCTGCTGGGGATTTCACCACATTCTTCTAGATGCTGATTTCTTCCTTCTGGCAGCAAAGCTTCATGAAAAAAACATGTTGACTTAACAGTCTTGTGTGTGTATCCCCGAGAGCATGATGACCTCAGCCATCATCAACAAGTAAGGCTGTAGTGTTTCGTAGTATCCTCTTCAGGTAAGTTCTTGAGTAAGGTAAGCTAAGCTAAACATTCCCTTGAGGAATGGCAAGTCCAATTGAAATGGAGTGATTACTCTGCTTTTACACAGATATGAGAGAATGATCTCTCTATCCTAGGACAGCTGGATGTGGTTTAGTGGCGCAATCGGTAAGCAAAATTGATGCATTTGTGTTGAAGTGCTTGCAAGAAAGTGCTGTCGTTTCCAGTTAGCCAGTGCTACCCAATGCTAGCTTTGAACATTCAGCTGCTGGTCTCCCCATGAATTGCTGCACACTGTCAATCCATATCGTCCTTTATCACACTCCCTGTTGAGATGGCATGCCAGCGTTCTTTGCATAATTAGTTTCTACAGGTTATTTCAATCTCTATGCTTATGTGAGTGAAGCATATTAATTTTGCACCTGATGCTTTCTGACAACAGTGAGGCTTTTCCAGTAACATTTCTAACTTTAGTGTTCATCTTATTTTCCATGCAAGAGATACGCAAGGACCTTTGTCAGCATCATAGCTCAAAGACTTCAGTTTTCTTCCCCTCAGCAGGCATTAGCTTCCACAATGGAAGCGATGGAGTTTTTCACCAGTCAGGCTTTCAAATGGTTCAAGATGCAGTTATTTCCAGATTATCTTAAGGCAGGTGTAAAACTTGTTGAGTCAGCTCCTGTAATTCTACTGTAGGTTAACTGAGACAGTTTTTTAATTTCTCTGCAACAGTCTCCTTCATTAAATCTCTATGATCCTATGTAAGTGAATTCAGCTATTGCATATCAATTTGCCATTAATTATAAAGTTTTTTATGTACTATTTTTTAAGTCAGTACACAATGTATGTTTCATGCTGGTTTTAATGGCTTAGTTTCATCTGATAGGGCTCAGACATTTTTGACTGTAGAGCTTGGGGGAAAGTGCATGATTTTGCCTGTGTTAAAATACTATCTAGGCAAGGAGACTGAAGGTAGTATCTAAGTACAGTAATGAAATGCTCTGTTCACTGCTCCGTTGTCAGGATTTGCGATGTTAGGTTGTGAGTGAGGTGCAGCAAGACTAAATAATGTATATTTGATCTATACCTTTCCATTATCTGAAAGACAAGAAATAAGTATTCTTCTTTGGTTCTGGATATCTGGCTGGGAAAATAGTGATTTGATTACATCATACTGGATGTTCTGATCTCACCTAGGATAACTGCTGCTGTAGAAGAAGACACTTCTCTACACAGTTCCATGCAGAGTAGAAAAGGTTAACCTTATGGACTGCAGGAAGATATCAAGTCAACAAAATTCTGGTTTTGTGGCTGGTGTAAGGGCACTTACTCAATTACCATGGCAGACAAATGGAATATACCATCTAAATTCTAATATTTGGCAAATTCTGAGCCATGCAATCCAAGCGGTACTGGAAATTCTACAGGTAATGTGGATTTAAAGGATGTGACTCACCAGTGTTTATGTTTTCAAAATCAGTTCTCTATAGCATGGAACAGCTTCATGCTGATCAGCCCTGATGTCAGTAACAGGGACCAAATCCCTCCTACAGTGGGATTTTTAACAAATTTTGCTGCAGAAATATGTTCATCAGAAAATGTCAAAAATGAGATTCTGTTTATACTCAGAGGAATCTATAAAATGAGGTTTTTACTCTGTGTGTGGTTTTAGACAAAGCATTTATATATTTTTTTAAATTTCTCCTTGGAATGTCTTCCATATGCTAGAATATTTAAAGTGTATTTTTAAATAGTGACTGGTAATCTGTGAAACACCATTTTAGCATGAATGAGGTCATATGCTACTAAAATACTACTTATACTAGGAAACTGAGATGAATTGAAAGTAGCACAGCTAAAAAAGGGAAGGCAACAGGTGTTTTATTAGATAGCAGATAGTGGCTTTTTATTACATCTGTAGAATTACAAAAATCATCCTGAAAATTCTTACAAATCTTCATGTTTCTACTACTGAATATCAGTAAAATCCAGTGTTGCCAGTTTACAGTATGTTTATTTAAGGTGTTTTTGATTAATAAAACATTATATCCTCTTCTAGCATATCACCAGTTTCTTAATGTGATACAGGACTGAAATTTTACTGGGGTACCAGGCACCTGATGACTAAGAGTATGCTGGAAAGGAAACAAGGCAGGCTGTGCTCCTGCACAAAAACCTGGAGTTATCAGTATCCTGTAATTTTCACAGACATGACTGTAAGGTGAATGTATATGCAGCCTGTTATAAAGAAATATTTTTTTGTGTTGCACTAAATGGGAGAGTAATTTTCTTAGATGCACAGATTTTAGTCACCTACTTGGTGACTAAGAGAAGTGGGATTTATCACTGCCCAAAATTTACAATGCCTTTGATTATGAATTTGACCAAGTAATGGAAATGAAGTACTCTAGTTTATTGTTATAAAAGTACTTTAGAGAACCTTTTAAAATGTGCTGTTTAAATCTATATTGTTGGGGATTTTAGAACCATAGCCCAAATAATAAATAGATGATAAAACAGTTACAGTGAAGTCATTCATCCTGATGCTTCAGATTTAATGTTCTGTACACAAAATGCTATAATATTATCACATTTCAAAAATATGCTGCCTTCCATGAAGTAGTAGTTTCAAGTGACTAATCATTGTGTAAAGCACAGAACAGATATCTAAATGCAAATCAGGGGCCTTTTGGTTTGTGCAGCTTTGGTGTCTTACCACATGTTTCATAGCTTTCAGAAGCAGCACAACCCACAGGAATGTGCATATTAAGTGAAGCACAGGTGATTCCACTTTCTTTGGTAAAATGTGTGTAGAAATACAGATTTAACTAGAAACACTGACATTTAAAAAAACATGTATACAATGGATACAAAACACAAAGTGATTATGAAATGAATTTGCAAATGCACGTGCTATTTAAACCAAGTACAACTGAAATGTTAGTCTGGAAATGTGGAGTGTCATAGCCATCTGGAAAAACCACCCCTGGACTACTCATCCATCATTTCTGTCCATGACCCTTGCTGTCATGGCTATTGAAGATTTTGCGTGTCTTAAGATTTTATGTAGAGAGGCTTTTTTAGTCTTTAGTGTAAAGGCATGTAATGAAGGCACTCATACCATGTAAATACCATCTGTCCACACAAGGCTGAAGAGGTTCTTATAATCTGGGGGAAACCCCAGCTCCATGGAAACTGAAGCAGATTAATTTTTAGTGCCTTCAGTGGAGCCAAGATTTTCTGTATTTTCAAACAAATACTTTCACGGTAATTGGACCTGGAGCTGGAGATCAGTATCAACTGCTGATGGTATTGAGCTGTAGAACATTATTTGCAGTAATAGTTGTGATCAGAGACTAATCTCTCTCCTTCCCTTCCAAAGGAGACATATAGGGAAGAACCCTCAATCTTTTCAGAAACACATCAAGAGAAGATAAAATGGTCAGTGTAGTCAGAGGTACAGTGCTGCTTTTCACTAACTCTTTGGGACAGAGCACATAGTCCGCTCTTAAATCACACTGCCGTTAAAAGACAGCCTCACCAGGTACCTAACTAATGGTGTAGCTGTCTGATACCCTCCTGGGACATTGCTGGGGGAAAGGCAGTGTGGGTAGAATATCTTTGCAGTTTAGTCATTTCAAAGTATGAAAAAGGTCTTCTGAGGCCACAAGGGCAACTGCTGGCTTCCTGAGATTTGCACCAACTAGATCAATCCTGGGCTAGGGCCAGAAGGTGAGAGGGTGAAGAAGGATGAAAATTTGACTTCAGACCTTCACATCTCCATTTGTCCTGCAACCTCTCTATATCTCAGCTGAACCAAGGGAATCTAGCAGTGTGCCTACACAAGAGAGATGGGTTAGATAAACCTTTTCCATTTGGAATTTAAAAATACGAAATACACCTTCAAAATGCATTTTGCAATATAATAGGAGGAGAACCCCCTTTTCAAGCACAGAACAGTAAGTACAAAGATATTCTGTATAATCATTCTGTAATTGTTCTCCATCTTTGTCCATTTGTTTTAATGACTGTGATAGCAGTCAATCAAAGATGTAGGCAGTACATGTGCGTGACACAGGTGTAGAAAATAAGTTTAAGCTGAAGAAATTCTTCTCTCTTGTGATACTTCAAGATTTACCTAGTAATTGCTTGCTTGTGGTTTCAGAACTGACAAATGCTATCTGAAATCACACTAGGAAATCCTCTGAGAGTCGAATCTCTAATTTAGTCAGCTTCAGCTATCACTGCCATCACCAGCTCATCTATAAATACATCTTGCTTTCACAGTGTACACATTCCGAAATTCGCCCGTTGCCTCCTCAGAAGTGCGGGGCTCTTGTCTGCTATGAGACAAGCCCAGGTTGACCAAAGCCAACATGAACCTAGCCTAACATGCCAAGCCCATCCCTTGTTGTTAGCTTTGATAGTCGCTGCTATCATTTGATAGTGCGCTTGTAGCCAGTCCAAGTTGGCAGTGTCAGCCCAAGCTGATTGGAGCCCCAGACATTTTTGCTGACTGGAGTCATGCTATCTTTGCCAGTTTGCTGGAATAGACACAGACACCGATTGGGTCATGCTGAAAACATTCCTGTCCTATGAAGCAAGTCTGTTTGTATTTTAGGTTTGCCAGGACTAATGAATTAAAAATCTTCGGCTCGCCACAGTTTGCTGCTTAATAATGCCTGTGACAGAAGGATTTTTTCCTCCCCGAAGCGTGACAGAGTCATAATCCCTCATCACTGGCAAGGAGAGGAAGGAAAAGCAGAATTGTGGAGAAAAGCGGAAAAGGGTGATCTTTTGGGACAGCAAAGCCTATGGGAAGTGCAGGTAGCAGCATGTTGCCCTAACAGCTGTCTCAGCTTCTCAGACCTTGTCAGTTTGTTGCTATGCAGCAGGTGCAGCCTTTTCTTTTATTGAAGCTTTACTCCATAAAGGCAAGGACAAGCCAAGGCAGTGGCTGGCCCTGGATTATACAAGCGCAGACACTCCGCTAAGTGAGGTAAGGCAACAGGTGTGAAAACTGAACTAAATTGATAGAGCTGTAACGGCGCTTAATCTGAGTTCTGCTGGAGATTTTTTTATGGAGTAACAGCAGCCAGTTCCATAGGCAATTGTTGTAAAGAAGAGAGCTGCTCCTTCAATCTCGTTAAATTCCAGGTTGCCCACTCACTCTCATCTCTGTCTACAGAGATACTCTTCTTCATGCATGGAGAAAGCAGATAGGGAATTGGCGGCAGTCAGTCTGCGTGTTTCCTGTATCACCTTGTTTGCACACAGGCTGCTTCCATCCCTCTCTGTTCTTGTTGATTGCTTTTTGTGATGTGGAGCTTGAGGCTTCTGCGCAAAAAGGAGTGAAGGGATAAATGCAATATAAAAAAAAAAGGGATAGCAGGGTAATTGCTCCGTATAAAGATGAAATTTCTTTTTGTGGATTGGAATAAAATGAAAACACTCTTTTTTGTTATGATAGAATTCACCATTGCTCATGATTTTTGCTCTCACAGAGTAGGTGGTTAAAAGAGGTAATTAAAGACATTGTAGACCACAGAGTATGTGATTGGGATAAGACAACAGGTTTACTCCTAGCAATATTGTTATAGCAACTTTAAAACTTCTAGCAGAATCATTTTAATTTCTTAGGCTATGATAGGAAATTTTAAGTACACTCGTATGTGGAGGACCACTTGAGATAGTAAGCAGATGTAAGGGGAATATGTATGACCAACACAGAATGATGAACAGTCTTGTTTCAAGGATAGGATGTGCTTATCACTTAAAATATGTTGGGTTTTTGTTTTTTGGTTTTTTTTCTTTATCTTGGATTGGGAGGTATGGAAGGGAAATATGATAAAGAATATTGGATTAGTAGTTCTGTTGTTTTTTAAAAACAATGAGATATCTCAGAAGTTTCTTATAAAGTGGGGGTCTGGAGGAAAAAAAAGAGATCAATAATGCTCAGAAGTTAAAAGTTATCTAGTCTAATGCTATGCACTTCAAAATACAAATTTTCAGTTGGCTCTAGGGATCTTTTCTTGAGTCAAAAAACATACACTGTGGCAGTTTAGTTGACTTTTCTTTGTCTCTGCCAAATAGATATGGGTTCAATTTTTGTGTGTCTTGATTATTAGTAATGAAACGATAAAAGAACGAACCCTGGTATCTTTCATGTATTAGTAGAAAGAGACACTCTCAGCTCCAAATAAGTATTAATCAACGTAATGATTTTAGATTATTTGTTGTTATTTTAAGAAAACATTATGCACTTCAAATAACAATTTCTTGTGTAGCATTGCCACAGAGTAACCATATCACTCTGCTAGAGAAATATTAAAACAGACAAAGCAAATAAAAAAGAAATGCTGAAATTAATGGGCCAAATGAAAATTTGATACTCTTCCACTGTTTGCAAGGCAGTGATGGCAGGGAAGAGTTTGATTCACTTGTGCATCACCAAGGAAGATTGTAACCCTGAAATACTGTTCTGTTCTACTGACTTTCTGAGACTGCCAAATAATTAACTGTAAATTAGAATGAGTTGTTTGGATTTCTGTGCTATGCAATAGCTACTTTACTGAAAAATTGCAAGACTGTTGGCTTAGGAAACTGACTTTAGTTTTCCCTAGCTAAATGCTGTGTTGTCCACTGATGTGGTAAATCTTTTAGCAAATTCATTGTGTTTTCCTGAAGAAATTTGGTTTCTATTTGAGGATTTTTATGGTAATTTAAAAGCTAGTCTCATAATTGTCCATGTAGTTGGATGGTATGGATACAATGCACTCTAGATAGCATACTCTTCAGTCCTAAAATAATTTCTTTATGGGCAGATCTTTTGCGTTCACGAAGTCCACTGACTTCATGTTCTCCACACATGAGCCTAATCAGAAGATTAATATCTGTGAATTTTAGCAGCTTTATGCCTAATGTACAAAGAGATTAAGTTTACGTTCAGCTATTTAACAGACCTTAACCAAACTGTTCATTCAAAAGGTTAGTAGAGCTCTGAGTACAACTTTTGAGTGTTCAGAGATGCTTTATTTATACCATTACAGATCAGTAGTAGCTAATTCTTTTGTTGCTTAGCAATTGTTTACTGCCCTACTTGAAATGAAATAGTAGTTTTCTTAATGGACAGGGTTTCATCTCAGTAAAGCCACTTTTGGAGTTGGTGGTCTCAGAAGAAAGATCAAGGACTGAATAAGGTCCTGACCCGGGAGTCAAACCCATGCAGACAGACACCTACACCTGCACAGAGTTCCACTGAGGAATCACCACCAAGGTTTGGAGACCCAGTAACTTTCTGACCATTAAGTGTGTGACTATCATCAGGCACAGTTTGACTGGGGGAGTATGGGTGGAAGGTAGGAGGATGGGTGTCTCCTCATTGACACCATGTGGAGTGGTGTGCACGTTTCCAATCACATGGCAGGCTTGGGGTCATGTTACTCTCAACTCCCCACCCCTTCTTCCTTCTTCACATTCAGAACCAGGCAGCATTGCCACGAGTCAAGGCTTGCTGAAGGGACAATGGCGGGGAGCAAGCAGGTGAGGAGAGGGGAAGCTTCCTTTGCCATCATTCTTTCTAACCTGTAACTACCAAAGAAAGGCAGCCTCTGCACTGAATTTCACTTAAATCCTTTTTAAATGGAAAAGAGAAATGACGCTCCCTTGACTTTGATACTAAACATTGCTTAGCTAGAATGAGAAAGGTAGCTGTGAATGCATGAGAAGTGCTGAAACTCATTTGTTGAATGGTAATAAATATATTGTTTGTATTATTGCAGCTGGAACAAACAAGTAAAAGCATTGACTCAAGTGCCCACATGATCACCACTGCCAGGGTACCTGCTGATAAGCCAGTGAGAATTGCCTTCAGCCTGAATGACTCCCCAGGTACAGTTTAATTTATGGAGTAAACCACAATGAGATAATTGCTTTTAAAGTTTATGTGTTCTTACCAGTGTTAACAATATCAAATAAAGTCCAGTGTTATGGGTGGGGTTTTTTCCCTGAGTGATAGCATGTGTTCAGTCTTCCTGTCTGATAACTTTTAATGTTTCCATTAGACTAAAACCACTAAACTGACAGCTTTGATCTTAGCTTTCTTTCAGTGATTTGTGGAATATACTTAGGACTGTAATTAACTATCGAATTTACTTGTATATGCAGCATGTCTGATTTTAAGGAATTTTAAAGCAAGAAAAGTAAAAGGACATTTTGTACTGAGGATGAGGCTAAAACAGGAAGAGACTTTCCCTTCAGCAGGAAGGTTGGAAAGTGCCGCACGTGCCCAGCTTGGTGAAAGGTTTCAGGAAATGGATGCCCCATATGGCATGTTCCCTAAGAAAGCAGCAGCAATTTCATTGATGTTTATCCTGTCAGCTAGTATTGATTGAGCATTAATTTCCCCAAATGTACACGGAACCTTTGACCTTTGGAATAGACAAATATTATTAGTTTGCACCTTAAATATTATTAAGGTCTAGAGAGCTATTGCCAAACAGTAAAACTCAGAATGAAATAGAGTAAATTGCAAGCTGGGAAACGTCCCCAAAAAACTTGGCTGTGCTGTGACTAATGTTGAGTACCTGGAGTTGGGGTTGAGAAGTGTTTATGCCATGAAATATAAAGATCTCTGGTAATGATAACTGAAACCCACGGCTGAGGAGTGCTTTATGGGATTGTATTAATTGTTGGGTTATGTGTGAGGCTTCTTCCTGAGCTTTGTGTGAATAGAGTTTCGGCTTGAATACAATTTTCTCATTCTAAAAATATTTTAGAGTATGCATTATCTTTCCTACCTAATTGTTGTGTAATATTAGTTTGCAGCTACAAGGCTGAAATAGAATCTCATCCCTTATGCAAGGGAATTTAAAAAGGAATGTCTTCATATATTGTTGCACATAACTTTCAGCTCATAAAGATGAGTGACACGGAAAGACTGGGACAAGAAATATAAAGAAGCAAATGTAGCTATCTATGTAACCTTTTTTCATAAATTAAAATAATCTGGTAGTTACATTTTATTGCAGAAAGTAATAATCATTCTTATCTTTCAGCATATAATAACATGGTATATTTATTACATAAATTATGGCAAAGATGGGTCTTCAAGAGAGGTGTAAAAGAAAGGGGAGTGCTCTTACGAATTATGGAAAAAAATGCTGATGTGAGACACTAAAACAAGTCAGGGAAAGCTGAGACCATGAGAAAATCAAAGAGGGTAGAGTGGTTTGTGACAAGAGACGACACTAGGAAATGACAAGGTTGTGAATACCTTGGAAGAAGACATGAAAGGCAGGAAGCCTGGCTTCCTTAACATTGCATCATCTTTTATTTTTCACTTTCATATCCTGCTAATAATTCCAGCCTCTCTCTTAACATTTAGAGAAAGAAAATTACAGAAAGGTAATCTTTTTCTGCTACATTTTGTTAAACTTCTTCATGATTTTAAGTCCCTTATTGTATATATACAAGTGTTCCTGCACTATGCAATCCAGAATCTCTATGAATATTGATAAAATTAAACAGCAACCAGTAAAGTGAGTTCCATGTTCTCCTCTGCATCACATCCCCTTGGAGGCTACCAGGAGGTCTAAACCAGCATACTGTTTTACCACGTCACAAGGATTCCACTCTTTTTCTTAGTGGTAAGCCTGGACCTGGTTATTATATTTGATATATGCAAAGGCAAAGGAAAGAAACTTTTATCAGGTTTGAAAATTTCCAGCAAACCCTAGTTGAATCAAGAGAGTACAAATAAGTATTTAACACTTTTTTTTATTTTTTAAGATGAGCTCAAAAACATTTAACAGATAGACCTTTAGGTATTCCATACTTGGCTTTTATTTTTGTTTTTCTTTTTAAAAATATATATTTTATTCTTTTCCTCCTTGACAAGGATATTTGTTTTCAGTTCAAACAGAAGTTACTTGCTGTAAGTGTGATAGTGAAGCATCAGGTGAGACTTGCGTACTGCTAAGATATAAACAAAAAGTCCTTCATCAGGGCTAAGTGGTGAGGGAATCTGACCTAAGCTTTTCCTTAAATTTTACCTCACTTGAAAGGCACAGTGGCAGGTTTCACCAAGTAAGGCTGCATTCTCCTTCCGGGGGCTGTACAACTGCTTACTAGGAGGAACTGGCAGCATAACTAGATATAAAAAGGGAAAATGGAATGTTTCTTCTCGGTGATAATTATCTCACTGGCTAGGATTGTAACCAAGCAGTGGGTGTGAAGAGCAGCAAAAGGAGAAACTGCTCTCAACTCCTGAGGAGAGATTGCTTTGTGTTAACTGACCTGTAAGAGCAGAGCTGACTTATTCTGAGTGTACAAGAAATAATTTAATTGTGTTTTGTTATTTGTTGGTCGATACCTGATGATTGAAATCCTGGCCAGCTTTGTGCAGTATTTTTAATGTGAAAGTAGGCTAACCAGTTCCGTAAAAGTCTCAGGAGCAGCCCATCAGTGGGTGCTATATAAGAAGACACTTTTATTGTGTATCTCTTATTCCTGTGTATATAGTTATCTATGTTTGGCTCTTTTACTCAAGTTCACTAAACTGGCGTCACACATGGGTTTCCCAGGGTGTGTCTGCACACCATATTGCACCAGTGTGACTTAAGGTACCATTTTAAATTACTGAATTTGAAACATATTATTTCACCCTGTCTTATACCACTTGGAAATGAGCACAAGTTAAACTGTATGTTCCAAAATTTAAACAAGCCTTCCCAAACAGAAAGTTTGTTGTAGTTTATCAACAATTTAATTAAACCAATGAAATTAATATGTCCTAACCTATACCACCAACTCTTATTTACTGAGCATATTAAGATAGAATGATTATAACAGGAACTTTATTAAATTTAGACAAGTAGATTTGTTTTGTGTAATAGTTCTAACAGAAGGTTTATAGGTTATCTCTTTACCTTCCCTCCTAGAATAAAAACTTGATTCTAAATGAAAAGTTCTGCTGGTGACATGTGGTGAAAAATGACTGGTTTTGAAACTATGAGTAATTTCTTTTGTCTGAAATTAGTTTACCTCTGATAGCACTCTCCAGAAAAATCACTGATAACAAAGGCAAAACATGCAACTTCTAATGAAACTGTGGAACACAGTGGAACAGCATAATATTTTTGTAAGCATATCAAATTACTTATTTTGCTCCTTTTTATGCTTTTGTTACCCTAGTGACAATGATAATTTTTTTTTCTTTTTTAGTTGCTCATGCAAGACTGTTTTGCAATGTTTTCTTTTTCAGTAGCAACCATTAAATCCCTACTCCATCCTCATTTTGGTTGTAAATGTCAACAGAGACTTTCCAGCAGATAATATATTGGTTGAAAACCAGTGGGGATTGTTAAAATACACAGCTAAAATTTACAATGCTAGTTTCCTAAAACTACACCCAGCCTACAAGTAAGTGGCTTAATCTTTGGGAAGTTAGAATGGGACTTAGGTGACATACCCTCAAAGGGGTAGTGGCTGTGTGTTCATCAGAGGATGCTTTAGGCTTAGGTGACGGCATATGGAGTAGGAGGGGTTTGCTTTTATCTCTTGTGTTATGGGCCGTTTCTATTTTTGGGAGGTCCACAACTCTTATTATTGAGCAAGCCTTCATAGTCTATTCCTGGGTCAGGCAGTGACCATTCCCCACTATTTTACGAGTGAGGTAACTGCAAGGTTGTGTAAGGTCACGTCAGGCAGGGCTGTGAATAGAAGCCTGGGAGCTTCACACAGCAGTGCCAAGTCGCAGTCACTTAGCCACACAGCCTTCCAGGATGAATTCGATGAGTCTATGCTTGTCTGTCAGTAACCAGGGCTGGAGCTGCTGGATCTCACCACCCTCCTAGGGCCAAGACCAGACCCTGATGCACAGTTTGCCAGTGTTGTCCTGCTGCGAGTTGAAGTGCTTGCATTTGAATTTGAGCACTTTTCCTGTGTAAGGGCTGATCCACTTACAGGATAACAGCCTACTTATGTTACCAATTTAATTATTTAATTTAGGAGGAAGAGATTTGAATACACTTGCCCACGCACGTAGGAGAAAAAAATAGTACCTGATTGTATAATTAAAGACTGGATCATAACTCAGTTACTCAAGGAAGCAGAGCTGTGATTGGCATTTCCTAAATTTTGAGTGCTTGATTTAGTAACCTTAATGTTCTTTCAACACATTTAAATTTTTATGTTCTATTTCTGTCTATCTTCGTGAAGATCCTAGAGAAACTGTAATTTGCAAGTTTACACTGCAAGTAAATCAGATACTGTTCTTAAAGTATTTATTCATTAACTATTGCCTGTAGCCCACAGTTCAGCTAAACTGAGCAGCCGTATAGGAAGAGACTGGGGTATTACACTTCACTGCACCAGACATTGTGTCAGTCAGACAGCGAAGTGCGAGGGATTTCGCTTTTTTGTCTACATGACAGAGGCCTGGGCTATTGGAATCTTCAAAAAGCCAGAACATGATTAAATAGGTGAAGCTTTCCAGAAAGCGTGATTCATCCTCAAATGTGCAACATTAGCATATGTCAGGGGACTGAATGCACCAGGACATCACTGATAAGTAGTAAGCCTTTTGTATAAAGACAATCAGTCTTAATACAGTTCAGCCTTCTAATTCAGATGGCTTGTGTGGATCTCTGTACAACACATTAGAAGCCCATTTCATGTTTGTATTAATAGGCGCTGCCAGCAAAGAGACAAGAGATCAGTGGGACAGTGGCGGCTGAGCAGCTTAGCCTTGCTGTCCTTGCACAAAACTTGCCCATCACACCAGCATGAAGGTGCGTTGGTTGGGCAGTGTCCTTAGGGAGCTTTTTCTTTTGTTGTGTTGTTAGGTTTGCTGTAGGAATGCTCAGAGAACTGTCACTGACATAAAAGGGTACTTTGTCTCAGCCCAAATGATGGGAAAGCAGGACGAGGAAGTAATTTCCCCAGAGACCCTCCTTCAGATGCTCGCTGTTACTATGACAGTTTTCAGCAACAAGCAAAGTGAATGCATGAACCTGATGAAACAAACATGAAAGTCAAACTATTCCATACACATGAACCAAGTCTTTGGTTAAAAAAACCATCAGCTGTATGTGCAGAGAGTTCACCTTGTCATCAGGGTACAGGTACCTTTCATGCACTTTCAAATATAAACCTTCAAAATTAGTTTTGGAATCTATGGGAAACCAGGAAGTGCTACTAAGTTAGAAATCATGCATCAGATAACTTTAACTTAGGTGGCTGTGATGAAGTCCCTGATCTGACTCTTTCACATCACAGGTTAGTGCTGTTAGAGTTTGCTGGGACATTCATGTGTATGTTTTTATTCCTTTCCTGTTTTCTTTTGACCTGACTCTTGACTCATTTTCAGATGGAGCAAGTTGCAGTCTTGGACTTTTTATATTTTTATTTTAAAACAAAATAGGTTTAAACAACCAGCTTGAATTATAAATAATTTTTCTTTACAAGTGACAGGGAAGGGAGCAGTAAAATAGTGAGCACAAGGGTGAGATGCTGTTTGTATCTGGTGAAGAATCAGCCTGGTTATTTTCAGGGTTTTGTGGTACAGAAAAACCACAAACTTTATTTTAAAGAGGGTCTTTGATTATATCAGTGATTCCTTATAACAATCTAGGCACTCATTAAATGTTGCTAATCAACTGAGAAAAGGAGAAAAAGTGAGATTTCTGAATTCTATCATCTAGTTAAGGAGATGTAGAAAAGAACTAATATAGACAGATAAGGAGAGAGTTATGAGAGTGTTTGATCTTCAGAATATTTTATTTGACGTTTCAGACATTTTCAGTGTTTCTGATTTTCAGAGTCATAGATTTTTAGAGCTAGAAGCCAGTGTGATTTTTTCTGATCTCCTGCATAACACCCAATATTCAAGCTTGTAAGGGCAATAGTGATTCTTTGGGAAAAAAATGCAGGAGTTTATATTTTTCCTCTTGACTTTCTGAAAACATTCTCAAAAAGTTTTAAGAGGCAAATGACTGCTGTCATTTGTTTTCCCCTTGTGTGAAATCTAAACGTGTTTAGTTTTTACCAAGTGATTTTTGTTGTTATTCTTGTGGTTGTTACTTTGACAACAATGAAATACAGACTGACCTGATGCAGAAACTTATTTCACTGGAAGCTGTGGGGAAAGTTTTTTCTTGTTTTGGTTTTTGGGGGGTTTTTTGTGGAAATTTCAAACCACCAAAGTCCCCAACTTCGCTCGATGATGTTCTGCACATCAGATGATGATTTAAACAAGTCTTAAACTAGCGTAACTAAAAAAAACTCTAGCAGCTGTTCAATAGATGCTAGGGCAGGCCCATTATAAAATGTACTATGGTATGCCATAATGGTTAGGATACCAATATATTCTATTTTTAGTACCATTGACTCAGTCACTTGAGTTTAAAAAATAAGCAGGGAACATCTGTTTATTGAAAGTATTTCCTCTATAGTAATTTCTCTCTATTCCATCCTTCTTAAAGTATTTCCAAATTTTTCTTTACTCGTTCTTTTGTGAAGATAATGCAATATATTTTCTAATATTCTGATGCTGCATTAATTTTGTTTTCTTATTAATATCAAGTGCAGTGAAAAAGTAATTATTGGCTGATATTTCTTTAAAATTTTGGGGATTGCATTTACTTTGTGTTTCCTAAGTTAAAATTGTTTGAGGTCCCTCCTTAAAGCTACTATACCAAAGGCTATATTGCTGGGATTGTCAAAACAAATAGCAGCTTAACTGCTGTCCACGACTCTGTTCCAATATCTCTGTCAGAATATTTAACAGCTATTCAGCCAAATATTTACAGAGCAGCTGTACTCCTAGTCGGACTGAGTCCTATTCTGTCCTTCCTTTTAGCCTTGCCATATGATTCATCTTTCCTCTTTTAGAATATTAGTCTATTTTTAAATATTGTACAAGGAAGCAACAGCAAATAAAGGTAAACACTTGAATATCAGCATGATACAATCCTGTACAATTAAAGCAATTTAAGTATTTTCCAGAATGGATGTGTTTGGGACATGGTGTGAAAAATGAAGTTGGGGGCTGGGGATATGACTTTTAGTAGTATTAGCAAGACCCCTACCCCATGAAAATGTAGAACTTCACTTTGTTTCCTGAGGACATACAAAAGCTTTTGCTTTTGCCCTCTGTATCACTGTATTTTCTTTTTCTTCTCTGGGCATCCCTTCCTAGAGGGAAGGTGTAACACCTAGAGGTTAGGTGTTAGCTACAGTAAGGCTCTGACTGTATGTTAGCCGGTATGTTTATTCTTCGTAGGATAAAGTGATTTATTTTACTTTTCCCCCTTAACCTACTTTGCTGTATGACCGCTGAGGGCAGGAAAAAGAGATAACAAATATTTGACAAGTAATTTAAATCCTAGTCTGTACTCTTTAAGAATATTGAGAATCCTGCTTTGATATGTGGTCCTCTTAATCTTGTTGGGGTTCTGTTGCAGTGTACAAGTCTGCCAGCATAGAGCAGGTTGCAAGATCTGACCTATGTTAGAAATTTTCTCTTATGAGAGACATCCTTGTTTAGTTTTGACACGTTACAAATAACTGACTCTGTAAGCTAGTTCATGGTAACCTTCTCTTCACCTCCCATAACCTGTAGTAAGATGCATAAAGAGTCATCACCATCCACTGCAAAACTGCTAGTGTGAAAGTCACTGAGAAAGAAATACTGCAGTGGCTAGCTGTGACGCTACCAAGTATGATTCATATTTCTGATCTCAGTCCAGCTACTAGTGGGCAGGTGTCCACATCACAACACTGACATAACTGGCACAGTCTGTCCCACCTTTGCTGGAAGCCTGTACTAAAAATAAAGAAATAAATAAAAACATGGTTTGGCTTGTTGTCATGAATGAACTAACTCTAGCCCAGAACGATTGTTATCTACAGGTTAAACACATTTCTTTGCACTATGGAGAAATTTGTGGTTCCTTCCCCATTCTAATCACGTCTCTGTAGGTAACAGCTTTTAGTTCCAGGGGTTGTCAGGCTGGTTTTTGTGTTCTTGTGGCTGCCTTTGGGTGGTGGGAAAAAAGGTTTCCATTATTGTTGGTAGCCGTGGTAAGTCATTGTAATGGGATGGGGAAGATGTCTTACCCTTCATTCAAGTAATGAACTCTTTGGTAGTAAGGATGCTGTTCCTGGAGGGTTCTTTACTTTGCAGTGTAATGGAGAGCTCAGGAAGAAAGTAGATTTATTGTCTTTATCAAATTATCAGATGTTCTGCTGCACCAGCTGACTTTGTTTTGTTTCTTAATCACTGCAGTACCAAACAGGCTTTCTATCTTTGCAGCACCTAAATGTTTTCTTATTGCCAACCCACTAGTATTTTCAAGCAGTCTACTAAGGTATCATAGGTATAGAAAGATAAGCAGATGTGAAGGTGCTTGCAGGATCACGATATTATTGTGAATATATGCAATGTAGAACTACATTAAACAGATAATTTCAAATGCCCTTTTTGGTAGACATTGACTTTTAACGTTATGTTTATCTTTTAGATGACGCTTCCTCTGAAAACTTCCCTTTGGCATTTCCAGAACTAGATCAGCAGCTGCAGGTAATCTTTTTTTATTTTCACTACAGTTCTACTTTACATTCACTGTATTTGTTATGATAAAAATAAACACTAGTTATTACACGAAGGTGAAACTTTTCAGCAGTGCTTCTCTAACTTATTAACATTTAATAAGACTCTATATTTCAGTAGAAGAAAACATTGTCTTTTCAAAATCTGCAGAGAAATTTATTTGACATTTTTTATCCAGTTCCAGGGAAATGACTGTTTTAACAATCTCACCTGCTTTTTAATATTTTTTTTTACAATTCCCATGCAAAACACAGTACATACTGCTGCACTGCCATGAAGAGAGTTCTGGTGGTTTTGATGGAAGAAGGAATGAGCCAGGTATTATATTCTCATGCCTGCAGGCTGTGCTAAAAATGGTACGATGGGCTTTCTCTAAAGCATTCCAAGAGAATGCAAAGGTGTATTTTGTAGCACCATCTTATCTTTAATCTTGGGTAACCAAACCCAGTCATCAGGATTGATGAGGGCCTCCTCAAAGTTACTCTAGTTCATGCTGCATAGCCAGCAGCCCTTACAGATGCCATAGCAGATGTTTGCAGACAGCACGGGATAAAAGTGCTGAATCCTTTTGTGACTGGTCTGATTTGTCAGCGTAACACAATGGAGCCCTAATATACTGGAGAATCAGATGGCAGTTGATGGCAAGTCCATGGTTCACCAGGCACAGAGCCAGTTTTGTATCCAGGGATTATTTCCCTTTCCTCTGTGGCAGTTCTAGAGTGTTTGTTGGCTTTTGTAAACTAGTTCAGATCATCTGTTTCCCAGGAGCATTTAGACTTCCTCTGATATTTCAATATGAAGGCAGTTGTTTCCTGAGTGTAAATTGAGAAAGGCATTAGCAGACCTTGTTGTCCAATGATGTAATCCTTCCTGTCCCTATCAACTAGTGAGACAACACTGAAGGGCTGCTGACTTAAAGGTCTGACTTTTCTCTCCTGCTGCTCTCATCAAAAGGATGACAGAGGAAGGAATGGAGGATGACAGAGACTCTTCTTGCTGTATCCCTCTAATCCTGAGAATAGGTGCACGTTTCTTAGGCATAACTAGGAAAGATTAAAGGAACAAATAGCAACCCAAGATTTGGGCTGAAAGGAACATGTTGGCCTCTTTATTCCACTGATCTTCAAGTGCAGCAGACAATTGATATTTTTTTTCCTCAGAATAATTAAATTCGAGAAAAGCAATATTGTTGTGTGGCTGAAGCACTGAACTGAAAGTAGAGAACCTGCATTCTGTTTCCAACTCCGTCAGTGACACATTGGGTGATCCTGGAGGAGTTGCTTCATCCTGCTGCTCATCTCTGAAATGAGGTTAATAATTTTTACCTTTTTTGTTAAAGAGCATTGAGATCAGTGGGTGAAGACTGCTCTGAAAGAACCAAGTATTATTATTACTGCTGTTGGTACATAAAACCAAAATTACTAGTGTTTGATATAGGTACTTTACAGGCCAAGTGATGATTTTTTTAGTGACTTTTATGACCCATTTCTGGAACATATAATGTACCCTAAATGTGTAATTTCATGATAGATTGAAATTGCTTCTCTGGAAGCATTCAAGTCTGCTGAGTAATAGCCCTTTCCACTAAGTACACCCTCTTGGTCTGTTAAGTACCTGACGTTTATTTGAACATAACCTTCCTTTACTCTCATTATTTCAATATGACAACAAATTCAACAATCAAAGGCTTTGATTCATATAATGTTCTATTTATTATCCTTCAGAAACCTATTTTGGCAATATTGAGGTAGTTGAAAGGCTAACTTAGAAGGACTATCTGGCTGACTCAACCACTCAAAAGTATAAAGTTAGTGGTAGTGCTTCGTCCTTTAGCTTTTCAAGCTTATGTGCATATTTATATTTAGGTGCCTCTATGTTCAACCAGAGGCAGGTAAATCAACACAGGGTTCTGAGCTGATGCAGAGGTAACAGAACATTTAGCTGTAGCCATGAAAGCTTAAATTTCCTTGCTCTTGTCAATATGGATCACAGCTTAGAGTTATAACTATTTAAGGCAATTACATTATGTTTATACCACTTTAAAATTTCAAATAAGCAATAACTAACAAAGTTACCATTTGCATAGTTACATTTTCTTATTAATTACTTTTTAAATTGCTATAATCCAAACTGCTAAGGGTGTGTCAGCCCTGTATAGCATGTGATTGCAATTTATGTTAACATGACCATACCGCCTTTGAATCAGTTGTCTCCTGTATTACAGAAGCAAGCTACAAAATGGGCTTTACCAGGACCTGCAGAAGTACTGAATGGTGGTGTCCCTTGTCAGGCCATCCACGCTTTTCTGTGACCCAAAGTTAGCTAATATAAAGCAGTACACACGAAGTGTCATGTAAATGAACCCTTCAATCAACTGTGGCATTGCAGCATGAAATGCTTGAATTTGTAAGAATGCTGGTACATATTTTCATAGTAAAAATATCACACCTAGCCACAAGATTTTCATCACCATGCCATAAATACAATCAAAAGCATTTGTGTTTTATTTAAAGAAGCAAACTATAAACACAGGTGGCTATATAATAATAGGCACTTAAAAGACCAAAAAGTAATAACTTTCCAGGTTTCAAACATACAAAGGAAAATTTTGAAACCTTTTTAGAAACAAAACAAATTAACAAAAAGGCTAAATTAGCTGATCACCAGGATGGATTTTGAGAGCAGCTTGAAAGCTGTGTAAGTTCACCAAGTGACTTGGAAAATCAGAGCCTTAGAATTTTATGCATGCAGGCAGCAGACCACAGCCTGAGTACCAAGCAATTTGCACCTCTGTTTTAGGCTTCAAGCCCTCGTCCTTCTATGTTAGGCCCTGGCAAACAACTTGGCTGTTTGAGCAGAATTACCTCGTGTTCCCAATTTTCCTGCCACGATCCTACCATACCTACTCCCTGGGCACTGGTGTCTGATGGCAGGGCAAAGTTCAGTGCTGCCTCCCCCTGACAGGGTAGTAAACCCTGCTGCTCGAGCGCTGGTGCCAGCTTTACAGAGGTAGAGGTAGGACTGGCTGGATAAAAGGTATTTCTAGGAGACTAACTGCAAATACCTAGTTCTGTATAAGGACTTTTACTAGAGGACAGTCCTAGTTGAAAGTTACAGCTTCTTTCCGAATAAAAATAATCAGTCTAGTGTTCTGATCTGCTAGCTAGGTTAAGACCAAAAATGTTGTCTTTTCCAATGAGCTTTTTGAATATTACTTTTTTCTACTACTCTGAGAGGAAGAAATTTGTAACAAAATATCAATTCTCTAATTCAAAAGTTTTGCTTTTAGGTTTTGTTTTTTTTTTTTTTTTACTTAAAAAAAAATTAATGTTTGGTCAACCAGACACAAAAGCCCTTCATACAAGAAGAGAACAGTTTAAGCTATATGCAGGAAAAGCCTGGTCTCTTTTGCAGCTTTGATATTTAAAAAACTATGAAGAAGTTTCTGGTACGCTGCCAGTGAAACAAAGCTCATATTAATAAACTTCTTGCTTTCAATTCCTTTTGATTACAGTATTGGAAATTATTCTCTTCCCAGTGACAAGCAACAATTTGAATGAGGCTAAAGCACTCGCTCATTTGGGCGTCAGTGTCATTTCCACACCCCCTGCCCTTGTGCGAGCAATGTGGTGCGTAGTGCAGCGAGTGTAGGCTTGCTGCATTTGTCAGTTTGTTATTGGGAAACGTTAACCTTTGCCTCCTGTAAAAGTTGGACTGGGTCTTGCAAGGCGCTTCCTTGATTAGCTGCATAGTGGGTGGTGGCCCCTGACAGACACTCTACTACGGCTGATCTGCTATATATAGACACCTACATCAGCATCTAACGCCTTGTTGTTTAGGTCACTGAATATAGAGGAAGGTATCTAGTGTTAAGTACCCGCATTACTGTGCCCTGTGTGCTGTCTGTCCTGTTCCAGCATTTCCTGTGACTTGCTCAGTTCATCTCCCTCTTCTCCATCAGTCTTTATTCCAGCTGGGAGTTTGATCCTGAAGAGGGAACAAAACAAGTCACATACAGATGGACAGGGTGTTCTGTAATTCTTTATCATCTCTTCTCATTAAATTGTGAGCTTGAGAGGGCATTTATGTCATGTTTTGTGTTATGAATCTGTTGAGACCAATAGAGTTAGATGACTGTAAAATTGCTGCAACAGAGAAAAGGCTCCAACCATTTACAATATCATTTTAAGTCAAGGGGTAGTTTTTCATGCTTTAGTGGGAAATGTCTATAGCAAGAAGCAATGAAAATATTATGAAAGGAACAGTTTTTTGTGTGTGATACAAACATTTAGCAGAAACCTTATTTACTCTGGAACTTTAATAATGGAACTATTGGTTCTACTGATTGCCAAGACTCTTGTTAGACACATATAATTTTTTTTAGAAAGTTTAAAAGTACACTGTGTTTTTAAAGGGTATGCTGTATTTTTTTAATATGTACTAAATTCCAAGCGAATTCCTAGAGTACCGTGGTACTCTATAATTAGATTTGATTGCCTATGAACTTGATAAGTCTCCTGTAATGCTTCTGTGATAACTATGATCTTATCTTAGATTATGTAAGACATGGATGTTTACAAAGTGAGAGCATCATACTGAGGTTAGAAAAGAATGGAAAATTTCTCAGGGAAGGAGAGCAAAACTCTCAGTTGCTCCCATGCAGTTGACTTGAATTGTTTGGAGGAAAGAGAACTGCTCACTTCCCTAGATATGTCCTAGATTAGATATCTGAAACTGGTTGAAGAGTTCCAGCTATGCAACAAAAAGTAGCTTCAATATGCAGCTATAGCATTTGCTTGGAATAATGTGGTTTCTTACATCATGGAAGAGTACAAAAGGCTATATAATCAACATGGGCCACATGCAAAATATTGGCACTGAACTTGTCCAGAATAATTTATCTGAAAATTACCAAATTTACAAAAAGTGAGACAACACTCTTTACTTAGATCAGTGCTAAAGACTTCCTTCGAGATGAATCCACGTGCTCAGATGCCAAAACTGCATAATACAATTTTTTCTTTAAACTTCAACCTTTTCAGGAGAAAGTTCTGATTTTTTTTTTCCACAGTAGAACCAAAAAGTAAATGCAAACAAATGAAGGTGGGTTAAAAAAGAAATTGTTTTAAAGTTTTTGAACTAGTGTCACTTATGTGACACTATTGACTATACAACAAAGAAAATAGAAAGGGCTTCTTCAAATACATTGCAGACAAGGCTAACACCAGAGGCAATGTAGGCCCACTGATCAATGAGGTGGGTGCTCTGGTGACAGAAGATACAGGGAAGGCAGAGTTACTGAATGCTGCTTTTGTCTCTGTCTATACTGCCAGAGGCTTTCCTGAAGAGTCCCATACCCTTGTAGCCCCAGAGGAAGTCAGAACAAAGGAGGAGTTTGCTCTGGTAGATGAAGACTGGGTTAAGGAGCAATTA